>JAQFVV010012440.1:1755766-2355766 GCA_028023455.1 Epiperipatus broadwayi | reverse complement strand
ACTCCTGCTGAGAAGACTAACAATACAATATTGTAATGACAAATACAGATATACTCTACTTCCCCTATGTATGTAAACACACGCATATATTTGTTATATATATTCATTTGGCCTTGAGCTTAATATAAGGGAGTATTGTGTTTGCTTTCCAAAATTGGCAGATTAATTTTAAAGTGGCATATTTCTTGATAAAATATCATTCTCAATATAAAATTTCGTTGTATGCTGACACACAGTATAATACTGATTATTTACTGTGCGTGTAACTATCACTTCTAGTTATTATTTTTTTTGTATTGAATCACAATTGTTATTGTCATGAAATCCAGTATGATTCCATTGTAACGCACACACACACATCTAATACTGAGGTTCATTATTGTAATTATTATTTTATATATTTCACAACCTTAATTGTCATTATTGACAAGTGACCTCTTTGTAAAATCATATATTTATTCTGGTGATATTGAAATTATGTACTATTATCACTATTGATCATCAACATTGTAATTTTTATTTTTTTTTGGTTTAAAAAAAAATGTAATCCCATACATGGATCATGATTAGATCCAAACATGATTGTTATTAATTATATTTTCTAATTGTATTAATAAATTGTATATATCTATACCGTTGTCATGTCATTCCCTGGTTCATCATATCCACTCATCTATATCCACACATGATTAAATCATATGTAGGTATTCAAAACCTATGAAATATTAATAATAATATTTTAAGCTATATCATAGTATTTAGTGAATATCTGAGATTAAATTAATAAAGTCTAGTGCATGATAGGCTAGCTTTGAATTGAGAGTCCTTGTTTCTACCCTGACCACCAGGACCGAAGAAAAACGATAACCATTAGTAGCATCAGGAGCATTGGTTGGATAGTGGAGATTTTGGAGCACTGGCAAATAGGTTAAAGCTTAGTACTGTTCCGCGACTACCATATCCCGAACATACTGGGTTTGAAGTACTTTTGCTAGGTCTCTGAATCTTGTTGGCTAATCATATGATTCTGAATGTTACAATATATATATATATATATATATATATATATATATGTACATACAGATATGTGGCATAATCATTTGTATAAATATAGTCACACAATAATAAAATTATTATTAAAAATATATTTTTGTAATTAATTCCTTGTTGAAAATATATACATTTCATATATAGCGTGTGTATATATAAAAAAATAATCTGAATTAATTAGTAAATCTAAGTTTCCTTTTTTCCCTTAAAATAATATCACTTTCTTGATAGTTTATAAGTTCTTTTTTTGATGTTCTCTCAATTAATTACATCTTTACCTTAAGACTGCTGATTATATTATTGGCCTGAGTGAGTTCAAAATCAAAACTTTTAATTGGCCAAGATAAAATCAATTGTCAAAATATATTCACTTCTTAATATCATATTCACTTTAGATTCGTTTGCAAAAAGTATATTAATAATTTGTCAGGTTATGAAAGTGAACGAAAGTTCTTTCAAAAATAAATTTTTATTTGTTTATTGTGGAAATATTTGAAAGTGGCAAATTTAAAAAGGTGAATGTAATAATGAATTAAAAAGTGTTGCTGATGTAAATTTTTTTTTTTCAGTTTTATGTTACGAAAAAGTAAATATTTTTTTTGCTAAAATCCTAAATATTTTTACTAAAATCTTAAATATTTTAAAATAATTTTGGTTTTAGCATTATTTTACTTATATATTCATAATTTCTCAAAAAATACTTTATAATTGTCTAAAAACATTTATTTATCATTTTTGAATTGAAAATCTTAGCGTTCTTCTTTGATTAGGTGGTTTCTTTGTCCTTGCCAGCCAATCAGAATGTCTTTGACGGCTGAGAGCCAATCACCGATAAGCTTGTTTCTTTGTTTAGCTTCACAGGCACTTTTATTGATTTTGTACTTGTAAAATATTTCAAGAGAGGGAAGCATCTTACAGAACTTTTAAAAATCTAACTAATGACTATAAAACAGCTACCCTAGCATTAAAAATAACAGAATTAGAGTGCCATCAATCATCAATGAAAGGTCTCATAAGCATCATCAGAAGAGTTAATCTAAAAAGATTTGTTTTTTTTTAATTTCTTTTTTCTTCTTTTAAAAATAGGATTTTTAATGAATTTAATCATTTCATTCAAGCAAAATTATCTGTGTTACTCTTTTAAAATGTCTTTTTTTAAATAAATGATTTGAAATATCATTCTCTCTATAGTTGTTCTTAATTATAACATTTTAAAATTTAAAATATATATTTTTAAAATGTCATTTTACTAAAGAAATTATTTAAAATTTAGTTCTTATTATATATAATGTTACTTACCATTGTGTATATGTTTAGCTGTGCTTCTCTACTGTAATGGGATGGAGTGGGTGAGAAGTTGGTGGAAAGTATTGGAAATAAAATGAGATGGTCTGAAACTGGGTGATGATAAAATCATCATCACCCCACAAACAAACAAAATCTAAAATTAATTAAAGAGACATAAGATTAAAAAAATCCCTGAGAGCATCATTGAGAGATCAGCCAGCTAACTCAGAAGAGCAACTAAAAGCATAATTATCAACCAGCATTATATAGAAAAAGTAAGGATAAGTAAATACTCGAGAAATAAACATCCATCATCATCATTGATGGGAATAAACAAATTAGTACAATAAATCAGAATAAAATCAACAGACCCATCTTGTGGCTGGATTTGAACAATAAAATTATGAATCAACAGTCAACCTTGTGACTGGATTGGAAATGGGTCTTCTATAGACCAGGCCAAGTATTAAGTGTTTGCCACTATGGGCAATTATTTAAACATAACTTGGATGCACCAGCTTAGTGCCTATCCATTAAAAATACACAATAATCAGAAATCAAAACAATAATGCTGGGCTATAAAAATGCTGATCATCATCAATGCTCTGGCCACTTATACTGGCCAACTATAAACAAATTTTTTTTAACAAGACTAAACTAAAATAAAATATAGTGTGTGGGCTTTAAAGAGTATCCTCTTTTGCGCCAACCAGGATGATGATTGATCATCTCTGGATGCCCCAAAGCACTAAGTACACATACCCATTTATCTGTATCTGAATCTTGCTCTAAGAACACAAGATCTATTACTGTATGTGACCAAGAGATGATGGAAACAAATTTTAACAATTAAATACAACTTTATTAATAACAAAAAAATGAATGATATTTAAGATCATAAATAGGATAAGGCTCTGAATTTGAAAAGTATACAAAATTATATAAACAATTAAAGTTATTACACTGTTTTACAATATTCACCATTCAAAATTTCAAATTATTACAATGATTTACATATATGTGCGCACAAATGCGCAATTTCAATATACAACTTTTCTCATCATAATAAATAACATTTAAGATCTGATTTTGAATGATATACAATATAAAAAAAATTATCATATATGAGTGTGTGTTTATATACGCACACTGATGTTTACATCACATTTTAGCTTAATAGCAATAATATTATATTTTCATTATTAAATTCTTTGGAAAATATGCACAAATTTTATACATATATGTGTGTGTATAAACAAAATATAGATATAATTTAAAATTAGTTTCAATTTATAAGTTCTCAAAAGTATAGTCAATTTTTGATAGGTATTTGTTGATTAATTATCTACATTTTTAAATTAAATTATTGAATCATCAATTCTTTACTTTTTTTCTTAATATAAATTTTTCAAAATAATGTCCAAAGGATTATTGTTCAAAAATGCCTCTTTTGCCTTTAATGATCAATGAATTATTCTTGACTCTTAATTATAATTCAAGCAAAATTACTTTATATTCTTTTAAAATATATAAATTTTTAATTAACTTTAAAATAATATTGTTCTATATATGTCTTTTTAAATGAATTATTTTAAAATAACTCACCAGCTATATATATGTTTAAGTGTGCTTCTCTGCATGTATCTGATGCAGGTAATTAATTCTTCAGCAAGCTGGAAGATTTTTCTTGGTGAGTTTGGTTTTTAGTGACTGCCATAATCAGGAAAAATGTATAATCTATGTATAATGTTGGTCCATAGTTGGTCTCCCTCTATCTAGGGCTACTCCAGGTAAGCATCTGTCTTGGTTTGATAGATTTCAGGCTATGAATCTCAGCATAAAAAGTGGGTCATTTTTTTCATGTAAATTCAAACTCCTGCTAAGGAAAACAGTCTACTATCTTGCCTTCAGCTATATCAGTTTATGGTAACTGGACTGCCAACTCTCTGCTACAGCCAACAACATACTGATTTCTTCAAAATCATTATCCAAACTTTGCAATTGGCCTAGTTGGTTACTGCTTAAAATATTAAAAACTCTTCTGACCAACTTTTACAAAACTGCAAGCAGAACTGTTCTTTTCAAAATCACTATCCAGACTGTTCTCTTCAAAAATCATTATCCAGACTAACTGATATTTTTATCAGCCCTTTCTATAAAATTATCTGAGGTGATAACAACACCTAGATTAAAAACAGAGTTTTTATTTTTAGCTATCTAATCCCTTTGAAAACATATACATGTTTTAATTAATTAAAAAATTTTGAAAACAATATTGTGTTTTTACATTTCATAATCAGAATAATAATAATAATACAATATTTATATTTATTCAGACCTTTTTAAAATATTAATTTCATGATAAAATTTTACTTTAAGCCCAGAGTTATTTAACCCTTTACTTATTAATATTTTAGGAAATATAAAAAAAAATATCTACAAAAATTTATCCTGTGTTTATTTCTACTTTTCCTTTATTTTACATATATATTTATGCACACACACTATATTAGCATATTCTATGTAAGCTAACTGGTTACACTACATATAGCTGAAACAGCATATGTATAAATTTATTATTTAGCAAGCTGAGAGATTTCTCTTGGTGAGATTGGTTTATAGTCACATTGGGAAAAGTATAATTCAGGTAATTGCAGTGATACTCCTTCTGTTCAGGATTATATAGACTTCAAGCCAGCAAGCTGTTTTTTAGAACACATTTGTAGCTATGAAACACAAAGAAGTTGGGTCATTTTCCCTCCGAATTCAAACTCCACCATTGTGAACTAGTAACCACTGCTTCTGTACTTGCTCTCCTTGTAGTTGTACATCTTCATGGTAGTTTTCTGTCATGATCTGGACCAATCTGCTAGCTAGCTAATTCTCAAACAACTTACTAGACAAAACAAAACTAATATTTTTATCCAACCCTTTTATAGTCTGGACTGAATGGGATAGATGCATTAATTGAAAATTGTTTTTCTTATCTTGATTAAAAACAATTTTAATCCTTTCAAAAGCAACTTTGAAATTTTATTAGAAGTATGATCTAAAAATATTTCTACCTAGGTAGAAATTTTGTTGAAAATTTCATATAAATTTTAATTAAAAGATTTCAAAATAGATAATATAAATTTTTACAATTATCAGTTTAATATGCTTGTTTTTAATTTCAAAATCAGAATTCAATGAAAATATATATTAGATCTTTTTTTAATATTTAAATTATAATAAACTTTTATTTTAAATCCAAAAGTATTTAATCCTTTACTGTGATTTTTTCCCAGGAAAGTATAGAAAAATATCTATAAAATTCTTCTCTGTGTTTATTTCTACTTTTCCTTTCAACTTTATATATATATTTGTGCACAGACACTGTATTATTGAGTGCCATGTATCACAACTGTTACAAATATATATATATATATATAATAGTTATAAATATTACAAAACTCACAGAGCTAATTTCAATGCCCCCCCCCCCAGTACTATATAAAATTAATCATCATAAAATAGTATTATAATCCTAGCATTGTTAAAGTTTACAATTCAGATGATGGCCATTATATATATCTTCTAATATCTTTTACTACAATGAAACTAGTAGAGGGTTATTACTCTGATTCATATGCTATATGTTACAACTTCTTGATATAATGAAGTACATACATAATTAAATAACTAATAATTATTATAAAAATAATGATAATCTTTTTATTAACTGTTATGTAATTTACATATCACAAAGTTATGTTGGTTTGGTGTGAGTTACAACTAAATGACTTTCATTTATAACATTGAAACTTTCAATATGTTTTTTTGATCTTCATTTGTTTACGGAAATCTTAGTGACAATATTTTGATATGTATAGCTTCATAGTTACACTAAGATTTAATAATTGATTATAGATGATAGGATTTGTTGAATAAATATCTTCTCCCCCTCATTCAAAGACAGCTTCATAGAAGACCTTTATGTTATGGATATAAACTTATAACTAGTAATCTACTTGAATTTTTTTTTTATCATGGGAAAAATAAATAAAATTTCTTTCTTGAATACTATTGGCTTTTGAGTTTTATAAAAAAAAGAGTGTCAGACACTCTACCAGACTAATAATATTCTGTTACATCAATAAGTAATAGAACATGAATGATTGGTTATCCAGGAAAATGATCAGCTGTCTTCCAATGTTATGATTAGTCATGTGACACTACAATAAAAACTTCTGTCAATCCATATTATTCTATAACAATAATGTTTAAGATAAGCATTTTGAGAAATTAACTTTTAGTGAATAGTTTCTTTTAATAGAGAGTTTTAATTAAAAATAGCTTTACTTGTTTTAATTAAATAAAATAATACTAATGGAATAATGCATCCCTATTACAAACACACCAGTCTTTCTCCACTATCAAGATTCTTGTCTTTTATTATGCATGAAAGTATTTAATTAAAATGGAAATTGTTATAATTTACCTTCTATTGCTGCTATATTTGAAACTTGTTCAATATGTAATATGATATCTATTAAATGGATTTATTAGTGGTAAGAAAAGATTTTCACTTTTTGGGTTATTTGCTATTTACTTTCATAAGTATTTTAATGCTTTAATAATATATTTATATATATTCAAATTTCTCCTCATCAAATAATATTTATATTCTTCAGCCAAATATTGCCAATCATTATCAAAACTAATTTTGATATGTTAGAAAATATAATTAGTTTGCTAAGGAATGATTTGATAGATAATAGCAAGTTCAATTATTGATACATTTTATTATTATATACATTGTAATGATTATCAATTGTGCCACTACACCAATGCTAGATTTGAAACTCAAAATAGCCAGAGAGTTAACTTAGAAAAATAACTAAAAATAAAGATTTTATTATAGGTACAAAAGGTTTAAACAAAAGGCAGATAAAACAAATAAATATCAATTTACATCATGTAAAGATATTTATATTATATGTACATGTTAGGGATAAAATGGTTTTCAATTGCCTATAATGTAAATAAATGCATTGATATCACTTGATATATGCAAAAATTTAAATTATTTTATTTGATAAAGATAGCAAAGTGACATATATACAAAATTTCAATTAAAAAATGTACATGTGTAAAAATATTTTAATAATTTATAATTTTTTTAATTTTTATTTTAATTATAAAAAACAAAACAAAAAGGAAACTATCTTTATTTGTGAAAAAAATATAAAAGTTCACTTTAAATTCACTTTTGATTTTAAAATGTACAAGTAATATCTATTACTAATTATTATTAGTCATTGATTAGAATAAAGAATATTCACTTAATGAATAATATTTCTGTAGTGTATTTTTCACTACACCACTCTCATGTAAGGTATGAACTGGATTTTATCCACTTTTAACACCTTGTGGAAGGGGGTAATCATAAAAATATGACCAAAGACATGTGAAAAAGATGTATGATCCCCAAGATTCACATTTCATGCTGAAACAGCACTCATCAGTTGGCCTGGATCACAATTTGTTACACATATTTTTATCATTGTTCAGTATATATAGATATCCAATTACTACAGCTTAAATGATAAGTTTCAAACTTACTATCCTCACAACTTTGACATTAACCACTTAATAGAAGTATATTAATAATTTTTATTAGTCATTCATTAGACTAGAGATTATCTACTTAATGAATAATATTTCTGTAATATAATTTTCATTACACTACTCTCATACAAGGTAGGGACTAATTTCTATCTGCTTTTATCACCTTGTGGAGGAATGTAACTGTAAATATATGACTAAAGACATATGAAAAAGATCTACAATCTCCAAGGTGCCCATTTTATTCTGAACCAGCACTCAAGAGTTGACCCATATTACCATCTCTTACACATATTTTTATCATTGTTTACTATATATAGATAGACAATTAATACAGTTTAATTGCTCTCACATCTTTAACACAAACTACTTCATGAAAGTATATTAATAACTTTTATTAGTCATTCATCAGAGATTATCCACTTTAATGAATAATATTTCTGTAATATAATTTTTATTACACCACTAATATGCAGGAGAGGGACTGGTCACCATCTGCTTTTAACACCTTGTGGAGAGATGTAATTATAAACATATGACCAAAGATATCATACATCTTTTTCTCATATCTTTGGTCATATGTTTATGATTATATCCTATTTTTTGATGCTGTCAAAAAATGAATTACATTACAACTAAAATTGGGAAAACAGTTTTACTGGTATATTTGAAATTTAAAAATTCTTCTTGCCTACATCTATGTTCAATGACCAATCTACTCACATAATATGGCTCAGCATCCATGTACAGTAAAGTTTTTATTAAAGCAGCAAAAGTAGTATTTCCAGTATCAGTAATAAAGATAAAGCAAAGATAGTAATAGTAATAAAAGCTAGGTTTAATTTTTTTTTTCTAAAAAAAATATGCAATAAAAGGAGATATGAAATGTTCAAGATCTGAACATAAATGATGCTTGTAGCTAAGAAAATGGCAAGATTTTAAAATAAATGTAGCCTTTCTTAATTAATTTCATTTTACAAAGAAAAAAATTAATTGAGCAAATAGATTAGAGATAAATTGCTTAATGAAAAAAGACTGCATTCTGTTGGATAATCAATGAAAATAATTATTTTCTTTTTTATTTTAGGAATTCCTAGACGTTTCTATGAATGATCTAAAGTTATCAAAATTTTGGTTTGAGCAATGATATCTGAACTTATTTTATTAAAGATTTTGCTCCACCACTAGATTTAGAAAATTTAACAGATACATCTTATATTTCTTATTGAATAATGTAATTATATAAATATTATTTAAAAAAAAAACTAATTTTTCTTTTTGGGGATTTTAATGAATGTATTGGCAAAAAAAGTACATTATGTTCCAAAATTATTGGAAATAATGATTATCTCAGGGAATTTAGTTATCTGTAGTTATTCAATTTTTGCATAAAATACAAACTGATTATGATTAAAGAATAACTTTGATGCACTTATTCTCAAAGCAAGAACATTTTATGTATTTTATGTTAATAATTATAATGTAATAAAAAAGGTAGAAACAGAAAGATATGGAAAGAAACAGAGATGAGACAGAGACAGACAAAGAGAGAAATACAGGGATCAATAGAGACAGGGAGACAAGGGAGAGAGACAGAGATAGACAGTGAGAGAGACAGCAAGAGAGGCAGAGATAAAGAGACAGACTGAAATACAGAGAGAAAAAAGAGAGACAGAGAGAAACAAAGAGCAGAAAGAGATAGAGACACAGACAGAAATATAAAGATAAAGAGAGAGAAAAGGAAAGATACATAGAGACACAGAGAGAAACAAAGATAGACACAGACAGAAAAAACAGAGAGAAACAGAGAGATAGAGAGAGAAACAGAGAGAAAGACAAAGAAAGATTTTAGACAGACATTTACATATTAATAACTTTTATTAGTCATTCATTAGATTAGAGACTATCTAATAATAAATGATATTTCTGTAGTGAAAATTATACTACAGAAATATTCGTTAGACATTCACAATCTGTTAAAAAAAAAAGATTATCGCCAACATTTATTAGATAAAAATATTACTATTTTAGTCAAGCGTAGGTGGTCTAGAGATTAGCATAGCTGTCTTCCAAGCAGCTGATCCGGGTTCACTTCCCGGTCAACGCATTTGACACACATATATATTACTATTTTTAAAAAAAATATCTTGATGCCCATTCTCATTCATTATATAAAAAAACAAAAAAAAAGAAGAGAAAAAGAGTGTTATATATAGAGAGAAAAATTGTAAGTTTAAATACTTGTAATCTATCAAGACTACAAATGTATTTATTGTATTGTGGAGTTCGAGTTCCACCTTATCTAAATTTTGTTACAGTATGCTATCAGTTTTATTAATGAATTAGTTTTTACTTTTTGATTTTTTATGAACATGTATATGTATAAATATATATTTTATAAAAGTTTGTTTAAAATATGTCAACAGTAAAAAAAAATAGAGTTTATAAATGTCAAAAGATATGTATATATTACATTTAGCAATAAAATTTTATTTATTTTACTGTTACTAATATATAACATTTAATATACATCTAGAGAAATAATATGACTAATTTTATATAGAAAACATAAGTTAATTGTTACTGCAGGGATTAGAAATTTAATAATTATTTCTAAATACGATTTTCATATTTTTATTATCTTCAATCAACAATAGTAGTAATCTCTATAGCAACATTCAAAGTAAAATAGTAATTTATTGTAAAATCTGACTTTTACCTTCAACTATATATAAAAAACCTGAAACGATCAACTTTATGATTTTGTACCGCTAAGTTTAGAATTGTTTTCTATTTATAAAAATTCATTATAAACACCGATTAATGTTATTTTTCAACAGGTGATTAATTTCAAAGAAATAACGATCAAATAACAATTTCATTGAAAAATGAAATGATTTATGGGGGAAAAATTGTGTAATAAAATTTTGATTAATACACATTTAAATCATATAACAGAATTAAAACACATTAGAGCATAAGAAATGTGAAAAAACAAAACAAAAAAAAAAAGCTTGTTTAAAAGGTAAACTATAGGATGAGAAGTAGGACATTCTTTACTAATGGTAAATTGCATATATTATAATCGTTTTCTATTATTTCTGACACTGCATCAGCATGGATGCCCATAAAACAATACAGATTAATGTGGAACTTTTACTTTCTAACTAGCAGTAGTTAAATACCCACTTACTATTATTATTATTATTATTATTATTATTATTATTGGACAAACAGCAGTGTCAACTATGAGTCTGAAAGAAAAATCCTGAAGCTACTTATGATCTGATGAAATTTTCTCTGTTTTTCTAGTCAGAATGGAATATTGTTACATAACAGATGGATGTCAAAAAATTGTATGCTATGCTGTCTTTCTTTTATATTTTATATCAGATATATATATATAACAGTATGTATTTAACTTAGAGAGCATTACTTTAATTTATGTACTTTGGTTTTTTAGTATAGACTTAAACTATAATAAATAAGTGGTCATAAATTAAATTGATATCAATCAATTTTTGAAAGATTACAACCTACTGATAGATCATACAAAATCCTTTCTAACATTGAAAGATACAATATTTCTAATTGCTGTTGATGTAGCAAATAACAGACAGTTTGTTCTTTTGATGTAAAATCTTTTAATCTATCTTTTTTCTCTAATTTCTAAAATGATAATACATAAACGATCCATTTATCAACGTTTACTTGATTTATATTTTTCAGGTGTGGATGATAGTCGGTACTTATAATAATGATGAAAAAGAAAACATGAAAAAAGCCGAATAAGTCACTGAAAGGAAATTAAAAGATGACTAATACAATAGTTTGGCTCCACGTAAGAAGAATAGTTTCAGTTAAATTGTTTTCATTTAAAATAGGTTTAGAAACAGTATTAAAAATGCCTGTATACATATTGGAACTGATATCCTTTTGAATTATATTTTAATAATGACAGAATTGAGATTATCTTTTAATTTCAATAAAAAGTAAATGAAGAAAGAAAAAACTTCATGAGAGTTATTATAGGGGAAAGTTCAGAATTGTAAAAAAAAATAAAAGCAAATAAATACTCGGTTAATCGATCAAAGCAAATTTAAATAAAAGATAATTATTCAAGTAAAATTTAAAAGATACTGCAGCAAAATTCAAAGTAAGAAAGCAAAATATTTTGGACTAGTAATAAGACAATTAATAAAAAAAGTTGAAAAAATATCAATACTGTAGAAATGAATAGAAACATAAAACAAATAAAACTAAGACAAAGTCCATCAGGAAATTGAAAAAAGGTAAGTTTGATTTAACTTATATTAGAAAAAAAAAGCAGTTTGGAAGTAATAACCAGAAAATTGAATTAATAATTCAAAATAAAAAATAGATATATTGAAAAATAAAGGGTTATAATAAAAATAATGTCTTTATTCAAATTTAATGAGAATATAGACAAATATTAATAAAGTGAAATTATTATATATATATAACTATCTAGAGCAGAGCAACAGACTATTTATTATTCACTACTGTCAGTTTCATTTTATTAGAAAGCAATTAGCAATATAAAGTTCAAATCAGCAGTAGAAAATGCTAAAATTAATTTCCAATTATTGCATACGTTTTCAGTAGAGTCATTAATATTTATATATTTATGAGAGAGAAAGAGAGAGTGAGTGGAAAGGGAGAGGAGAAAAAGAAAGACGACAAGAGACATACAGAGAAACTCTATACATTTTGCAGCTGGAGCATTTATATAAACTTCTATTCTTTCAATATACTTTGCTAAATGTTTCTCGGAACTTCCAATATTTATCAACTCCTTTTCTGAATATTTCTTTACAATAGTTTTTCAGTCCAGAAGCCTAAGATATGCTGTTTTCCATACGCTTATTAAAGGTATTAAAGTGGGAAATATTGTAGTTGTTTGAAAATTTTTAAGCAACTGTATATGTGTTTATTTGCATTTGTATTTATATACATTTTTTTTTTTTTTTTAGGAAAAACGGAGTAAATAGATATCAGAGAAAACAAGTGAAAAGCCTCCTGCTATTTTTTCTCCTTCTGTAGAAAGGAATCAATACTGGAAGATATTTAAATTTCTATATTTAACTTCAGTTAGTATCTCGTGAAATACACTTTGTAATAATAAAGATTTAATATATTCCTTCAAATTCTAATCACTAGAAGCTAAATAATTTTGACTTTTTAAAAGCAAAATCAAATTCAATCTTAATGCTTTACCAATATTATCATTTCTAAAATGCAGATAATTTTTTACACAAGATGTGACATATTTGGTGTTCCACAGAGAAGATGAATAGATAGATGACATTCTTTGCTAAGATTGTTGTCTCTTTAATATTTAATTATATTACCAAAGTTACTGCACTATCTTCAGTGATCTCTGCATCTTTTGGCAAGCACAATTATCCTGTTTTAACATTTATAATCTGATTAATCTTTTAAACTATAATGCTACCAGATACTTTTTTTCTCTTTAGAATATCTCTAATCCAAACTGTATCATCCATTGTATATTTTAATATTTTCTTAGATTATTTATTGAATTATACTTGTCAGGCAGTAGTAGTGATACCTTAGTTCTCTAACTTTCTACCTATGCACAATTTGGCTGGTGATCACTTTGTTAGTGTAGATTACATTATATGTTGGCAAACATAACATTTCATGAAAGTCAGCCTAGTCAAAATATTTAATTATTTGATTGAAATGTTGAATTGATTTCTCAGCAAGCCCATTGGATTCAGTATAATAAAAATTTGATTTTATATGTCTAATATATGCTTCCTTCATAATTTCTTTAAATATATTTGATGTAAATCCAGTTTCACTATCTGCCCAAATCATCTCAGATTAATCCAAGATAAGTAAATACTTTTCTTAATTTCATAATTTCAATTGTTATTTTTCTGCAAATATATACTCCATGCAGTAATAATATATATCAAATCCAATCAATATGATATGTCATTGAGTGGACCAGCATAATTCACGTATATTCTTGACCACAGCCTGGTTTCTGCAAGTAATGACTCCAAACTTTTATTTGGTTGATTAGTCATATTTAGATGTAAATCATAATCTTTAATATTTTTCTCAGATAAATCTTCTGCCAACATATTAATTTGCAGTCTAGGATTTTTGTATGCACTTTGCCACGATAGTTATAGCAGATCAATTTTAACATTTGCTTTCTTTCCTAGGATGACATTATAATTCTGTCTCACATCTAAATCCAATTTTTTGAAGTTGATAACTACTCACATTTATTCCAAAATAAGATTGACATAATTTTCAGTTTTTGTGCTGGCTACTCTTCATGAATGAAAACTTGACATCCTTTGTTCTTACATGTCTACTTTCAAGAGGTTTATTTAAAATCTGTGACTATAATATAGTTATAGAGTTGAATTTAACTTCATCTAAATGAATGCATGTTTGGTATGATGTTTTTGACAAATCCTTGCATATGTATTTAATGGATTATGTCCTGTACATGTGGGGTTCAGATTGACCTTGGGTCAACATGGGTGTGACAAGAATCTCAGCCTTACGGTGGCCTTCGAGCATTTTATCATCAGATTTTCAATTGGATGGATGGTTGAAGAGTTGGAGTGTGTAGTAGATTGGAGCCAGTCCATTAAAGTATGAAGATTGTCTATCTTAATAAATATCTGAGCACTTATAGTATATATGTGTGGGAGATGATAATCTGGACCAACTGATGATTGCTGGTTTAGCATGAAGTACGTATATTGGTGATTATTTATCTTTTCAGCATATATGTGCTTGAGTGTATCAGTGTTATTAAATAGAGTGGAGAGTGGTGGGTCATGTGAAAGTCTGTGCTCATATACCCTATATTACATATATAGACACATGGTATATATTAAGCCTGTGTTTCACTTATTACATTGTAGAGATGTCTGCCCATCCTTGCATATGTATTTAATGGATTATGTCCTGTACATGTGGGGTTCAGATTGACCTTGGGTCAACATGGGTGTGACAAGAATCTCAGCCTTACAGTGGCCTTCGAGCATTTTATCATCAGATTTTCAATTGGATGGTAGGTTGAAGAGTTGGAGTGTGTAGTAGATTGGAGCCAGTCCATTAAAGTATGAAGATTGTCTATCTTAATAAATATCTGAGCACTTATAGTATATATGTGTGGGAGATGATAATCTGGACCAACTGATGATTGCTGGTTTAGCATGAAATACGTATATTGGTGATTATTTATCTTTTCAGCATATATGTGCTTGAGTGTATCAGTGTTATTAGATAGAGTGGAGAGTGGTGGGTCATGTGAAAGTCTGTGCTCATATACCCTATATTACATATATAGACACATGGTATATATTAAGCCTGTGTTTCACTTATTCCTTTTTTAATATTTTTATTTAAAATTTTATTCTGTAAAATATTTTGCCAATGCAACATGCAGGAACTTAATGTTCAGGTAATATTTTTATTTAAAAAAAAATCTATAAATGGTTTGTGATTGATAATAAACTTGAATAAATGACTAAATAAATTAAGGGTGATAACTTTTCAACTCCAAAAATAATTGTCACCATCTCTTTATTTAATTTGTCTGTTATTCCTTTTGGGTCTTCCTAAAAGCAGTTGGTCTTTCAACTAAACTGTAGTTGGAGTCATCAATAGTCATAATTGCATCTAGATCTCTATTAATATGCATTAACATTTTATCTGATAGGGTTTTAGTTAGTTTGAATGTAACTCTTTGAGTTTTTATCCCCTTTCAGACTTTTTATATTAAAAAGATTGTTTTATTAAATGAGCTTTTTCTTTTAAATAACTTTCATTAAAAAGTCACTAGTCCTAAAAATTTGAAGTGGCTTTATATATGTAGACTTAAAGACTGCTTTAAATGCTCTAACTTTTTCAGAAAGATGTTTTTTCTTTCTAATACATCAAATTTATCCAAACAAAATCACACATTCACTACTCTGTTTTTAAGAGTTCATTCAGAATTTATGATGATAAGTAAATCATTAGGATAGGATATTACTTTCTCTATTCTTTAAATGAGTTAATCTGATTTATTTTGTAATGTATTTAGTCTTTCTAAACCTGAATGGTAAATAATGACATTCAAAATACCCCCATGTGTTGGAGCAGTAAACATGCCTATAAATATTTCTACAGATAACAATATTGTTTACTATATTTTTATATATGTATACAGGATTGAAGAACTATTGTCTTATTTGAATCTTAAATTTAGCCCCCACACAAATAGTACTTCTTATTAGTATGCTTTGCAAAATAAATTTCTTCTAAAATAGAGTGATATTCTTTCTTTCACCCAAGCTTATGAATTAAAATAATATCAATCTGTACTAGTAGTTATTATGTCAATGTGTCTGCACCTACCTACATGCTACAGTATGATAGACCAACCTCTTTTGTTGATGGATTGAATTTGTGGATTAAATCAAATTACACACAATTATGAGTAGGTAAAAATCTCACATTCAAATAAATACTAAACAGTGCATAAAATATTAGAACACTGATTTAATCAATATATATATATATATATGCAATGATATTATTATTCAATATCTCTATTCCATTGGAAGTTATATACATTATAATTAAATATTAGTAAATACAGTAAAATTTTACTGTAGTTATTTAATTATAAGATTTTATATATATATGATAAAGAATAGAAATGAGGAGTAAATAAAAATAACCTTTAATCTTTGACGTTACCAAGAAATTATCAATTACTACTAATTGACAATCCCTAAGGCTAAACGAGTTTCCTTATTAATCTACAATAGCTCTTTTGTTGGAGTTTTATGAACTGTTACTACTTTTTTCATATGCAAACCTATTGACCCAATAATAAATTCTTTAGGGCTTGAGCTTTATTTCTTGTAATAACATAGAATCCCATAATATTTTAAATATCTAGAAATAACCAATAGTGAAGGGATTTTCATAATTAATAGTTATTCCAGGATAATTTTTGAATAAACATATAATTTATCTTTCAATTATTACCATTTCTCAATCTTCTTATGCAATATTAATATATCTAACATTACTTAATTTAAATATTACAAATTATGTATTACAAATATATATCAGTAATACAAGCACACTATAGTAGGTATGATAACTATATGTAATATAACTAATGCATAATTGAAATATGGTTTAATGGTACTTTGGTATTAGAGCTGCAACATAGAGCTAGTATTAGACCTACTGTGCCTGTTCACATTCATATAATCTGCTGATAACTTTGTAATCTTGGGATATGATTGAAATAACATGTACCCAGATCTTGTACATGTCTTTTTTGGCAAAAAAATGTATACATGGATCTTGTACATGGTATTTTGGCAAGATTTAAAAAGGTATTGGGAGGTTGATATAAATGTGAACAGGTATAGTAGATTTAATACATACTCCATGTTACAGGACTAAAAATAAATAAAAGTAAAAACATAATAAAGATATTTATCATTTTCAATAAGAAATGTATAATTTTGAACAAGACATTCAAATATGTATGACTTGGACACTAACAACTTTTAAGAAAGACATTTGAAATAAAAAAAAAGTGATTTGCAATCTTAATGAAATGACAGCATTACACAAAATTTTTTTTATTTTAAATTCACACTAAACAAACAGTAAATGATTTTAGTTTTTAAATAATGAAACATTCAAATATGTATGAGTTGGATACCAACAACTTTTTAGAATGACATTTGAAAGCAAAAATGAAATGATTTGGCATTACACAAAAAAATTGTTAGTTTAAATATGCACTAAACAAACAGTAAATGATTTTGATTTTTAAATAATATTTATAAAAAGACATTAACTATACATATGTCTTTCATACTAACAATTTTTAAGAATGACATTCCCAATCAAAAAAAAAAAAGATTTGCGACCTCAATGAAATGATGCCATTATGCAAAAAAATTGTTACTAAACAAACAGTAAATGATTTTTGTTTTTAAATAATATTTATAAAAACTCATTAAGTATACTCATATGATATTTACCATGTAATATATAACAGAAATTGTCACCTTGAAATAAAACATTTAATATTACCACAGAAAATGGAGATCTCTACTAAAAATTTTCCCTTCAAAAATGTAGCACATGATTGCAGATTATGCTGGGATTTTCAATAGAAATGCTAATAAACATATTTTTTAATAAACAACTTAAACCAAAAAAAAAAGAACCCAAACCACAAATACAAATATATATATATATATATATAAATTGTAACGAGCATAGACGTTCGTTACATTGTTTTTTTTTTATATTTATTAAACATGAAAGTAAATTAAAAAGTTCGCATTTAAAAATTTTCTTTAAGAATTAAAAATTGAAATTAAATATCATCTTAAACTCGTATATATTAAATCGCACAGATAAAAAAAATTATTAAAATAAAACTGTATTAAAAATAGAAAAGGTATTTTAAAAACAAAAACTTAAAAAGATTTAGAGATAAAAATATATCTTTGATTTGGAAAACAGGTTAATTAATCAGAAATGGAAATGATTGTTAATTAGTTAAATGTAAACCAGCCTTGGGCATTTAAATGTAAAAACATCGGTCAGATAGGAAAACAATAGAAACAAATAGCCAATGAAAGAAATCCATCGGGAAATCGGACCTCAGCGAAAGGATCATCACATCGATGACATAATGCCAAGTCAATCCTTCGAATACATATAAAAGGAAAATTTGGAAATTATTAATTAGTGACTGGAAATTGATTATTATGATGTGACTATATGTAGTAGTACGGAGTTGGAGGTGATGGAGTTGACAGACGCACTGTCAATTCTTTCAGCTGTTAAAGAAAGGAGAAATGAACTATCGTTTCCTACATTGAGGACCAATTAAACTAAAAAAAAAAACCTCAGAATGAATAAATAAAACAACGGCTAAATGGATACCAATCTTAGGACGGCATGGGAATTCACATTCATGGCAAGCAACGGATAAAGATGAACTGTTTTAAACCGTAAGAACTTTATGAATAATGAACATTAAATTAAAATTTTCTATATTTAAATGATTGCAATATGATCCTATCTGACCAAACTAAATTCTTTATTAATAGTGTTATTTGATGTATTTTTTTTATTATTTATGTAAAATCATTTCCATTTATTTATTTTTTATTCTTTAAGTTTTTATCATGATTTTTTTGTTTTTCGTTAAATTAATTATATAAATGTTAAACTTAAGTCGGGTGTGAATGGCTGTATAGATTTGTAAAGTTATATTAGGGGAGGGTAATCTTAGGTTATTTGTGTCGTTGTTAGATTGGGTCAATGGATTGGATATATTGATGTAGTTAGTAAATGTAGTCGGAGATTCACTACTGGCAGAATCGCTTCATACGCCGCACTCTCACGTTCATGGCAAGCAACGGATAAAGATGAACTGTTTTAAACTGTAAGAACTTTATGAATAATGAACATTAAATTAAAATTTTCTATATTTAAATGATTGCAATATGATCCTATCTGATCAAACTAAATTCTTTATTAATAGTGTTATTTGATGTATTTTTTTTATCTGTGCGATTTAATATATACGAGTTTAAGATGATATTTAATTTCAATTTTTAATTCTTAAAGAAAATTTTTAAATGCGAACTTTTTAATTTATTTTCATGTTTAATAAATATAAAAAAAAACCCAATGTAACGAACGTCTATGCTCATTACAATATATATATATATTATTAGACTTTTATTAGGTGTTTATCCTGGCAGAATCATTTCTTTTATATCGTTAAGTATGGTAGAAAAAAATCTGGACAATAACTGGCAATGCGAAAGTATTACAAAACAAAAAGATGGTGTTGATAAAGATAAATACACATTTCCACACATATACTCACAGGGTTTATTTCCTTTCAATTGAATGACATCACGACATTACACATTTATTGTGGGTATGAAAAGATCTCCTATCTCCCTTACATTGCAGCTCTAATACCAAAGTAGCAGTTTAAAATAATAGTAAAATTTACAAATAGATAGCTCCAGATAAGTTTTAATTGGGTAACCTATTAATTTAGAGCAAGTTTAAGAAAAGAAATAAGATGCATGTAAGTATTATCAAATGGCAAAGATGACCCAGTTTTTGTGGCAAACCTGGAGCTAAGTTTTTAAGAGTATACACATTCTAATCCAAAAGAAGAAAAAGTGCCATTAATAAATTGAAATGAAATAGAAAATTAAAAAAAAACAAAACAAATTTGGTGATAAAAACTAAATGAAAATTTTTCAAATGAAAGACTGGGAAATATATATTTAAAAAAAGCTCAGATGTTAAGACTAGAATAAAAAAAGCTTTGGATCAAAACAATAAAATGGTTAATAAAATACATCTTAAAAATACATAAATATTAAAAGTAAACAGTAATATTTTAAAAAATCTAAGAGTAATTGAAGCATATAATAGATAAAGTATCATGTGTTTAGAAAAGAATGAAATTTAAAATATATTTAAATAAAGAAATGTGATTTAATTTAAGGTAGAACAAACCCGTTTGATTAGAAAATAAGGATTATAGAAATAACCAGTAATTAATGTAAAAAAAAATAGGAGATTATGTATAACTGATTTATATGGTAGAAATAACTAGATTTCATTTGCTCTATTAGAAAAATATGGTAAATAAGATTCTCAAGGTTATAAGTTAATGGAGGAGATACTATAAGTGTGATCAAATCAGCAAAGCACAAAAAATTGATAAAATTACAGTTTAATTACTAAAATTTTTTTAGAGAAGAAGACTTATGAGAATAAAATAATGAATGCAATTGAGATTTAAAAATAGCTAATAAATTTGTATTTCAACCGCTAAATTTCTTTAGAAAGGAAAAGACTTGATGTAGTGAAAAATAAAAAGTTTAAAACTGTAAGTTTAATCTCACTTGCATCTAAAAATAGAATTTCATTATAGTGATTTTTGTATTTAAACAAATAAATGAAGCAAAAAAGGTTATACAACAACAAAAAGCCTCTTTTGATAGTGTTTTATTGCTCTTAGTATAATCTGTATATTATTGACAACATTTACAGACCATTGTAGACAGTAATATTTAGACTTTTTTTGATACAACCCCTCTTCTTTTATTATTTATATTATACAATAGTGAAATTAATAATAATGATATTATTACATACTTATAAACCAAATCAACAACTTAAAAATAACATCACATGATCACCATTATGCTTGCTCATAACTATTAAAACAGGCAAAACTCTCCATAGTGGCAATACTATATGGAGAGTTTTGCCTGTTTTAACAACTTGAAAATAATGATTTTTTAAATATATAGTTTACATTATTTATTTTTAATATAAACTATAAATAAAAAAAAAACTTTTAGTTTGTCTATATGGTTTATAAGTATATAATAATATTATTTTTGTAATGTAAATAATAGATATATAAAAAGAGAAGGAAAAATAAGATATAAATAAAGGTGATGGGCATAAGGGAGGAGTTATATTTAAAAAATGTTGCTATGTATAAAGATCTACAAATGTTTTTAATAAATATGCAGATTGCAGTGAGGAAGGCAATAAAATATGATTGAAAGAAACTTTTGTTTTAAAAAATACAATATTTATTGTTGGAGAATTTTTATCAAATTTTATTTAGATATGTAAAATAGTTTAGGCATATTTAATGTACAAAATTAGTTTGAATTTAGAATGAGTAGAGATACTGAAGATATTATTGCAATGATATAGAGGTCTATACATGATTTCATTCAAGCTTATAAACCATATTATATCAATCCCAAATAGAGAGATAGACAATCTCCTTTTAACAATAAGGGTGAAATTCCACCCTTATTAATGGTTTAATATATTTATATAGACACTAAAGATTGCAACTTGACCACAGAGATTGAAATTATTGATACATAGAAGTTTAAATAAAGCTCTTTAAACAGGTAAATAAAACCTACTCTGAATGCAGACTAAGAAATAGTCAATTATAACATTAGAAACTGTAATTATAAATTTCAAATTGTACCCAAATTATTACTTAAATAATAAATGTAATGATGCTCAAGAATAAATGGGTTTATAAGTAATCATTAAAAACCAGTCAACACTTAGACAATACCAATATTAATAATAATCAACAATTTCTAACTGTTGTCAAGACAACCTCCTTTTAACAATAAGGGTGGAATCCCACCCTTATAAATGGTCTATTATACTTATATAGACACTAAAGATTGCAACATGACCATAGAGATTGAAGTATCAATAATTTCAATCTCTGTGGTCAAGTTAAATCTTTAGTGCCTATATAAGTATATTAGAACATTAATAAGGATCCGATTCCATCTTCATTGTTGAAAGGAGGTTGCCTTGACAACAGTTAAAAATTGTTGATTGTTATTGATATTGGGATTGTCTATGTCAGTGGTTTCTAAAGTGGTCTTCCAGGAATCCTTGTGATCATTAAGGAGCTCTGTGGCAAATAAAAATAAATTTGGGATGTGTAGATAACTTTGGAGATGTGAGAAAGGTTTAATATAAAGTAAAAAAAAAAAGACTCTTTTTCATTATTATGAAAGTTAAGATAAATAACAATAAATAAATTGGTAACAATTTTTATGACCTGAGTAAAATATAAATACAGATAGGTACATAAAATACAAGTAATGACAAGCATTGGACAATGGAAGTTGGGCCGACCATGGATGTCTATCTATATATCTATGCAAGTTCAAACAGGAATGGAATCTCACAGCTACATGCAATAACTTGTCTAAATACGGCACAAAAAAAAACTAGCCACTAATCAACAATTTAGTTCTGTTTTATGCAAAATGTGAAGTGCATGCAACAAATTTTCCTAATTTTGACCAAAAGGCAGTATCATTTTTTATATTAGTATGAAGATAGCATACGCTACTCAGTATTTTAAATACAAGTGATATCTTCATGAATATTAAATTTATTTAAGCAAAATTATACTTATGTTAAAGTTAATTAATACACTAGTTTTCTTATGTAATATTTATTAATATTGCAGTTTGTTATTTATTAATTTGTTTGATAATAATTAAATTATTTATTTTTCTTAAAAATAAATAATAAAATTAGTAATAAATACATACCCATACAATTTGTGAAACTTATTTGAAATTTTATCCTTATATTTTAAATAATTAATTGATGCTAGCATTACGTTGTGGCATTTCATTTTCAAAATAAAACAAAATATTAATAAATAGTGTTTTTTGCAAATAAATATTTTGTTTAATTTCTTATATCTTAAATTCATGCCCCTTTTCTAGATAACTATATGAGTGAGATGAAGAAAAAATGCAGACAATATAGCATTGAATATTTAAAATATGGCTTCATTTCATTACCAGAAAATAGTACTTTACCTATGTGTCTTCTATGCAATAAAACTTTGTCAAATGAATCAATGAAACCTTATAAGCTAAAGGCATGATAAAAAAGATAAAGATTTAAATTTTTTAAAAACAGCCACAGAAAGATATTTGAAAACACCGTCATTGCTACAATTCTTAGTGACAACATCTGAGCTAGATGATGATGGACTATATTTCTTTTATTACATCCTATTTCATTATACAATGCCTGAATGCATTAAATTAGTTGTATTTAGCTTTCTAATTGAGTGCAACTTATTTTATTTTATTTTCATTATTATTAATTATAATAAACTTATTTAAATTTACCTTGTCTTCATTATAATTTTAGCCGTATTTCAATCCAATTAAATTACTGATTGAAGATGTTTGATAAGCATTCTAATTAAAATATTAATATTGTCTTAAGTTCAGCTTATCTGTAGCATATTAACCCACTTATGGATTGCATGTATGGTAGGATTTTGAGTCTCATTCCTCTCCCTGTTCGGAGACAGCTCATGAACCAAAACAAGGCCTGTATGTAATATCAGAAATATCATTCATGGGATGTTAAATAATGGAGCACTGGTAAATAGATTGAAACTTGGTTGGACCTGGGACCTTCATATCCCATTTTGGTCAGGTTTAGTATATTTTATCTGGACTCTCAGTTTTGTTTTGTGACTGTACAAATCTGATCATTGCAATATTATATGACAAATTCCATTGAGCAATAATACAGTACAAGGAAGGATTGATGAAATAGCTCAGTGATTAGAAAATTTTTTATGTGAGTACTTAAAAACATCTAAATTCTCTATATAAGTTGATGAATCAACTTTGCCAGAAAATGAAGCTTTACTATTAACCTATGTGAAATTTGTAAACGAAGAAAAAATTGCCCAAGAATTGTTATTTTCCAAAATGTTTAAAAACTGATATCAAAGATGAAACAATATTTAATGAATTAAAAAGATTTTTCAATATAAAAGCTGTACACTTACGTAATATTTTCTCCATTGCTACTGACAGTGCTCTGGCAATGGTTGAACGACAACAAGGTTTTCTGGCATACTTAAAACAAGCTATATTGAATGTATTATATGTACACTGTGTCATTTACCGCCAACATTTAATTGCCAAAAACTTTAGTGAATGCTTGCATAATTCACTAGATTATGTCATTAGAATGGTTTATAAAATCAAAAGGAATGCCTTAAATGAGAGATTATTTGCTCAACATTGTATAGACAATGATTACTAGTTAACATGGAAGTTCATTGGTTATCCCTAAAAATGAATGTTTAGATTAATTTTATGCACTCTTTGATTTAGTGTTAAAATTCCTGGAAAGTAAAGACAATGATTTGCATTTCGATTTAATTAATTCAAAAAATGACATAGCGTATATGACTAATTTATTTGCCAAATTTAATGAAACCAATTTGAAGCTATAAGGTGATTGATTAAATTTAATCAAAAACTTAAAGTATATTATCTGCATTTGTTGCAAAACGTAAGCTATACAAACAAAACTTGAGGAGAGGAGAATGTTCTCTGTTTCCAAATCTTTCAAAATTGCAAAAATGAGATGAAGATTTGCTTGCTTATTGTCAGTACTTAACAGCTCTTCATTCTGACCTCAGCTAAAGATTTGAAGACATTCTTCACTTGATTATCACCGATAAGGTGTTGGACCTTTTTGCAAGTAGACCCAAAACTAAGATAAATCCATACTAATACAGAAGCAACTTCTTGAATTATCTACAAATGAGAAATTAAAATCAATGTTTGAACAAGGATACCACAAATTCTGGTTACAAAAACAGATACCAATTTTATATCCTGTATTATGAATTATTGTACAGAAGCTGCTGATTGCTTTCCCATCTTCTTATTTAGTAGAATGTGGATTTCTTGCAGTTATGAGTCTCATCATGGAAAAAAAACCAAACAAACTGGAAATTAGTGCTTGTGAAAACTTACAAATGTTACTCACAAACATAGAGCCGAACATAAATAATCTCATACTCATCCCATCAGGATCACCCATCTCATTGAAAAAAATATGTGTTTTTGTAATTTAAAATAAAAGTCAAAACATCGAAGTTAATTTTGTAATTTTTATATTATACAGTTATGTTGAGTTATTTCACTTGGGTGTTCAAGGTCAGGTTTAGAAGAATGAGGTCCATGGGCATATTAAGTTTGAGAACCACTGGTCTAAGTGTTGACTAGTTTTTATGATATATATATATATGTGTGTGTGTGTGTGTGTGTGTATAAATGAGAGGTCTTTAATAATTCTAAAAATTTAAAATATTTTGTTATATATAATATTTTTGAGCAAATATTGTCATAGATTTTTAAAAAAAATATATTTACAAATATTAATATTAGATGATTTGAACCCAGACTTTTAAGCTCCCTTCACAAATGGAAAACAAGGGCTTTGAACATGCTATCATCAGATTTTCAATGATGTGGATGGTTGAATAGTTGGAGAGTGTAGAAAATAGAAGCTTTTTTTTTAGTAAAGTTTGAAGATTTGCTATCTTAATATAAAGTGAGCACTGGTTATATATATATATATATATATATATATATATATATATATATATATATATATATATATATATATATATATATCGGAGATTATCATCCAGATCAACAACTGATGAGTTGATGAGTGCTGGTTCAGCATGAAATATGTATATTGAAAATAATTAATCGTTTTCACATGTATGTGGTTATGTGTATAGATTATATAGGATTGAGTGGATGACGGAAGGTAGCTTGAAAGTCTGGGGTAAAATCCCTTCTAATTACATCTAGCTTAAATATATATACTATATTTGCATTTAAATATTAAATATTAATATTATAACTTAAATAGATATATTTTGTATGGATTGTTACCTATATTTAATCATTACTAATTTTTATTATTTTTGTTATTCTATTAATAAAAATATAAAATATGAATATATTGGAAAAAAATGTTTTGTAAATAGATGGGAGATTGAAATCATCACGTATACTTTTTGACATAAATGCTTTTTAAAAGAGTTATAATGATATATAAAAATATAATTTTAATAATTATCAATCGAGATGGTCTTAAATAAACTATTTTTGTTATTGAACTTATTTAGTTACAAACTCCATTCTTCACCTATTTGTATCATTCCAATTGCATATATGAACAATATACTATAGATTCTGAGAAATCATATGCTGAGCTGAGAGAAAGATTGAGATATTTTCAGTGAATACTGGGATCATATTGCACATGATGCTGTATTTATAGGTATTCTTTCTAAAAAAAAAAAGAAGTGAGAATATAAATTATGGGATATCATAATTCAAAGATCTGTCTCTGAAAGATGTGTTCATGTATGCTTATCAGAAAATATAACCCAGACATTTTATACCCCCCCCCCATGTCGTTTATAGCATCTCATGCCCTCAGTCTGAATGCCGTGCTATTTACTAGCGTGAAACCAAAGCCACTAATTACAATAGAAACACTCAACACAAATACAATTCATTAATATTTTTGGAGCACTCAAAAAGGACCGGTCACATATTTGAATCCTCCAACCCTAGGATAGTATGCATTGAGAATAACGACTGTAAACGAAAAATCAAAGAAGCGTACTTTATTAATAGCAACAATAACTTCATTAACAGACATGACACTTGCTTTGATATTTCCAAACGTTGGGCTAATTAAATAATTTAAATATAATTTGCATATTGCCATTTACATTATACTCTGCACTATTTGTTTTTTTTTTAACGGCTATGAATATGAGGCTAAACGCCTTGAAAGCGCTCAGCTGTCAAGTATTTTATCGATCCATATAAGTATTTATTATACCTTTTCTTTCCAGAGCCTCAACACGCTTGTAATTTTGTTATAAAGCAGTTATATAAGAGACATGCGGTTTGATTAACACCAAAAATCTTAATTAAATTCAATTAGCGTTGATAAAGATGATCTAGTTATATATTAAATGTATGTATGTAGGCATGTATATAATCATCGAGGGAAGATGCACTATCCATTCTTGATACAATAGCAAAAGAATTTTTAAAAATGAAAGATGATAATTGAAAAGAAAAACACTTATCCACAAATTTTTGTATATAATCAAAAGATTTTTATAAAAGTAAAGTGTATTGTTCCACAATTAATAGATAAAGAAAAAGTATAAGGTAGAAAGATTGCCTTTCCTATTTTTTTTTATTTTTTTTTATTAAGGTAAAAAAACACAGGTGGATGATCACCAGCTACATGATATTACAGTGTTCAATGTTACAAGGTAAAAACAAAGTACATACGCTCGATAAAAAAACATATCCACAAAAGGGTTGTATAACCTTACTCAATATGTACCTATATATGGACAAGCACAGATCTGCACTGCCCAAAAACAATCCATCAAGGGAGCACAGCATCCCATCAGAGCAGTAGAGGCGCTGAAAACTTTGACCTTGTACCCTCCCGGCAGGTTTTCCGGAAGCGGCAATAATCGTCAACAGCCCGCATCTACAAGCCAGACCCCCAACAACCACCACCATCAACCCCTATGAAAGAAGTGAGGAGTGCAGACCTGTGCCCACCAATGTCACAGTTGGATTTAATGTAGTCTGGAATCAAGCCAGATTTACTTGCACACCATGAATACACATTATTTGTCGATATCACCTAGCACACTGAGGTCAATGGAGCTGAAAGTCTGTTTGTAATCATTATCAACCTCCTGCGTATGCAAATGTTCACAATAGCTGTTCAATCTACCCAACTATAAAGTCCCTCAGAGTTCACTATGGTTATTATTTGTTGATATAAATTATTGAATGAGTGTTGCTTTGATGAGAAATTATTTAGAAATAAATAAGGTTGGAATATTATTTGCTTCAGTATTTCTAAAAATGCGGAGGTTAGTATAACATAATCATATATATAACATAAATAAAATATCCGTTAATTAAAAACAAAATTGTAATTATAATAAAAATAATAAATTTAACGGTAATAAACTATTATAGTCTTGAAATTTGCAGAAGTATTTTCGGTTAGTGGTGCAAATCTTTTTACATTTGCGACCACCATATTCAGACTGAAATTTTATGTGACCCTTTACATGTTGTTACCATCCAATTATAAATAAATATACAGGAATAGTAATTTACCACATATAAATATATATCTTTGTATTATATTTCAGTACATAAATATGATATCAAATTTTTATTTTGTTCTTAGTAGATCTGTTGATTTGTAGAAATTAAAACTTTTTTAGTCTGTTTTAGAAAATATGTAGGAGAATACTAGTGTAAAGAACAAAACTCTGAGAGTGAACAAGAGAAATGAGAATAATATAAGTGAAGTGTCATTATAATGTGCTATTTATACAAAGCAAACTAGAATATAAAGAAATGTTTAAACACAAAAGTAGTCAGACACACAAAAATGATTTGAGCAATTTTCATGTATTTTTTTTAATGGGATTTACGTTTTTGTTTTTTCAATTAAAAATTTATTATCCAACATAAGAACTTCTCAAAATTGTCACTACCCCCTAGATTCCTTGAGGAGTCATGACCCACAGGTAGTGCACAGCTGATCTAGTGAGCTGATTATAAAAAATAAAAGATTAAAAGTAATAGGTAATCAGGAAGGTATTGAATATTAATGTTTTTAAGAATACAGATAGCTACCTATTGGTTTATGAAAATAGGATAAAAATGTTACAGTAAAAACTGCAATAACTAAATAAGCTTTTAATAAAGACTTCACAGTTCATTAAAGTTATATTTAAATAAAGAATTCTTCATTGATTTGTTTGGAGTAGAGCTTATATGGTTTAGTCTATTATGAAAAGAAAAAAAAGGAGAGATTTAGAGTTATCCTAATCTCCAAGCCCATATTTTCTATTCTCAAATTGACATCTCAAAAGTCTATTGAAGAAAGTAAATGAAGTATGATTAAAAAATTTTATAATGCAGAAGAGTAATGATTGGGTATCTATTTAGTGACTGTGAAGTATTCATGGACTCAATCTGTGAAAAATAAAAAAAGGGTAAAGAAGAAAAAAGTTGACTGATAACTAACAATGAGTGTTTGACAAACAAAATCAAAAGGAATTTCTATATGGTTGTTAGATTGATATGAAGAACATCTTGTTTGGACATAATTGATGAGATGATGTAATTTATTTTTGTTATGCAAATATTCAGTGTATATAATGTTTTTATTATAAAATGAAAAAAAATTAATATTTTTAAGATCTTCATTTCTATCATTTGTTAGTATATATTTGGTTAATGTTTTAATTGGATGTGATATCTGATTTGATTTTCTATTTATTAATTTATTAGGTATATAACACATTATTTATTTATCTAGCACAATGTTTAATTTGTAACAGTCATTAGGAAATCATGCTTCTATACATGCAGTGTGTTTAGAAAGGGAGAGTATTCCTCAAGTGTAAAAAATCTTTACAGTATATGTGTAGAGGGGTGAGTCCCTAATGATTGTTAATTTATTACTAGTAAACAACAAAAAATCAGTTATAAAATATAAGTTCTAATAACATTTTGATATATGCTTTAAATCCTAGGTGACACATAATTACTAGTTATGACCAATTGATAAAAATTATTAGAATCTTTACAAGTATTGTGTTTCAGAAAAAAATTGCTGAATTAATTAAAACATGTATCTAAATGATGTGAGAGCTCATTAATGTTTATGATGTACCCTTAAAATTGAGATGCTGTAATAAACTGTGATAAAAGGATGGCAAGCCTTGCCAAAATATTATGGGTGATGTTCAAGTTGAGAGTACCCATTACCTAGTTATTAAGTCAGCTTTGGCAATTTAATATACAAAAGTTGAAAAACAAAATTCATTAAATGCTTAAAAGTAAATATGAATTATAAAACATAAAAAAAGACCCCATCAATTTGGTAACATTTACAACTATTTTACAACTGAATTGAACATATGCAATATTTATATAAAATTCTAACAAAAAAAAATCTTTTATACTTACCCAAAGAAAATCCTAATACTCCATTAGGAGCAATCAAATGATTGATATTTTTGGCAAATGGAATCTAAAAATATACATACATGGTTTACTCAAATAATCAAATATTGGTAATAATGAAAAGATTAATTAAAATAATGATATGACTATCTTTATGCAATTTAGAAAACAATTCATATAGATATTCATAATTTAAAATGATCTATTGAGTTTTCTTTATAAACCGATATCTCAAGGTACTGTGTTATTGTGCTCAGAGGCCAAATTTGGAGATTTTTTGTTCAAGACTATAAACACTACTTTTCAAAAAATAATAAGATTTAAAATGATTCATAAGTAATTTAGCATTTTGTATAAAGCACCAATGTCTGTTTAAAAACAGAACAAATGTGTGCTGAGAGTAAATTAATAACATCCTTGATATTACATTAAAATTATATCTCAAATCTCTATTTTACTCAATGTTGAATTCTTAACAATGGTCAAATATATTAATAAATAAATTTGTCCATAATGTTGCTTTCAAATAATAATGATTCCAACACAATTGAAATTATAGTTGTTAATTTCAATTGTGTGGGCATCATTACTCAATGTTTAAAATTGATTAAATCAAAAATGTTAAGTCTGAAACATTGGAAACTATTGTACCGGTCAAAACATGTTTATCCATCTAACATGAGCTGGAACTCACAAAATGTACTTCAAACCCAGTCAAGCCCAAGATTTAGGTCAGGGACCAGCCTGAATTCGAACCCACTCTCTAAGCCCCATATCAAACACCTAATGAATAACATAATAGTGATGGCACATGAGAATTAATTTTAATTCGGCCAACTAGCAAAGCTGAGCAAAACAATGAGACATCTATTAACTATGACTATATTAAAATATACATAAGCATAGCTGTAATATGTGGAAGTGGAGGAAAAGGAATTTGAACTACTCAAATAAGTTAGACAATAAAATATAGTTTAATATACTGACAAATTATTATACATTTATAAATTAATTATATACATTAGTGTGTGCGCGAATGAGCAAGTGGTCTACCAAGTGATAGAGGATCACCTAGTGTCATTCATGCTATTATTTTTCATATGCTCTTTATTAGCTAAAATAATATATTACAAATAAACATACATCTTTGGTGGGTCCAATATTAAGATGCCAATCGAATATTAGAAGGAATTACATAATACTGCTATTAACGCTTTGATTTACAGTTCTGAAACATGGTGACTGATATATATATATTTCTAGGAGCATTCCAAAATTCATTATACATATGATATAAAATATTTTCACGCCATTGAGGTCATGAAAATAAACAAAATACATTTGAAAGATTATATTTGAATATATGACAAAATATTTAATGAAAAATTATTTTAACAATAGTAAGATGAACGCTTTACTTTTCCCAAGGCATATAGATAAATAACAAAACACGACGATGGGATTGTATAATAAAACTAAAATAATATTAGTAATTAATCTAGCTAGTAATATTTGGCATATATATATATATATTTTGAGCAGAGCGCACTTTTAATATTAGAGCATTAAAACTGGGTCATGAAGCAAAAGAAATAAATATGAAGAAGTTTGCGGTGCTGACATAATAGCCTAAAAAAACTAACTAAGAGGAAACGGTTGTGCTTCTGGATGAGAACGAAGTGGATGGGCATGCTGTGGTCATCGCTCATGTGCAGGCCTTTGATATGAAGTGAATATGCATAGTGTGTGCCAAACTTACGGGATCACGCCAGAGGCATTTTTATACGAAGAAAGAATATGCATAGCGTGTGCCAAACTTAGGGATCACCGCCAGAGGTATTTTTATATGAAGGTGTGAAAAGGAATCTATGGGTTTGAACTTGTTGCAACCCCCCAGATTAAGACTAAGAAGCATGTAATGTTTTTATATACAAAGATAGGCTAAATGTCAGTAATGCAGTATGAATGAAAGTCTCCAATGACATTGAATAAATTTTACTGCTTTAAAATAAATGACCTTTGTTTGAATACTATAATTTAGACAAATAATACGCTATGCAGTTATAATATATGTAGAGAAATTTAGATTTCATTTACTAAAATTTACTTGAAAATTTTATATAACAAAATAAACATTAAGATTTAGAATTCAAATTAATAAAATATACGTTAAGATTTGATTTAGTAAAAGAAACATTAAGATTCACCCCCTTCCCTTTCCTACTATTTAAAATAATTCAATCCCACCTTCGTGGATTTTACAATAACTGGAATACATAGCGTATATTTTAAGAGTATAAAAAAAGAAAATAACTGGCAGTTATATATATAAAACAATTAAGTCACCTTTTTTTAGAATTAAATAAATAATATTTTATAAGATTTCAAAGTGTTAATTAGCTTGAGTTCTGGATTTACCCGGGTAAAAAATCCAGAATTAAACAAATCAATTTTTATATTAAAAACGGACCTAAAATGTTGATTCATAAAACAATCTGGCGAACGTATTAATTTATAATGCACTATATATGTATATTTAAAGGGGACATTAATAACCTTTTCATGAAGGTTTAGTTAAAATAACAGAAAAGATTTTTAGAAATTGAACTCGTCAGATTGTTTGAAATTGGCATATCAATAACAGATATATAAATCAAATAATAAATCCATATAAATAAATGACCGCATCAAAGTTAAAGAAAGTTAAGAGTATATGAGAGAGAATTAAATTTATATAAATTATTTAAAAGCAAATTACATATTATTTAAAAAGAGAGAAAATTGAACAGTACATTAGAAATCTTGATAGCAGGATTTGAGATTAGTTAGGCTAGATTCATTTTCAAATAGTAGCATAAGAGTTTATTAGCATAAGAGTTACCTTGTGCAATAACAAGTCTATTTTCAAAGTATGGCTCATGCATGACAAATTGAGGATCCAACTGAATTCTTGGTGACAGCAAGCTTCTGTTTAGCCCTCCAGAGTTTCTTCTTTAGGCTTTTACTTTCTTTTAGGGCAGCAGTGAGATGGTATGGCTGTGAAAGATGATGAACCACCAGGCCCAGAGAAGGATGGTGGACTCACTACTACATCATTTTTAGATTTTAAAACAGCGTGGTGTCTAGTAGCAATCAGTTCTCTCAATAGTGGCTAATCTCCCCTGTGTCTCAAAATTCAGCTATTTTTATACTTTTTCTTTTATCAGTTGTTTTTGAAGATGCAACAGTAAGATAACATCCAAAAATAAATTCAAATCTATTTCAAGATTAGAAATAGATTTGACAACATGTTTTTAACAAAAGTATCTCTAATCTTAATCCCATTTTAAGTAAAAACTAATTAAAAAAATACCTTCCCCAGATTAAAACAATAGTGTGCCCAACCCTTAATTATTTTTAGACAATAAACTGTAGCATCTCCCATATTGGATTTTATAAAAATATATAGTTTAATAGAAAAAATACTTTCAAAAGAAAAAGTTTAAAAAAAAACGTATAATAAAATATTTACAAAAAATCAATATTTTTAGTAAGTTTTTGCTCCTATATATATATTTGAATCGCACCTATAATACTTTAATAAAAAAAGAACTAATAATTAATAATAGAATTAATAATCATAAAATTAATAATAAAATGTTATTGAAAGTTAAAATTGATAAATTTAGGCGCGCATTTCAAATATATAAATAACATATATATATATGACAAAAGGAGCAGGATAAGATATAGGATTTAAATATAGGTTAGTAGGTAAAAACATGAAGCACAATCTTAAGCTAAGATTGACAGCTTCACTATATAAATCCAACAAAGGATTTTAGAGATTATATCACAGATTAATCAAAACTTTTATTGCTGTTTAAATTTTGTAATTAAAATCAATTAAATTTGATCTAATCATTACCCAGAATGCAAATCAGACAAGTTCTAGTTTTTTCTATTTCTTGGGCTCTTCAAAAAATAGTTACTCTTCTTGAGATTATCAATTTCACTTACTTCTTTTCTTTCTCCTTTCAAAAAGTTTTTCTTTTATAGTTTTTTGTCTCACAGTATATTCCTTATTCAGTTTCTTTTGAAATTTCCTCAAAAAATAATCTTCTCTAATTTGTTCAGCAGTTCATAAAAAATTTGAATGTCAGAAATGATAGAAAGTGATACAATTCATAGATCTTAAGTTCCAGAATCTTCTTTTTTTTTTTCCAAATCTACATCTCTAAAACTTATTTTTTATTCCCTTATTTATAATTATCAATATCTTTGTTTATATAAGGCTACATATTTAAATTCAAAGGTCTTAACATGTCTTTTAAATATAATTTCAATGGTCTTTAGATTAATCTCTGATTCATACTAAAAACCTGTTTAGTCATTACAATTTTCACTTTTGATTTCTTTATAACTATTATTTAACAAATAAAGCAGGAAAAACTCTCCATACAGTAGTGCCACTCAGTGCAAGCCAGAGTAATCAATGGATGCCAGAAGGCTTGTGAATAAAATCCCTATGTAGTGCCTACTCATTCAATATCCCCAGACTGGTTTCTGGCTTGTGGCCTTTGTCAGTGAAGAGCCTTGGATCTGAAAGCAGTGCCACATGCCAGAAACTAGTCTGGGGATATTGGATGAGTAGGTACTAAATAGAGATTTTATGCACAAGCCTTCTGGAATCCATTGATTGCTCCAGCTTGCACTGAATGACACTACAGTATGGAGAGTTTTGCCTGTTTTAATAACAGTTATGAGCTAGCATAAGAAATGGTGGTCATGGTGTGTGATATTTAACAAATAAACAACTTTTTAAATACGAACCATTTATTTTGATTAATTTTATTTGCAATTTTTTTTTTTTTTCATGTTTTATTAATTTACATGGATCAAATTTAAAAGTTTTAACTTTATGATCAAAAATTGCTATATCATCAGTAAATCTTGTTCAATGAACTCTTTTATTTCCAATTTTAACTCTCCTTTATCATAACAATGCTCATTGAATAACTCACATAAATATATGGCATATAAAATAAAATTGGAGATAAATACTATATCTAGAAAAACATTTAGTCTTATAAATCTTTTTAACTCATTTACAGATTTTAAAATAAATATTTTTCTTTTCAATATCTCTTTTCTATTAATCCAACTAAGAACAAAATTTATTTTATTAAATTCCTTATCAAAATTAATATAATAAAAATGATTTTTTTCTTCCTCTTTATATTTCTCAGCAATAATACTTATCACTTCATGATTTAATTCTTATACCTCTTCATCTTTTCTAATCTAAACTGCTTTTCTAATCATAACATCTCTATTCTGTTTAAATTATACATATTCAAGATCTTCAGAAACAATTTACTAGTTGTAGATTTTTTACAATTTATAGTATTATATGTTTCCTCTGTTCGAATTATATTGCTGCAAAAAATATAATGACAATTTTTCTAAGTCGTAAATTACATTATAAGCACAAACTAGTTTTTTTTTAGACCATTTTTTAAAAAAATTCACTTGTAATTATATCAATTCTCTTTGTTTTGGCATTTTTTTTTTTTTTATCGCAATTAAAGCTTTTATAATCTTTTTTTAAAATATTATGCAATTTATTTCAACCTCATCTATATGGCTTTCTTTTACAATTAAAGCTGGAGCTTTGTATACAGATTTTCATATTTTTAATACATTCCCTCTTTGTGGTAATAAGTTATCACTTCTATCTTTAAATACTCCCTCCCTCCCTTGCGTATGCTTTTGTCAACCAAACTATTTTATAATATTGCTTAAAATAATTTTTTAATCACTATTGTTGATTTGCAATTATTACTATTAAAATACTATAAGATCATCAAATTTCAGACCTGATAAAATTATAAATAAAAACAAACTTACAGCTATTAAACACACTCCTATTATAAGCATGCCGACCATTGAAGCCCGCCACCTAAAAAAATAAAAGTAATTAAAATTAATTAAAAATATATATTGCAGAATAAAACAAATCCAACTAGATATAAATAGTATCTTAAATTATATTATACCTGTTTGAAAACTATATACAATATTCTAAAATATAATGACTCTCAACTCTGTGTATAGTAGATAACAGTGGCTTTCCTCAATTTATCGTCACTTTTGTAATAAATACTGAATATTGAATAGATACTAAATTATACAATAAACATATTATTACTACATTAAAAGGAATCTAGAATTTTGTGATGTTTTGCACACACACATATATACACATATATATTTAAAGCTGAGTCAGAAGAATATTATACATTATGCGCAGGATGTTAAAGTATAATCATAGAAAGAATGTTATAGATGATATATAAAGGCCAAATTTTATGGTCATTATAATAAGATTCAAAACCTTTTATATCTACTATTTGCAAAGTGTGTGTGTTATACTATACAATACAACATAAATAATTTTAATATAATAATTATACTATTATAGAAATGAGATGTGCTGATAAAAAATTTTAAAAATATCTTTACAGCACAATAATCATTTGTCTTTCTAAAAGGTATTAAAAGAGGACAGAAATTAGTTCCTAATTGTCAAGGGAGTTGTGCAATGGAAGAATATGGTACTATGACACAATGTATAAAGTACAAGTATTCAACATCCTTAACTCATATGTAAGTGAAAGCTATTTATGAGTTACATGTATAGTGAAGAAGAGTGTTCTGAATTTTTGCACAGATAAATAGCTGTGATATAATGAAGTATGACATGATGAGTGTACTAATACAAATTTAAAAAGTTGAAAATATATATACTACATACTCATGTGGAAATTGCTTATATATATATATATTTGAATTTAATGGCAGTTGAGGCAGGTTAGAAAGTAACCGAAAGTACTTCTGCAGACTTAAGGATTGTTTGTAAACCGTTAAAAATATTATTTCAATTATAATTACAATATTGTTTTTAATTAATGGATATTTTATTTATTTTACATATATATATATATGTGTGCGTGTGTGAAAATTTTATAAATGGTGAGAATGGATGAATGTAATATGGTAAAACTGAGATTAAAAGTATCTTGATAAAAATACTTGAAAATATATACAATATGTTTATAAAGATGTTTGAATTATTTTTCCAGTCTTGATCTAAATCACCTTTCTAAGTTGAATATGTATGTCTTTATGTCTGCATATCCAATATCGGACTCTTGAAAAATCTGAATGCATTTCCTATAATGTGATTATTATAATTATAAATATTTGTATGGTCTAGATTTAAACCTGGAATCATTATATTTCTGAAAAAGATTTTTTTTTGTTAGCTTACATTTTTTTAATTGTTTTTAAAAAGGGATTAATAATTTACATTATTAATAAATAGTAATTAATAATAATACCTTGTAATATAGGACACCATTTGTGAATTTTTAATTTTCTTAACCAACAGTATATCAAATTGTGTATCATAATAAAATTAATATTTTATTATTATAAAGATTTAAGAGGTTGAATTATGTTTTAACCCTCCAGTATTCTGACGAATTTCTTTGTTCTCACTTTATGTTTTCAACTTTCACTTTAATATTAAACCATTATTATTTATCAGAATATAATAAATATGACCTCATTTGAAAGATGTTTTTGTTTAGAAATTAAATACATTTTAAGAAATCACATTTGATTTTCAGAATTATTTTAGAAATTAGATTTTAATCAAAACAAAGTATTGTCACCATCAAATTTCAGATGGAGCAGATTCATTTTGAAAAATGAATAAAATCTTTGTTTAATATTTGTTTTAAAAATCTGAATGAATTATTCTTAATATATAATAAATCTATCAATTTATGCTTTAAAAGTTTAAATTTTTTCTTGTAATTTTTATGATATCACCAAATGCTATAGCAGACTGTTTAGTGACATTTCTAGACAGTTGTATTTTTTACAACTGTGATCTCTATGGTAATATTATTTAGAAGAATATAATCTTTTATTTTTAAAAATAAAACATTTCTGTAAAAAATAAATATATAATAATATATATGTTTTGATTTCCAATAATTATTACACAATTACTATCCAAAAGTAATCATAAACTTTCCAAAAAATCAAGTTTTTAGATCATTATATTTTCTCAAAATAATCTCACAAAGTTTGAGATCACCAAATAAATATAAGTCACTCATCATCATGGAGCTTAAGAAACTTTGAAGACCCACTTATTCGATTATCCTGACATCTTTTGAATTTTTTTGAAATTAAAATATTAGGAAAAAATATATATAAGAATTTTAATACTGTAAAAAAAAAAGTTTTGCAAAATTTCTCAGTAGAGAGTGAAAACCGAAAATTCAATTTCTTAACTTCTGGCCCAATAAAACATCATAATGAAAATCAGAAAGATTAATAGACTCATTTATTAGTGTTTTTTTTATTTACTGCATACATTTAACAAATAATACACAAATATAAATAAACAAATAGTCAATTATTATTTAGTGTGTGTATTCATGCATGTGTTTCATATTTATACAATTAAAATAATATTAAATCATATGCATTTTAAAATATTTTTTATATATAAGTATTTTAATAGATATGTAAAAATATAAAATATTTTATATTTGTTTAAATTATGATTTTAAAATATATTTTAATTTGCAGATTTATTTTAGTTTTTTTTTTTAAAAAGCATTTATTTTTTACAAAGTTAAAAAACACTTTTATTTTATGAATGCTCATGTATTTAAAAAAAAACTTTTTACTGAATAAAATTTAACTTGTCATAACAGAGCATGTAACAATGGGTTAAATTTAAGTGAAGTCAAAGAAATAATATCTAAAATAGTGATTAAATTTGCCATCATAAGGAAAAATATATTTAAACCTCTGAACTTAGATATATTACTCTCTTAATATTCATTTCAGTAAGCAAAATTAATGATTTATATATAATATTAATAGTTGAATTTTATAAAAATGAAGAGCTAGGAAAAGAAAAATATTTGCTCCAAAAGATTTTTGTCTTTTGATAGATCTGCTAAAATCTTATAAGAAATCAACTCATTGTATAATGCATTTACAGTGTGAATGCTGCAGTGTATAATATTAAAAAAGTAACTTAATCTTTTAACTTTTCTTGTCCAGTTAGAAATGATCACAGCTTCAAATCACTCAAATTCCATCCTTTTTAATGCTATGGTAAAGAATTTATGGTCATTTTAAAGCTTAAAAAAAGTACTGTAAGATGCTGCCCTCCCTGGAATTATTTTACAAGTAAAAAATCAATAACATTCAAATTTTAGTTTTAACAATGGGAGAAGGCAGCCCTTTTCTTGGTGCTGATTGGTTGTTGCCCATATTGGACAAAGAAGACTGCTTGTCAATAATTTTCACCACTCCAACTTCTTTGTTTCATTTTGAAAATGATAAATGAATGTTTTTGACCACTTTAAAAGTATTTTTTGACATATTATAAAGTATTTTGATAAAAGATGCTAAAAATAAAATTATTTTAGAAAAATAGTTAAGATTTTAGTAAAAAATATTTACTTTTACACAACATAAAATTGAGAAAGAAATCATTGATGTCAGCAACACTTTTCAATTTGTTATGAATGTTCTTTTTAAATTCACTGCTATCGAATATTTTTATAATTATAAATAAAAATTTATTTTTGAAAAAACTTTCATTCACTTTCATAACCTGACAAATTATTTATATATTTTTTACAAACAAAACTAAAATGAATATAATATTAAAATATAAATATATTTTTATTGCTGATTCTGTAATTGACCAATCAAAAGTTTATAGTTTTACCTCACTTGGCCAATAAAATAAAGTACAGCTGAATGGGTTAAGTGATACAATGTGAAATTTATTATAGATTGAATTTTTAATGCTATGACAATGCTTATTATGGAATATTTAAGAATTAGCCAATGCTAATATTAATATAAAAATGGGAAATATTAACATGATCAATATTTTATTATGGAATATTTTACTTAAAATATATACTTCCTTTCAAGCAGATAAACATTATAATTAGGATATAATTGGACTCCAAATATCATGCTTATTTAATATGTTTTCATATCACATAATTGCTCTAAAGACTCATAAACTTTAAATTGATAATGTATTTGCAAATGTTGTTATGTTGATAAGTATTAATAAATGTGCCTTTTAATGAAATAAGAAATATATCTAACAATTTTTGGACAAAATTAAACAGGTCTTATGTTTTCACTATTTATTTACTTTAAAATGCATGTATTTGCTTACAGTACCTAAATATATAAACTAATCAAATAGAAAATTTAGATTACCATAAAAACATAATATATTTTCTAATATTAATTTTGTTTGTTTTTATTTAAAATCTTGTAGTATGCCTTGACTGTTTTCATGATAAATGTAAAAATCAATAGATCTTAAGTATAAGAATTTACAAATTATCTTTGGAATAGTAAATATTTTAATATACATTGATTGTATCATAACTTCTAAATTTAAATTAATAATTTCACTTTTATGATTGTAAGAAAACAGGAAACAAATTAAACATACTTAGTTAAAAATTTTATATATAATTTTTAGTATTTATTTATAAATATATATGTAAAAATAATAATTTTTCTGGTTTATTAGTATATCATTCACAACATCTGCTAAATACATGCATAAAAATTTTATACAACAAATGCAATAAATAAAACAGATAATTCATTCATAATCAAATAGCATAATAAAGATTATTTTATTTGCTTTTTAACATATATTTTTATTTATTATGGTTATTATCTTAATAAATTTTTATTTTATTAATTAAAATTGAACCTTGTGATTATTCATAGTCTATTTATTACACTACATTTTAAAATCAGCTTCAAGAATCTCTAAATAATTTATATGAATGGTAAATATTAGCTAGCTAAAAATATTGATTAAACACCTACATATTTTAATAATTTATTGTATTATTGTAGCATTTCATCAGTTACATTTTATTGATTACAATGAATAAATAATTAGTAAAAGTTAAACTGTTTTTATTATACACAAATTAATTATGCTAATATATTTATTTTAGTTAAACTGATACAAATTGATATATAAATTAGGATTCAATGTTATTTGAACTTTTATGATTTATGTTTATTTAATCATTACTTTATAGATCATACTAAGACAATTTGTTATTTTAACTGGATCTTAAGAAAATTATCTATTTAATTTTATATATCTTTATATCATTATAAAATTTGGTATTTAAAAGTGTTAAGCAATTTATTTCTTAATAGATGATCATTTTAATATCTTTATACTATTACAGAAATTGACTCCTGAATATGTGATTGAATTGAATCAGTTACCTGAGATAATAAGTTTATTGATTGTGTTACAAAATTGATGTCTGAACATAATGAGTTATTATTTACCCAACAATAGTTGGATATACTATAATTAATACCATTACAAATTGGTTTGTCCAATTCATGGGGCATGATAATCCATAATGATAATTTATACTGTTACAGATAATTTTAATCCAATGTTATAGTCCATTTGATCAGTTACACATTCACTTATAATAATTTATACCATTAAAATATATTATAGTAAAATGTTAAACAATATTTGTATTTACCATTGATAGGCAAAGACTTTTCCAATGTTTTTTCCTCATAGGTTAGCAGTGAAGAAAATATTGCTCTCTGAACATGTCAATTTTCCTGACAGTGAGAGCTTGAATGGTATTATATCTTTATTTTGTTGTAAAGATAAAAATATCTATATACTATTTGCTAAATAATATTAAACATGATTTGTCCATGGGTTGGCTATCTTCTAAAAATTCTTAGCTCAATTGAAGCTTGGAAAAATTTCCAAGTTTTAATAAACCCTAATTTGTACCTTATAATGTTAGCATGAAAAGCATAGGTGCTGTAATTTGGCATATTTTTTATTAGTATATAAATATAATAACAAATGATATATGGATAGAATATATGTGATTACAAATTTTTAACAGCTTTAATTATGTGCATTTTGAGATACAACATTAATGTTTATTTTATCTTTGTATGAATGTATATATTATTTAAATTATATTACAGATGCAGCAGCTTTATTATACAGCATTACTTTTATAATAATAATATATTTTCATAAATGAGTAAAAATGTTTATTTGTACAAAAAAAAGATCACCAGCTTGACTTTATTATGTAAATAAAATTCTTGAGTACTAGTTTTAATTTAACGAATTTTTTTTGGCTGTGCAAAAATTATTTTATTATTAACATTTATAACAAGAAATGACATACTTTCATCTGATTTCAAATTTAATTAAACAGCCAACATTTTGTAAGCAAATATTTAATTTTTCCAATTCTTCAGAATGAATCTACAAATTGAAAATCATTATATAATAAAGATGCAGATAATTATAGTTTAAATTTTTATTTAGGAAAATTTTTGATAATATCTAAAAAAAAAACCCAGACATTATTTTTATTGAAGTGTTGATTTTTATAAAACATAAAGAATCTGATAAAATTTTTATAATTTCAATAAATACGATTTTTTTTTCTAAAATTCTTTGTCTAAAAGTGAATTCATATTTTTTTTAGAATATTATTTATATTGGGGCAACATTTTTTAGTAATAATACCCCCCCCCCAACAATGATTTAAAATATTTAATTAATTCGCAAAAGATATTTCTAACATTTTAAAAAAATAATTTATAATTTTAAAATAAAAATTTTCTTTTGTGTTTTTATATTTTCCATTTTGGTTATCATTTTAAATATTTTGAATACTAGTGAAAACTCATTGAGTCATCTCTTAAATAAAATTTAAATTGGTGATAATAGTCTTGGAGACTTACAGCTGAAGAGCACAGATTTCAAAAATCTCAAATACATAGGTAGGTGAATTGTTTGTGTTGATTCATTATACTTATTGCTGTATTCTAAAATCTATAGTGATTTCATTTTTATTTCTCTAAAAAAATGCTATTTACAATTGATTATTTATAGATATATCAGTAGCCAAAGATTTTTATAACTTATTTGCAAGAAAGCAATTATAAATTATTATCATTGACCTTGTTAAAAATTTTATGAATAAGCAAAAAGATCTTTATATTTTTGTTAATGATTTATACTGACTTTTTTCTAATACTAATAATATCAGTAATTTAAGATAATAAGAACTATTAATCATAAATACAAATTTGTATCTATATTTTTTCTTACAATTTATCAAATTATTAAGTATTTATTCATAATTTATTAAATATAAAATATTGTAAGAACAAATAATTTCTTTGTAAAAAAGATTTCATGTAAAGTCTAATTTAGTACATTTTATATCCTTGATATATCAATGAAAGGCTGATGGTGTAAAACTTGACTTCCAGAATGGCACCAGTATTCATTTGATTAGTATTTATACTCCAGCAGTAGATTAAAAGAAATTCAGAAAAAGCAAATTTTTATTTTTGGAGACACTAAGTGCATGTATTGATATAAATAGTAGATTGTGGACAAAAATTGTTAGAAATAACATTTTTGGTATTTAAATAATATTTTTGTATAAATTGCTTATTGTTATTAACATCTGATTGGCTGTGTGAAAAGCAACAGTAGGCGCATGCGAGAGACTGGCAACCTCTCAATTTATTACTAATTTTTGGTATTATAAACTCAAATGATTTTTCATTATTGAATTTTTTGCAAAACATGAGAATTGACTATTATAAATATTTTGTTTTAGCAGAATTATACTTAGATAATAAAATACAAGACAATATTTATATAAGATAAGCACCTATAAGTTCTGATTTTTGAATGGATCATAGATTATATGCTCTAATAATAAATTGTTAATTGCTTAAAATAGGTTTTACTTCAATTATATATTTTTTAAAATGATCATTTTTTGGAAGTATATATATGATACAGGTTAAATTTTAATAATCATTAAACACTAAAAACTAATTTGAAATTACAGGATTGTCACATTACTGTGTTATAAGTAAATCAATTTTTGGGTTCACTAAAAGGAAGAATCAAAGCCTTTTTTGATGATAATTTATTTTTAATGACTTAATTAAAGGAAACAGCCCTATTTGCTTGGAAAAATAATAAATTAAAGCTTCATAATAAATATAGAGATTTAAAGGTCAATGACTGATAAAAAGATAAAAAAAGATTGCCAGATTAAAACTGCAAAGGAGATACATACATTTGATAATTGTGGCTATTTTAGACTTTTTTTAAATGCACTGGATCTGAAAATAATATAACAATCCTATTAAGTCCAACAATGACAATCATTTACATTATGACAATGATATTTTAATCAGTGGAAGGAGTATTTTAATCATTTCTCACCATTTTATCTATTCATTTAGATTTAGACAAAGATATCCAACTTATTAAAGTCAAAATAACTCTTCATTTCAATAAAAATTTTATTAACAATAAATAGTGATTACATACTAATAAAGGGTAAATAAATGAATAAATTGTACAATAATATGATTATATAATGTTCTATTTGTCATCTGGCTAGATTATGTTATGAGAGCACAATTGTTATACTCTTATGTGGTTAGGTATAGTGAAGAGATTCTAAGAACTTGTTTAATGGTATTAGCATTTTTAATATAAACATGAATATTTTCTTTTATAATTGACTATTCTATAATGCTGGTTAGGTGGGAATTGATAATCAGGAAAAGGAAAGAGCAATTAAAGACCAGGTGTCATCAAAGACTTTACTGGAGGCAAGGAGCTGGTCACGTTTCTTGATTTTTTTGAGCGTTTGATAAAACAATGGTATGATTTGTGGCGGGGGTAATTCCATGAGACTTTTGCATCTCACTATCCATATGAATTAAAGGACAAAGATAGAAAGGCTTATTATTGAAAAAAATCCATTATGAATGGCATTTTCAAGTGAGAAAATCATATCAGGTCTTATGTTGGAATTGATTATAATTATATCTTTCAGAGTTTTAAGTTTTAAGCACCGGTGTATAATATGGTCTATGGTTTCATCTTCATGAGCACACAGACCACATATAGGGTCAATGCTGGTAAAACCTCTTCGGTGATAAAGAAACCAATTCGTGGGTAGCGCATTAAAATTTATTTTAATGATGAAGTCAAGGAATTTGGGTTCCAGACTCCATCTTTTGAAGTGTGTAATGAGTTTTTGGTTGGTTACTTTTAGGCTGGTTTTAATGGGTTGTTGATTATAGTTGATTATATTGTATGCTTCCCATAAGGTGATTTTTTGGTTAAGGTTAAAGAGCATTATCGGGTTATAAAGTTGTAGGTGTTCTATTAGGGATGCTATCCATGAACTGGAAGAGGGTGGAGGATGATCTATCAGTGTAATTTTTTTAATAATGTTAGAGTAAATGCAGAAGAGGATCAGATTATGTAGAGTGTTGTGGGTTTTCAGTAAAATGATTGCTTGTATTGAGTGGAATGACAGTCCATTGAACCTGCATGGTCGTTGGATACCTCGCAAGCTAATAGCAACTGTCCTTCCTCTCCAGAGAAGTTTGGTACATAATCGGTTAATTTTATTTTGAAACTGTTTAGACATTTAACGAATGGAAGATAATATGAGATTTTTGGCATTATGATCATGTTGATGAGGCCAACCTTTCCATATAATGAAAGGTATACTCTAGAGAGTGAAGTGGTGATGGCTTCAGTTGAATGGAGGATTGCATCTTGAATCTCTCTTGCCATTGCAGTTGGAGTTTTGTAGATTGGGAAACCTAGGTATCTTTGGGGTTTTGCAGAAAAGGGAGAGTTAATTTGTTTACCAGACATTATCTTCCAGATGGAAGATTTGTTAAAATTTATTTGTAGGCCCAAGTTTTGCTGTATTTCTGTTTAATATGTTCATGAGATGGGGAAGGTATTTAATGGTGGGAAGCACAACCATGATGTCATCTATATATGCAAATACATTGAAGTTTTTATTGAGAGAGTGAAGGAAAATTCCAGGGAGGTTTTTTTCTATATCCGTCAGAAGAGGGTTGATGTATGCTGTGAAGAAAAGGGCACTGAGTGGAGATCCTTGAGGGATCGACTTGTATGGCTTGAAGCCTGGTGTGATCTTGCCATCAAGAGAGAGAAAAATCTCTCTGTTGTTGAGCAGATTGCTGACCATCTGTACAATCCCAGCAGGAATGTTGCATTCCAACAGAATATCCAGGAGGATGTTTATCTGGACTGAATCAAATGCTGCCGCAACACCCAGCTGGACAGCAATAGGTTTTGATTTACGATGTCCTCTGATGTAATTGAACAGTGCAGTTACATTGGACATAGCATGCAAGGTTGATGATCCATTTTTTCTGTATTGGTTTGACAAGATATGGCTAAGAATCTGAGTTTGGATTTGATCTTTAATGACTGACTCAATTATCTTGATAAGCAATGGGGTCATGGAAATTGGCCGGATACTGTTAATGTCATTTAGTGGTTTTGCTTTTTTAATAAAAGGCACGAGTGCCACTGGGTAAAGATCTGTTATGTTTCTGTTGCCGGAGGCTAGGTGATCAATCATTTTTTTAATAATTGGCACAGTGAATTGACTGAGGTGTTTGAGAAGGAAATTTGGGATGCCATGAAGGCCAGGATGAACGCCGTCAGGGAGAGATGTTATCTTCTTTTTGATTTGGATTTCTGTGATGCCATGTTCGCCGGGGTCACCAGCATCCAACCAGCTGTTTATAGGAGGAGCTCCATCTTTTTGCATTAATTGGCAGAATTGTTTACTGATGTGCTGCATCATTGGAAAGCCAATAAAATTGGTTCCATTAGTATTAATGGATAAGGGAGTGATTTGTTTTTTATTGTACCCCAGTGCCCATCTGAGGTAGTCTCTCATCCAGCAGTGTTGTTGTGCTAAAAAACATTTGGCTCTTCTGATGGATATATATTCTGCAAGGGACTTTTGCTTGATTTTGTAGAGATTTTTAAGGAAGATAATTTTTTCTGTATTTGTGAAATTTTGCTGTGATGCTTGAAGTTGTATATTAATGTCCATTAGGTCATTTAGAAGGTCATTAGGTCCTTTGATTTTCCTGGTGTGGTGATTTAATATGGACTGTAGTATTCCAATGAAGGAAAACCAGCCCTCCTCAGCAGGAAGGGAAAGAATGTTTATTTTCTGGAAAAGGATGTATGCCTCAGACACTATCGCTTCAGTCATATTTGATTGGGTGATCATGTGCATGGTTTTACCAGGTGCATCAGTAGGTGTAGGGATTGAAATAGGTGTAAGTTGTAAGATTAGAGCCATATGATCAGAGAAAGCAACAGGGGGAAAGGCTGCATCAAGGTTGAAATGGAGGTCTGGGGTGTAGTAAGCCAAATCAATCAGGGACTTTTGGGTTTTAGTATAGAAAGAGTAGGCTTCAGGAGGGAAGAAGCCCTCTCCACACATAAATCTGCGATTTATTAGATGCAAAAATCTCTTGTTGAAGTCATTGTATGTGGTGTTAAAGTCTCCCAGAAGAATAGTAGGGGAGGCTCTGATAGCGTTGATGGCATTTAGGATATGGATTATTTTTAGATATTGAGAGGTGTCTTTGGCTGTATATATATAAGCTATGATGATCGGATAACCCCAATAGTCTATTTTTATGATAATAATATTGGCATCTAGGAATAGAATGCTAAAATTGTTTGGTGGTGTTGACTTGCTGAGAAGAATACCGACTCCACCTGAAGCAGAATGGCCTATGGAAAAATCTAGTAAATCTGAGAGCTGAGAGAAGAGATAGTATTTTATGATCAGTCTTATGGCGATATTTAGTTTCACCCATAAGAAGTATATGAGGGGAGCAGAGTGAGAGCCAGTTTTTAATAGCTAGAACTCTATCAATTGAGTTGATGCTGCGAATGTTAATGCCAGCAATTTTGCAGAACATGATAGATTAATCCAAACCGTCCTCAGCAAAGTGTACCAAGTCAATGTGGGACATCTCTATGTTAATGAGTTCTGATGTTGTTTGGCAATCAGAGTCTTGTGATTGAACTTGTGGATGGCTTGGTGATATATTTGTTGGTTGAGGAAATGCATCCATGAAGTCTTCAGGGTCTAATGAAGTAGTGTAATCTGTCTGAGATTCATCAGATGGATCAATGGTATCGATGGTTATAGGATCCATGGTTTTCCTTTTTTTTCTATGGATTTTCGAAGCTTTGTGCTGGATATATCTGAAATTTGTTTGCTAGAGGGTGGTGGTGAATAATGTATCGGATGGGAGCTGTCATCATCAGAGCTTGATTTATCTGAGCGAATTGATTTTCTTTTAATTTTCTTATTTGTATTTTGGGTATTTGTTGAGTCAGTTTTTTGGGGGTTTTTAAGTTTAATAGTGTTGTTTTCTTTTTCCTGTTCTTTTGATGAAAGTGTTTTTTTATTGTTATAAGAATTTGGTTTAAATTTTAGACCTGAGTCATTTTCGGTTTGCTGTAACTGTTGTGAAACATTAATTATGCTGACGTTCGGGTTGAGTGTTTGATAAGTCTTTTCATCTGGATGGTTAATTATTGCAGGTGTTGAAGAATTGAGGACAGTTTGTGGATCACTTTGTTTAGGTTTGTTAGACTTAGCTGGCTCGAATGATGATGTATCAATGGTTTTAAGCTGGGTGGGAGTTGTTATAGGTGAATTATTTTGAAATTTTTTAAGTGTATTTTCTTCATCGCCTGGGTTTTCCTTGCTCTCGTTAGATGGTTTGGTCATATTGTCTTCTTTTGTAGAAAGAGTTTGACCTAGCATTGTTTCTTGGGGATTAGTATAATATGTATCGTATGTATGCTCTTGAGTATTATTGGTTTGAGAGATTGGTTTAGTAGCAGTATATGTTATTGCTTGGTTCTCTGATTCATTACTATTAGTGTAGAGGTTGGTGTTTGTTCTTTCTTGAAGATTTTCATTTTGAAAGATAGGTTTGGATGTGAAAGGGTTTGTTGGAGGATTTATTTGAATCATATTGTCTGGGTTTGTGAGGTTGCTGTTTGAATTAGTCCCATGTGGTGATTGTTTATTTAAGGATGTGATAGCCATATTAATAGGTCTACCAGGACATCTGCGAACTTTATTCTTTTTAATACCACAGTGTGTGCATATTCTTACTGCACAATCTTTAATGAGGTGTGTTCTTTGAAGGCAGAAGAAACATTGTGGCTGTACTCCCCTGAAGGTCAAAACCATAGGAGAGCCTCTTGCAGTAATAATGGTGGGTATGTCAGTGGGTATAATGTTTTTCTTTTATGTCAGTGGGTATAATGTTTTTCTTTAATGTAAGTGTGAAGATAACTGTATTGGACAGGATTTGATCTTCGAAGTGAGGGTTTAATAGGTGTTTAAATTTGCTAACTGAACCATAATTAATAAGGATGTCTTGTAGTTCTTGTTCTTTCAAGTGGGTGAGGCAGTTTTGAATTCTGCCGGATAGTGTAACTGGACGGTTCATATCTATGGAGCATATTATATAATTTCCTAAAGATCTGTAGTTATTTTTAAAGTTCATACGGTCTGCCCATGTTTTAAACTCAACAATAATATAGCGGTCATTGGGATGATTAAGGATCATGTGAATGCCTCTGCCTAATTGATTTTGATTGATTAGACTGTATAGTTGTTCTAGAGGGAACTTATATAACGCACATTGTTGATTTGTTATGGCTAAGATTAACGACTTATCGCTGTAGTTGTTTGTAAACAATTTATGCAGAGTGTTGTTGAAATCGTTATTTATTTTTAGGAACATGTTGTCATTAAGATCGTTTATATTAAATGAGACATTTTCCAGAGTGTTTGATTCTTGTTCTATGTCTAATTCTGAGATAACTCTTGTAATCTTAAAAATGAAAAAGGTTCAGCTTTTGATGAGATAACTGGAGGAGTTTTTAAGTATGGGGGTGATATGCTGACTTCAAAAATATTCAAAGTTTTTAAAAATATATGAACTAAGAGATTATACCACTTGATTTTAGAAATGCTTATATTATTATTCTAATTTTTAAAAATAAAAGGGATAAGGTTATAGTAATTACCATGGAACATCATTATTATCCACTATGGGAATAATATTTTCAAAGATTTAATTTTGGATGTGCCATTTTCAAACATAGATGAATGATTACTGGAGACTCAATGCAGTTTTAAAAAATCAAGAAGGACTATAGACATGATTTTTGTTGCCAGGAAAATGCAAGAAAGTGCCACAAATGAAAGAGATTTATATATTTCTTTAAATAATTTGGTCAAGACATTTGACTTAATTAGTTAAATAATCTATGACATTGTTTAAAATTAGTTGATTATATACTAAAATTTATTTGTATTACATTATGTGGTAGAATGAGAGCAAGTGTTATTACCATAAATAGATGATATGAGATATTTAAAATGTAAGTTGATGTTAAGCAAGGATGTATACTTACTTCAGCATTGTTTTTGATTTTTATGTCATTATGGGAAGCTTAATGAATTAGGGATCATCATCTGGTTCAGGTATAGTGAAATATGCATTAATTAAAACCAAAAGAAAGCATTTCATTTTCTTGGATTATGGATTTACAGTATGTTGGTGATTATACTATTTTTTCCAGTTCAAAAAATGATCTGCAATATGTTCCCAATGTATAAAATGCAATGTATGAAAATTTTGATCAGATAATTAATGTTTAAAAAACTAAAGTTCTTTATTAGTGAGTGATGGGAAAAAATTTCACTAATTTTTGGCTAAAAATGTAAGACAATTTAAATAAAATATAAAAAAATAAACTTAGATGCTAAGGTACAACTAGACTCCAGAGAGGTGTTTCTTCTTTTAAAAAATATAAAATAGAGTATTTAATCACAAGGAAATAACTATTACAACGAAATTATCTGTGTATGCAACTATTATTTTTTCTAATTTATATATGAACATATAAGACTTGGACACCTTTCTGACATAAAGACATGAGTGCTCTATAAATTTTTTAAAATATATTGACAAGATCATAAGATCAATAAATTTGTTGATTGTGATATTATAGCATCAATTATTGTAAATTAATAGCTGTTGAACATCCGAAATGAATAAATAAGACAATACTTCCTGCAAGAGCATTTTCTGATAAGCTTGAGCATGGATTTTGTAGAAGAATAATTTTTGTTTACATTATAAGGATTATCTCAAAGACCTTCTAAAAATATGGTGCTGAAATATTTCAGAAAGAGAAGTTTTATGCCGAAATTAAGCACAAGATTACAAAAGAATAAATAAACACACTATTGGATATGCACATTCTATATATGGATGTATTTGTATTTTACAAATTGGTTTGCAAGATCATATTAAAATTCTTTTCCAGTATTTTTTATTTTGTTTAGTCCTTTTCTCTTGGAATTAGAATGATCATACTTACCTATGAGTGGCTGGTGATGGTCATTGACTTTCTAGAATTTAATTCCATATTTTATGTACACATTTAAACATTGAAAGTATAAGGAATGTCATTTATTTAACTAGAAAGCCTCCAGCCTTGACGTAATTAGAGACAGTAAATAAAAATTGCCAATTATAAACTGAAATCATCCATTTAGTAATATTGATTGTTGTCTGACTTATCTTTAAACCAAAAGTGGTAAGTTAGTTGCCAGTTTTAATTACTTGGTTGTTTAATTATGGGAATTGAAGATATCTATTACGTTATATATTTTAAATGTTTATAAAATCCGTGAAAATTTTGTAATTAATATGTGTACATTTGTGTGTATGTATATTCACAGAAGTACATATACTGTTACTGCGTAATTAAAAACTTTTTGGCAAAATTTGACATTATTATATTAATAAACGAAGGTTTATGAACAACAAATAGTCATTACTATATAAGCACGTATAATAAATAGTAATGAGTTTTTTTTTTTGATATTATTTTCCATCATCAAATATACACAGATGGATATATGGATTGATTATGGATAAACTTTGAGGGGTGGAGCTTAAATTTGTTTGGAAATGCTCAGCCATTTTACAAAATTTCAAGTTTCATCTGAGTTTGAATCCTAGATTAGGGGTTGCTAGCCCTGTGTCATTATATGCAATGTATCTATAATTTGAAAATAATAAAAACAATAAGAATAACACCGGTCAGCAATATATATTTAAATGGATAAAATTTTAATTGATGCAAATTAGTTTTTAATTAGGGGGGGGGATACCGTAGACTATTAAATTATTTTTTCATTAGAAATGTAAAAAAAAATTTCAGATAGTATTCTAAATAAATGTGAATAAAAATCACAAACGGCCACTCGTCTTCGTTAAAGACACTTCACGAAGTGATAACAGAAAGCTAAGTGACTGGTTTTGTGTAAATAAACACACTTATGGTAAACGGTTAAGAGTCCTTCCAGAAAAATAAATAATGATTTATTGTATTTTATTAAAAGAACTTTTGAGAAACAGACTTTTATATCCTATTGAATAAGATTTGGAGTGCAATACATTTTCAAATAAAGACGTCTCGGTTTGTATATCCCCCTATATGCAGAATGATTAGATGTAAAAAAAAAAAAAGGAATTCATTAGCAAACAAATGACTGTTTTAGATGAGCAGTTCCGAATTTTTTTGGAATAAAGTATCGGTGAATTTTAGGCAAGAGGATAGCGTACCGGTAGTTAAATTTTTTAAAAATTTGTATATGATGGAATGTAATACAATTTAATACAGATTATATATTTGTTTTTTTATTTATTTAAGTATCATAGCATTTTACAACAATATATATAAAACATAAAAGATTGCAACACATTTAGTGAGAGGTATATTTTAAGTATAAAAATATAAATAATTAAATAACTTAAGCACAGACTTATTATATACCTGTGTCTATATATGTAATATATAGGGTATATGAGCACAGATTTTCACCCGACCCACCACTCTATCTCATAACACTGATACACTGGAACACATATATGTCGAAAAGATAAATAATCACTAATATACGTATTTCATGCTAAACCGGCAATCATCAGTTGGTCCAGATTACCATCTCTACACATATATGCCATAAGTGCTATATTAAGATAGCCAATTCTCATACTTTAATGGACAGGCTTCAATCTACTCCGCACTCCAACTCTTCAACCATCCATCCAATTAAAAATCTGATGATGGAATGCTCAAAGGTCACCCTGAGGCCGAGATTCTTGTCACACCCATGTTGTCAAAGTCAATCTGGTCCCTCATGTATATAGATGTCTGCCCATCCCTTGTATATGTATTAAATAGTTTATGTCCTGTACATGAGGGTCAGATTGACCTTAAGTCAACATGGGTGTGACATGAATCTCGGCCTCAGGGTGGTCTTTGAGCATTTCCATCATCAGATTTTCAATTGGATGGATGGCTGAAGAGTTGGAGTGTGGAGTAGATTGAAGCCTGTCCATTAAAGTATGAGGATTGGCTATCTTAATATATATCTGAGCACTTATGGCATGTATGTGTAGATTTGGTAATCTGGACCAACTGATGATTGCTGGTTTAGCATGAAATATATATATTGGTGATTATTTATCTTTTCGACATATATGTGTTCAAGTGTATCAGTGTTATGAGATAGAGTGGAGAGTGGTGGGTTGAGTGAAAGTCTGTGCTCATATGCCTTATATATTACATAAATAATTAAACAAAAAAATGAACATATATATTACAAAATAAAAAATTATACGATATAAAAATATAGAAAATGAAATAATATTTTTAAACATAAATATCACAAGAGCGTAATTCGTTAATACACACATTGGGTAGTAATAAATAATTTTAATTAGGGTGAGGTTTGCACTTGTTTATTTTTAACAAGATTAGAAATATCTCGCTCAATTTTGATTAGCTTAAGGTGAAGATCTGATTTAATATTGAGCAAATTTCTATATTTGTTTTTTTATCGCAATCACAGCAGAAAATACATTCCCACACAAGTACGTGGAACTGAATGACATTAAAAATTTGAAAGCATGTTAAAGAGAGTTCCGGATATTCTATCATGTAGACAGCCAAAATGAAAATATGCTGGTACTCTGAAATTTTAATTTCAATCCACCGTCCCTAATAAGAAAGACTCTTTCACAATTACATTATTTGGAACCTCCTCTGTAAATGCAAAGGAATTGCGAATCCAACTTTGAGCACTAAAATCTTCAGTAAAATATTTTTGAAAACAATTATACAAAGATTTTAAATAGTTCTGCATGTCATTAATAACACAGTTTGTTATTGATAAATTGTTTTCTTCTGAAAAATTATATAGGAAGGAAAACACTCTGAAATTCCTTTTTTCGATTTTTTTAAAAAAATGATAATTTGTTTTTAAATGCTGTTATTTTATCGCTAAAGTCAAACAGAGAGTTGTTACTTCTCTGCAAACTCATATTTAAATCATTTAGCCATAAGAAAATAACAGATAGGTATGCTACTCTAAATAGCCATTCCTCATCAGTAAAATGATCTTTTTATTGAATTTCCTGAATCCATATAAAAAATATTTACCTCGGAGCAGTGTAACTCAAAAAGTCAGCTGAGGACTTTGCCTCATGAGAGCCATCCGAACCTATGAAATAATAGCATTTTTATGTTCACTCTTCATTCCATTGCATCAATTGAATGTAAGTGGGAATTAAACACTTTTGATTTTATCAAGTTAACTATTTTTATAGTTTCATTGAGAACGGATCTTAAAATTCACAGGGATATATTTTGTATCTAAAATTTCCTGATGAATTATACAGTGCACAGAGCTAACACTAGTGAAAGAAAACAGAACTGCTTTTTGGTCGTGAAATTTGCATAATTTTATTTTAAAAAATCAATTGATTTATCTTTTAAATTTTGATGTTGGGATAATAAATGTCTTTTCAAAAGAGAAGGCTTCAAACTTCTGTCTAATAAACCCTCAAAACATATAACACACTATGGAATAGATTCAGTTTCTATGCCAGATTTCATGGAGAATCCGTACTTTATATAGTCAGGATCATATTGCCTAATCCAACTATCTTTACATTTTAATGTTGATGGTTCATCTTGGTTCATATCTGGCGATTTATTTTCTTTTGATTTAGAATAACTACATCCAGCCGGCTCTAAAAATCTCTTTATTTTAATGCATTGATTTTTCTATTTTAAATGACAATTAAAATAATAATAATAATAATAATAATAATAATAATAATAATAATAATAATAATAATAATAATAATAATAATAATAATAATAATAATAATAATAATAATAATAATAATAATAATAATAATAATAATAATAATAATAATAATAATAACAACAAATAAATACGACTTGAAACGTATATTTAATATTACTAAGTCAATTGTTAAATGTATAATTAATAATAGTCACTATATAATTCACAAAACAAAGAACAACTAATAATTATTTTCAATAGATTCATACTGGATATAACACTGCAAATAACCATTACAAACAGATTTTATGACTGTATGTACCACCATGTAGGAAAAAGTGCAGGCTAGTACAAACATGAAATATTACTATTTTCATCAAACTTTTACTTTACATGATCACTCTGGCTTGCAGTGAATGGTGCTACTGTATGGAAATTTAGCCTCTGAGCAAATAGCTTGTGTAAGCATAAAGAATAGTGATCATGTGATGTTTAGTAGTTTAATACCAACCTTGCTCTATAAGATTAGAGTGACTGTAGTTTTTAAAGAACCAAAGACATCAAAAAGTATAGATGCTGAACTGAGTTCAGATCTATATGACTATACAAGCTACTGAGCTTTAATTGAAAATGTTATTGTGTTTTATAGTTAACTAATAAGGTGGCTTCTGGAGAGCTGCATTAGATCTTAAGATATTGGTGCAGTCCTCTCGGATACAATGTTCCTCACTGATGAAAGCCACAAGCTAAAAACTAATCTGGGGATATTGGATGAGTAGGCATTAGATAGAAATTTTATGCACAAACCTTCTTGCATCCATTGATTACTCTGGCTTGCACCGAGTGGCGCTACTGTATGAAGAGTTTAGCCTCTATGTAAACTTTTACTTTATTTTACTTTTTATTTTAAAAAAGATATTGATATAAAAAAATAAAAAATAAAAATGTTTTAAAAAAATAAGTACATGTTATACATAATATATTTTGTTGTTGTTATTTTACTTGTAGCATACCGGTAACTTGGCGTTTGCGTACTGGTATGCGACCAGAGGTGGGAAACCGCTGTTTTAGACAAAGAATTCCTACTTAAAGCAAAATTAATTTAATAACTTTATTTGAAATATTTTTACAGTTCTATACAATCAATATACAATAAATCCGTAGTTCAAATAACTAGCTTCTATCTATATAGATATTAATGTCTGCCAATTAGATATTCAGGTCGTTATATACGATCACACTTTTATATATATTATACGACAGATTTTGCACTTGTAGATTTCATTTCTATATAAAAAATACCATGGATTCTAAACTTCAACCATCAAAATTCATATTCGCTTATAATATTTTTATTATGTTACATTTAATATTCAAGGCAGCTAGTAAGTCACCTATCATTAAATCAAAAATTTATTTAATTGGTCTTGAGGTGAATATTTCAGTTAAATAATAATATGCATGGTAATCAAAATGTTCTTTCACGTAATTTTTTTATAACTCGCCAAATTAAAAAAAAAAGATTGTATAACTATATTATTAATTATAAGGCAGTATGTAATTTGCTTACACTGTATGCTTTATATATATAGTAAAGGATGAATAGACCGGAAAATTCTGAGTTCAAATCTTTCTATTTAACTATATTATTAATAAATTTAATTATACATTATTATTATTATTATTATTATTATTATTGTTATTTATATTTTTTTTAAAATGATAGAAACATAAATAAAAAGCTAAACAGATTCAAAACTTTACAAGCCAACACATAAACGACAAATATATCTATATATTTTTAATGCTGATTTAACATCTAGTGGTGGTGTCTTTAAATTTCTGCAGAATATATTTTTTTCTGAAAGGCTTTAATTAATACCTTCCCTAATGATAGCTCTTTTTTGGAATAAAGGAATTTACGATAAATATTCCTAAACACTCTTAATTTAAAAAAAAAAAAGTATCACAAACTTATTTTAAAACTCTTCTTGGTTTTGAGGATTAAGAAAAGGTGTTTTAATTTTTTTGAGTTAGGTATTTCTATTTAAATCTAAATATCATTAAAAAAATGTATTAAAATGACACCATTAACATATGCAATAGTTCTACCCTTTAGTTTACTGCGATTATATTATTTTTTTCATTATGTTAATCTCAGCATGCAAAAAATGATCACAAGTGATTATAATCAACAAATGATTAGGACGTCTTGACAGTTGATACATCAATCAGCTTAAATTTTTTAATCAATTCTTGATATATTTTAATTCCTCTATTATTTATTTACCTCTACTTTCATTTTATTATTTTTCTAAAAAAGAATGTGACTTGTTTTTTTTAAAGCATGTCACCAATAATATAATCGTTGTCAGATTTATACTCAGACCATATTTTAAAAGGAATTTATAGCTCAGTAATAAGAATTTGAAAATCCAAATTGAAAATGTTTGTATTTAATAGCTGTCGAAATTTAGCATGAGTGGCAATTGCTTCTAAAGAATGAACAACATTTTTCAGAAGTATTTTGGGATAGAATCAATATTTTAATAGAAATCATTTTAGCTTTGAAAAGCACCAATCTAAGAATTGTCCAATAAGTTGTACTTATAAGTGAATGCCTAAACTTAATTCATAAACTTCTCTTATCTACCTATAATATAATCTATAAATATATAAATACTCAATTTATTGCTTGTGAATTTATAAGAAGTGGAAGTACCAGAAAATGTGCATTAAAATCTTTAAGAAAAATCTTATTTAATAGAATACAAAAACTTTCTTTCTGCAAACTTTCTGTAGTTAATATTGAAACATAAGTATTGATAAAGTAGGTACAGATATAATTACAGAAAATAACATTTAACATTTTATTGATACATCTAAAAAGTCAAACATATAAGCATTGTTAATGGGAAAGATTATTAAAGAAATCATATAATACATGTATTTGATTAAATTAGAAAATACAATAAAGATCATATTTTAATCAATAAATTATCATATAGCTCTATATTATAATAATTCAAAATTTTTCCAAATTAAATCAATCATTAACTATGAAAAATATAGATATTACCATTCTTTTTTTATTAAGGAAAATACACATACAATTACAATATAAATCTTGTTGGTATACATTTGTTTGGATTTGTTACACATATTATAACAATCATTAGTAAATAATTTTCCAAATTAAAAAATATACCCATTTGATACACTAGTTATTATTGTGACAAATTAATTTCATTATCAGAGCAAGAAGCTCATCGTTCAAACTTAGTCTATAATTATTGTGTACTAGTTTTATATCAGAACAATTGGCTCTTCATTTAGTGACTTAGCCCGTGATCATTGTGTAGTCCATATTTTGATTGATAGTGATCATTTGTCATTCTCCATCTAACTGGACCATTTTTTAATCTTGAATTAATTTTTAATTAGCATTGCCTGAGGATTGGCTCTTCATCCAGTGGCCTAAGTTGCCCCCAAGTGTCCTCGAAGAGTTTTTCCACCATTAATTCTTCAACCGCCTCTTACGAGGCATCTCGTCGACATCTGATGTCACTCTAACTCTGCTAGTTCTTATGCTAAAATATTCGTTTGACAGGTATTGATTAGGTTTTTAAAAGTTCTGTAAGATGGTGCCCTCTTCCGAATTATTTTACAAGTAAAAAATCAAAAAAACCGCATTTTAAACTAAACAAAGAAAAAACCTTGTCAGTGATTCACTGTCAGCCGACTCTCAGCCGAAAAAGACATTCTGATTGGCTGGAAAGAACAAAGAAACCACCTGATCAAAGAAAATAAAGAAAAACGCTGAGATTTTCATTTCAAATGCAATTTAAGTATTAAAAAAATATAATTTGAGAAATTAAACTAGTTTTTTAAAAAATATACCAAAAAAACAAAATTATTTTCGAAAAATATTGAAGATTTTAGTAAAAATATTTAAGATTTAGCAAAAAGAAATCTTTACTTTTCCAGAACATAAAATTGAAAAAAAGCGTTTGTGTCAGCACTTTTTTGTTTAGACATTCGCTTTATATTTGCCGAAATTGAATATATTTTATAATAAATAAATAGCAATTTATTTTTGAAAGAACTTTCGTTCTCTTTCATAACCTGAAAAATTAGTAATATACTTTTTATAAACGTATCTGAGTTGAATTTAATATTATAGGCGAATATGTTTTAACAATAGGCTTTGTCTTCAGTTTGTGAGTTGGCCAATTAAAAGATTTGATTTTTACCTCATACAACCAATAATATAATTAGCAGTTTTAGGGTTAATAAGCATGCGCTCTTTCTCTCTTGATTATAATTTTATCCCAACTCTTGTTTATACAATGCTAAAAATAGTTATGCAATAGTAATAGTATATACTCTTATAGATAATTATAAACAGTTCTAATTTTAAATAATTTTTTTTTAAAATCTTAATAAAAACAAAAAATAGATGCAACTTTTTTTTTTGATTCTGAAAAATAGTTTTCAAAAACTTCATGAATATTTTTGTAACTAATCAAAAAATTAAAGCACTATCAATTCAATTATAGAAGATAAACATTTATTTAACATCTTGCACAGTAACACTGCGATATGGACTGTATCAATAATATACCACCACCTCCCAAAAAATAAATAGCAAAAAAATATATAAATAAACAAAAAGCATTAAAATTCCTTAAAAATTTTATGATATGGCAGCAAACATTTTAAATCATCAAACTTCACATGATCAACATTCTTTAGGCTTACAATTGTCTACACAGAGACTAAACTCTCCATGCAATGATGCAACTCAATGCAAACTAGAGTGATCAAAGGATGAAAGAAGGTTTGTGTGTACAATTCCTATCTAATGCCTACTCATCCAATATTCCCAGACTAGTTTCTAGATTGTGGCTTTCATCAGTGAAGAACCTTGGATCTGAGAGCACTACACCTAGATCTTAGGATCTAATGCAACTCTTCAGCAGCCATCTTTTATCTTATTACTTAACTACAAAGCTTTGAGTCCAAACTGAAAACACAATAAAGTTTTCAATTCAAGCTCATTAACTTGTATAGTTGTATAGATCTAAACTCAATTTGGCATCCATACTTTTTGGTGTCTTTGGTTCTTTAATAATCACAGTCATCATAATCCTATTGTGCAGGATTGATATTAAATTACTAAACATCACATGATCATCATTCTTTGTGCTCACACAAGCTGTTTATACAGAGGCTAAACTCTCCATATGGCAGGGCCCCTCAATGTGAGCCAGAGTAATGGATAAGTTCAGATCTATATGACTATACAAGCTAATGAGCTTGAATTGAAAATATTATTGTGTTTTCATTTTGGACTCAAAGCTTTATAGTTAGCTAATAAGGTGAAAGGTGGCTGCTGAAGGGTTGCATTAGACCCTAAGATCTAGGTGCAATGCTCTCAGATCTAAGGCTCCTCACTGATGAAAGTTACAAACTGGAAACTAGTCTGGAGATATTGGATGAATAGGCATTAGATAGGGATTTAATGCACAAAACTACTTGCATCCATTGATTACTCTGACTTGTACTGAGTGGCACCAATGTATGGAGAGTTTAGCCTCTGTGCCAACCAAATTAGCCATTTTGTCATTTCCCTTTTTATCTCCTGAGAGAAACAATTACATTACCACTCACAACATTAATTTGACAGCTACAGTTTATAACTGTCCAAAAATGTTTAACAACAAATCTAACAATCCATTAGGAAGAGCTTCTGTTGCTATATTATGAGTAGCACACTTATGATTGGTTTAAGATTTTGATTAACATAACTATAACATTTGTGGTCAATTTTTTTTTTTTTTAGAATCTGTCAAATCTGTTTTATTTTATTTGGCAGATGTAACACTTTAGCTGACTGATTCAGATAAGTGATTAATATAAAAATGTAACATTACTACTAAAAGAATTAACTGCAATAAAATAAAGCTTAGTTTGATCATCATCATTATTTATAATTATATATTATTTCAAAATGATAAGGATATCAATGTCTAATTAATCAGTTAAATTTGTCATTACAACATGTTCAGCTGCTTGTTTATTATTATTATTATTATTATTATTATTATTATTATTATTATTATTATTATTATTATTATTATTATTATTATTATTATTATTATTATTATTATTATTATTATTACAATTACTATTATTATTATTATTATTATTATTATTATTAATAATAATAATAATAATAATAATAATAATAATAATAATAATAATAATAATAATAATAATAATAATAATAATAATAATAATAATAATAATAATAATAATAATAATAAAAACCATTAAACTATTATATGATCATCTTTTTATATTTACACAAGCTGTAAAACCGCAGCAAATTGTTTTTTCCAATAATAGTCCCACTTAGTACAAGCTTTAATAATCACTAGATACCAGTAGGTTGTTAATCATATTCCTTATCCAGCGCTTTCCCATCCAACACCCCCCAGACTAGTTTTTCAGTGAGAAGCCATCGATCTGGCAGCAATCCACACAAATCTTTGAAATTAGTACAAACTTTTTTTTATTACCCACCTTTAACTTTTTACTTAAACTTTTAACATCTATTGACTGCTAGAACTTGCACTAGATGGCACTATTGTGAAAAAAAATTGCTCATCATTTTTATATATCATATTTCAGATACATTTGATTTATCAATGTGTAGCCAAACTTTAAGAAAATATAAATTTAATTACATAGATCAAATATTAAATATTATAAATAATCATCCCCAGAATATACAATATGTATAATAAATAGAAACATGTGTCCTGTAAAAATATTTGTTTTGTTTTTCATTTTATAATGAAAATTTGCAGATGATGTGTTATATAAGTAATTTAAGTATTAGTATTCAAACCAGCTTATTAAACAGTAAAATTATTAAATCATAGTTTGAAATACAAATTTTTACTTTGACTAATATATATCCATACTATTAAATATCATTTACTTTAAATGTGGCCATAAGTATTTGATCAACAGTGAATCCAAGAGAGATAATTATTTGAATTTTATTTTGAGATGGTTGATGATTTTCTCACATAATCATTATCATCATTAGTGAACATTCATAAATAAATACAGCCATTCCAACTTTAAAAGAAAAAGTAAAAAAAAAACAAAAAACATATTCCAAAAGTGAGTTTTGTGATGATTATACAAACCAATTTGTGAAGCACAAATATATACCTTATAGAACATGCTGGCTCATATTTTAATTTACTTGAATTGCTATATTTAACTTTTCCTGAAGAAAACCTTTTGCTTTAAAATATTTCAATATTATGTCTAATTGTCACACTTTAATACATTCTGTTTTCTGTTATGACTTTCCAATGAAAACAATTAATGTTGCACTATTTTAAAATGTATTTGTGATAATCCTTTACAATGAAAACCCTGCTCTAATGCACCAAAAAATCTTTTTAAGAAGATTTATATTGTTCAGCTATTTTATATACAATTTAATGAATGTGATTTTACAATAAATATCACATACAGCAAGTTGACAAACATATTGATTTGTTTTATGATCTTAAAACAGACAAAACTCTCCATACAGTAGTGCCACCCAGTGCCAACCAGAGTAATCAATGGATGCCAGAAGGCTTGTGCATAAAATCCCAATCTAGTGCCTACTCATCCAATATACCCAGACTAGGTTCTGGCTTGTAGCCTTCATCAGTGAGGAGCCTTGGATTTGAGAGCACTGCACCTAGATCTTAGGATCTAATGCAACCCTCCAGCAGCCATTTTTTATCTCTACTTAACTACAAAACCATGAGAATGAAACTGAAAACACCATAATATTTTCAATCTAAGCTCAATAACTTATATAGTCATATGGGTCTGAACCCAGTTTAGTACGCATACATTTTGGTGTCTTTGCTTCTTTAACAACCATAGACACCACTATCCTATTAGGCAGGATTGGTGTTAAATCACTAAACATCACATGATCACCATTTCTTATGCTAGCACATAATTGTTATTAAAACTGGATGTGATGTGATGTATTGTGGCTTCTCCTTGAACGAAGTCAAGAATATCTCAGCAATTATGCCCAGATAAACCTGTTAGCCACTTTATTCTCCATGCCCCACTCTAAATTTTCCCATATTCTGCTCCATCCCATTTCCACAACATAATCTTTGTCAACTATATAACCTTTATATCTAAATCCCCTTTATCTTTTCCCAAACCCAGCATAAAAACCAATAATTCACTAAAAAAAAAAATAAAATTACCTTTCCTTTCTTTTAAATTTTTTTTTTTCTTTTTATTTTTCTTCCCTCAAAATTTTTTATTTTTCCCTCTCATTTTTAAAAAAAAATTTAAAAAGAGGGAAGGAGAATGAAAGATTATTGAGTAGGGAAAGAAAAATAATTGAAAAAAAAAAAAAAAAAAATTTAAAAAAGATATTCCTGTATAATCACTTCCTTTTTTCATATTTATTCTTCCATAACTTCATTATATGTACACTTTCTGTTTTCAAGCATTTTTAATCAATTAACAAAACTATCCATACAATAGTGCCACCCAGTGCCAACCAGAGTAATAACAGTTATGTGCTAGCATAAAAAATGGTGATCATGTGATGTTTTATGATTTTACCATTATGTTTTTACAATTTTATGAAACATCCTTAAATGAAGCTTTTCTAAACTTTTATGTTGGATTGGTAGGATATTCAAGTCTTACTTCCATATAATAAATAAATTAAAACCATTATATAATTAATTTGTTGCAGTAAATATTTGTCTGCTAAAATATCTATTTTTTGATTTGTTAAAAGCAGCAACACTTTGAAATCTTTGCTACGTCTCAACATCTAAATCTATCTTTTTGCTTATAAAACTATCAACATATTTAAATTGATTTAGATCATCAAGCAGAATTGAAACGTATTGAGGAAATTTTTCCCTCATTGGCTCATAAAAGCAAGTTTTTTGATAATAATTATTAAACTGAAGTTTTTATATTAGCATTCAAAAGATCAAGTGATTTAATTTTATCACTGTTATGTAAATACAACGAGTCTATTTCCTTTGCACTCATATATTTTACTTTACCAAACTTCCAAATCTGATTTTTACTCAGGCAGAATAGTTATTTTAATATGACAAATGTCTTTAAGTGTGCACTTGCATGTTTACTCTATTTTTCCAGTTGTGGGAAAAAATATTTCTTTTGTCAGGCTGTGCAAAATTCTGTTGTGTTTGGTTGGATTGCAGATTTAAACCAACAATAACAAAAATACAAACACCTGAAGTTTAATTATTATAATTATTAGGATTAAATATATTTACATAGTATACAATCAATGAATGTATTTCCAGGTCAATTAATGCAAGGCCAGTCACACCTGAAGGACTTGATTCACTTCCAGCTGTATGTAACAGCCTGCCTCATGAGTTTGACTAAAGACTCTTCTGGCTATACCAGACAGCTTGTGTTGAGTCAGCCCTAGTCTTAGCAGCTTCCAGTCCTATCATGGATTTGCCTCACTGCATAGACCAATAGCATAATGACTAGAAGGGAAATGCTCACTATTGATAGAGGTTTCAAAGGAGAACATGAACTGTCATTTAGGTTAGACAGATGTTCTCTGCCTTACCTCCAAAAAGGCTATTTATTGCCAGATCCCTACCTTACTGAAAGCAATCAGATTCAGGGAACATCACTGTCTATTGGCCCATGCTAACCATTGACTGATTTTTATCTATCTGTTTATTCATTGGTTTGTAGCAATGAATGCTCTATCCAGAAGGAATCTGGATTAGTCCACTTCTGAAGGCAAGATGAGATATGACAATCTCATTTAAAATAATGAAAAGCTTGAATGTTGATAAATATTTTAGAATTTTAGAAAGGTGTGTTAGTTATGTATATTGGCAAAATATTCATAAATTTTTGTGGATGTTTTTAAAATTGATTAATATTTTTTAAGTATACTGGTTAAACATAACATAACATTTATCAATATTTGTGAGTTTTCAAGTAAACCAAAATGGCAATCCATATTTTTGATAAATCTACAGTTTCAGCCCCCCCCCCCAATTGTTTAAATAAAAAATGCCTGCTAAAAATCATCATCGTATTTTGTAATTACATTTTATTTTTTATTATTAATTTTTTTTAAAAACATTGTGGAAAAATTAATTACAATACTTACAGTCTATTTCCTTTTTTTGGATTAACTTATTAACATAAAAATGGAAAAAAAATAAAATAAATACAATATTTACACTTTATTCATGTTGGCAGGGTCCAATCATATCATAACAATTTATGCAGACTTTTCGGGAGGGCAGAATCTCATAGTCTTGGAAATATTTCACAGCATTATGGTCTGTAACAGAAAGGTCCAAAATTTTTATCTTTATGGCAACTCAACCCCTTTCCCTCCAAAAAAAAAACACACACAAGGTGAATTGAATGAAATTACAACAATGCTAAGAGCGTTTCTCGCTTCCCATGTTATAATAATATTATTGTATAAATCACATACTGTTGTTAAATCAGTAATAAATTGAGAGGTTGCTAATCTCTCACATGTGCCTACTCTCAGATGGCCAACCAGATGTTAAGACAGCAGTTTGAAGAGCGATCAAGCCACAACACATGACAGAGATTTTGATAAGCAAAGGATGGTCCCACCCTCTGCTTCTTAATGAAAATTATTGGAATTTATTCATTTTTTTTAAAAATTTAACAATCAATTTATTAATTTGTTTTAATTTAACAACTAACTCATCTTCAGTAGATTATAGACATGGTGCGCCATCTTGGTTTTTTTAAAAACTCACAAGTATCCATTTATCTTTTTCCACTTCAAAAATATAATACTACTTTGTATTAAAATTTTATTATTACATCTTCCAAAAGATCATAAAAATAATTAAAATATTGGAAATTGAAAAGTGATGTAAATTTCCCATTTTTGATTATTTCAGAAGAAATAAATTTGTTTTAAAAAGAAAACGGCCGATTTTAAATATTATTTTAATAAGAAAACTGCATCAAGTTTTTAAAATATATATATATCAATTTTAAAAATGAAAAGGTAATCATATCCTTTGTATAATTCATTTTCTTCTTTTCTTAAAAGATAAACGACCACACACACACATATATATATTAAGTATATTTTGTATATTTTATAGAACATTGCCAAAAGAAAAATTACCTTCCCATTTTGTGTCCTAATGGCCCAAAAATATTTGTTCCAATTAGATATGACACACTAGCTGGTAGGAAGGCAGCGCCTAGCTGCCATCTGGGAGCGTGCATTGTATCCATCATCCAAATAGGGAGGGATGGTTCCAGCATTGCAATACCCATATTCGCAAAGGTTATTGAGCCTGAAAAAAACATAAACACACATACACATATATATATATATACAAAGTTAAACAGTTAAAAAATCAATTTATTCTATAAGGCATGGTTTTAAAAGTTAGCTATTTCTTTTAATGAGTGGTGGATAGTTTAGTCTCTACAAAACACTATATTGATTCTTCACAAGAAGATCTTTGTTAAGATTTTATGAAGTTAGTATTGATTTTTAACTATCGAAGGCTTGATGATTATACATTAACAACAGAACTAGTTTTTCTATTGATTTCATCTAAAGAAATCGTTTTTCTCCAGGTATTTAAAAAGATCTCTTTTAGAATTAGAGATTAGTTTTTAAGCAGAACAAGTGTACATAGCTTTGAACATCATAATAAATTGTGAAAATATTAATATACAAAGTATAAAAAAGTGTAAAAAATTTTCTTAGTAATCATAATAATGAAAATAATCTCATCTTTGTAATCTACTGATTTTTCTATTTAAATAAACGAAAAGCACTACCAAAAAAGAAAAAAAAATGTAAAACATGTTCTCTTTTACTTTCTCAAATATATGCACATTTATATGCACACACACACATATATATATAAACAACACTTGAATTTGTATACGTTATCGAATAATATCCACTACACCATAAATATGGCTTAAATCTAATTTAAACTAAACAGTTAAACTCTTATTTTTTTAAAGTATCCTGAACTGAAATCATATTAGAAATATCATATAAATTTTATATCGTAAATTATGCAAATCCAAGTGTTTATATATTACACATTTTTAAAACTGTTTATATCTAACCATCTGTTCACCTGACAATTTATTTATCCATTCATCTATCTATCCAATCATTCATCTACCTATTTATTTATATCTGTATATATTCACTGATTAATTGTTTAATCTATTAATCTAAATATTAACCATAATTTACCTATCTATCAGCTTGCCTACTATCTTGATTCTCTGGACGTCTACCTACTCACCTGCCTGCATATATATTTATCAAATTTATTTTTCTATCAGACAAGCAGTCTATCTATTGATTGATAAATTGATCTATTTATCAACATACATACATGTAATTTATCTAGTCAACTGACTGTCTTCCTGCTTCTTGCCTATTTACCTACTTATTCATTAATACTCTCACACATCCAAATTCCTGTATGCCCACCTACTTGCTTACTTATCCATCTATCTATTTCTCTACCTGCATATCTATTTATCTCTTATTTCTATCTATCTATAGGTAAGAGGTAAAATAACTTTAAATAGCTCATTATAGGGCAAAAGTTTTTTTTTAATATAAGAGATATCTCTATCAATTTCTGAGTGATAGGTAAATTATTCTGGGTTTTCTTTATGAATGCTTTCCTTTTATATACATATAAGCTATAGTTAACTTGAAGTTTATATATATATATTATACCTAGCCCTTTACACGTCGTCTCGTAAATTTTATAAAAACATCATTTATATAAAATCAATAAAAATGTTTAATGTTTATAATAACGACTTGATCAGAACTTTGTACCTCCCTCTTACACAAAATCCTATCACGGGGCTGTCGGTACCTCGGGTAGAGTAATCAATATCATTTGCAAACATTTGCCAATAACATTAATACTTGTTTACTAGATTACATATTAGCCAATCAAACTTTTTATTTATTTAAAAAAAAAAATCCAATGGGCGCCAGCCGACCTTTGTCGACAAGTCTGCTTGACCAATACGATCTAGTACCCGCTCCCACTAGCTCAGCTACAACAATCAATTAAATATAATCCACCTACCTAAAAAATCAATTTATAAATCTTTCTCTGCACTAATTTTCTCGCTTTCTCTTTTTCTTTTATTTAATTATTTAATTTAAATCTAATTTAAGTAATCACTAACCCATGAAGTCTCCATTTACGCTATTACACTTCGTTTGGTCTTATAATATAATTAATTACACTTTTGTTCAAGTTCAGATAATATTTAATACAATCAAAATTTCATATTATAAATACAAAAAAAAAATAATTATACACACAATTATATTTGAAATCACACTAAAATCTCTGGGTAAAGGAGCTAAAGACAACTAATAATTATTGTTCGTACCATAAAGTTCAGAGTTTATTATTCCATTTATTATTACGGCTTTTAATTAATGAATTAGAAATTGAAATAAACATTACCTAGCTTTCTCCCTTATGCACGGTTCCGAGCATTGCTTCTGATAGTATTTCATTCGGTCAGTTAGCGCTAACTCTTTGCAATCCTTTTCCCGATGTCGTTGGGATCCTGTGGGCTCCACGTGGACACTCCGTCTCCTTCTTGTTTTACGCGACCATGATCGACATTTGAACTGTTTGCTGTTGGTATTGCGGGAAGGATTCGGCCAGCTGTTCACACGATGGGTTTAACAGTGCAGCATTATGTTTAACTTTAGACGTATATTAATATTCAATGCTCTCGATCTATAAAAATAATTTTAATTAATAATACAATAGAAAAGTCGCCCTTTTTATATTTTACGGTCCTTATCTTGCGGATTCAATCTACAATACGTAACTAATCCTCTGGTGTTTCAGTTACGGTCTGTGCTGAATTTCTGGTGTTTGCATTGGTCATTTAATTTCTTTGTACTCTCTGCTAGAGTTATTTCAATTTCTTTATTTCAATTTCTTTGTTAGAGTTATTTCAATTTCTTTGTTAGAATTATTTCAATTTCTTTGTTAAAGTTATTTTCAATTTCTTTGTTAGAGTTATTTCACTAACTAGCCGTTTAATGGAAATTTCTTATGTTTGTCATTAGCTTCCATTGTTCACTACATTCCTTTGATTACATATATTTCCCCCCTTTTTTTTCTTATTATAATTATAAGACAAAACGAATTCCACCTTGTTTTTTTTTAAAGCAATCTTAAATCAAATTTCAATTAAATCAAATTTAGTTAAATCAAATTTTAGTTCTTTAGGTTTTATTTAAATAAGATTCAAAATTATATCTTATAAAACTGTCTAATTTATGCTTTTAACGATAAACCTGTCTATGAGAAAAAAAATCCTTTTATTCTTATTTTACCCTTCAAGACCTTTTATTTTTATTAAATTTTTACACAAATCTTTTATCAATTTATATTTTTTTCAAAATTATGTGTAACTCCGAAGAAAGCACACTCCTTCCTGATGTATCTCGGTACATTTTTCCATCCCCCCTTTTTGAAACTAAAATATCAATCTGAAAGTTTTAGTTTCAACGTTTAACTTTATTCTTACTATACATTCCCCTCGATTTATTTTGATGGAAGTTCGTCCTCTCTTATTCTCGTGTGTCCGTGTTACTCGTTAAGTTTGCGGTCCCGTTATACCTATTTATTCATCATTTTTTTATTATTTATTTACGCTCGATCAGGTGGTTCTCCCTTCTTGCCATGTGGGTCATTGTACCCATCCCATCTCCTATATCGATCTGGAGGTTCCCTAGCTAGATTGCCATAATCAATCTGTGTTAGAAATTCCGCCATTTCCTCCACTGACCGTCCGTCTTTACTTAACATTAGTTGTTGTATGTTTGGCGGCATATTTTTGCGTAGTGTTCTGATTATCTGACCATCTGACATAGGGAATGCCGTCAATGCCTTACGTTTTGACACTTGTCGGTAAAAGAATTTTGCATACGTCTCTCCCTGCGCACTTGAATATCTCTCGTGGGATATCTTATACAGGATTCCGTCTTGCCTAGCCTCATTCCAAAATGCCCTTAACATAGCCCGTCTGTATTCTCCGAAGATCTGCGGTTTCTCGTCCAAGGTGTGCCACCAATCACATGCCGTCTCTTGGAGGTAACTACTGGCCACCGCAACCTTGTCCTCTTCCGGTAAACTTTTACTATGGAACATATTATTCAGGCTTTCTAAGTGTTTCAGCGGGTTTTCTCCTACCTCCGCTTTGAATACCGCAATGGCAAACTGCTTCTCCATAAATCTACTCGTCTGTTCACTGTGTCTATTCTCAATCTTAAACTCCTCATACTTCTGTTCTACCTGTCTTATTTTCTGCCCTGTGTCCCCCACTATGTCTTTACATATCTCCTTTACTTTAGTTTTGATATTCTTGGCACTCTCTATTTCATTCTCTAAGTTCCCTAATTCCTGTCATGTCGTTTCCTGGCTACTTATTAAGTCTTGACATATCTCTTCCACGCGTACTATTCTCTCTTCTAGCTGGCTTTTCCCTATACTGCTTGACTCTTCCCTCGCTTCTATATTTTCTTTTAATTCTAACATTTCGTACCTTTCTTCTTCTACACCCTTTTTCATTACTCCTATCACTTCCTCGTATGCGTCCATTCTTGCTGTCAATTCCTGTTTCATTTCTCTCATCTCTGTCCTAAGTTCATTTATTTCCTGCTTCATTTCTTGTTGATTTTGTTTGATGTCTTTACGTATCTCTTCCATCATGTTCATCAAAATTTGGAATGCGCTTTCTTCCACTATTTGCGGATTTTTAAAAAATATCAGGCTTACTTCTGGCGTTGCCCTCCCGTCGTTTCCACTTTCATCCATTTTTTTCTTTTTAATAATAATAATAAACTTACGTACGTACAACCAAAACCTAACCTTCCCAGTTCCCCCCTTTTTTTTATACTAAAATTCCCCGGAGTGTCCCTATGCCTCCACGTCTTATATAATTGCAAAATCACCTTTACAGTTGCGCTGCTTATACCGTTTTCTAATCCTACTATCACGCTCCCTCCCGCTTCTTTTTACTAGCTATCACTTCTGTCACTCATACACGACTCTGGCCACACCGCTTAAGACATCCAGTCATGACTCACATCGGTTCTGCCATTCAAAACGTTTAGTTACGTTCCACATTGACGCGCCATTTATACCTAGCCCTTTACACGTCGTCTCGTAAATTTTATAAAAACATCATTTATATAAAATCAATAAAAATGTTTAATGTTTATAATAACGACTCGATCAGAACTTTGTACCTCCCTCTTACACAAAATCCTATCACGGGGCTGTCGGTACCTCGGGTAGAGTAATCAATATCATTTGCAAACATTTGCCAATAACATTAATACTCGTTTACTAGATTACATATTAGCCAATCAAACTTTTTATTTATTTAAAGGAAAAAATCCAATGGGCGCCAGCCGACCTTTGTCGACAAGTCTGCTTGACCAATACGATCTAGTACCTGCTCCCGCTAGCTCAGCTACAACAATCAATTAAATATAATCCGCCTACCTAAAAAATCAATTTATGAATCTTTCTCTGCGCTAATTTTCTCGCTTTCTCTTTTTCTTTTATTTAATTATTTAATTTAAATCTAATTTAAGTAATCACTAACCCATGAAGTCTCCATTTACGCTATTACACTTCGTTTGGTCTTATAATATAATTAATTACACTTTCGTTCAAGTTCAGATAATATTTAATACAATCAAAATTTCATATTATAAATACAAAAAAAAAATAATTATACACACAATTATATTTGAAATCACACTAAAATCTCTGGGTAAAGGAGCTAAAGATAACTAATAATTATTGTTCATACCATAAAGTTCAGAGTTTATTATTCCATTTATTATTACGGCTTTTAATTAATGAATTAGAAATTGAAATAAACATTACCTAGCTTTCTCCCTTATGCATGGTTCCGAGCGTTGCTTCTGATAGTATTTCATTCGGTCAGTTAGCGCTAACTCTTTGCAATCCTTTTCCCGATGTCGTTGGGATCCTGTGGGCTCCACGTGGACACTCCGTCTCCTTCTTGTTTTACGTGACCATGATCGACATTTGAACTGTTTGCTGTTGGTATTGTGGGAAGGATTCGGCCGGCTGTTCACACGATGGGTTTAACAGTGCAGCATTATGTTTAACTTTAGACGTATATTAATATTCAATGCTCTTGATCTATAAAAATAATTTTAATTAATAATACAATAGAAAAGTCGCCCTTTTTATATTTTACGGTCCTTATCTTGCGGATTCAATCTACAATACGTAACTAATCCTCTGGTGTTTCAGTTACGGTCCGTGCTGAATTTCTGGTGTTTGCATTGGTCATTTAATTTCTTTGTACTCTCTGCTAGAGTTATTTCAATTTCTTTATTTCAATTTCTTTGTTAGAGTTATTTCAATTTCTTTGTTAGAATTATTTCAATTTCTTTGTTAAAGTTATTTTCAATTTCTTTGTTAGAGTTATTTCACTAACTAGCCGTTTAATGGAAATTTCTTATGTTTGTCATTAGCTCCCATTGTTCACTACATTCCTTTGATTACATATATTTCCCCCCTTTTTTTTCTTATTATAATTATAAGACAAAACGAATTCCACCTTGTTTTTTTTTTTTTTTTAAAGCAATCTTAAATCAAATTTCAATTAAATCAAATTTAGTTAAATCAAATTTTAGTTCTTTAGGTTTTATTTAAATAAGATTCAAAATTATATCTTATAAAACTGTCTAATTTATGCTTTTAACGATAAACCTGTCTATGAGAAAAAAAATCCTTTTATTCTTATTTTACTCTACAAGACCTTTTATTTTTATTAAATTTTTACACAAATCTTTTATCAATTTATATTTTTTTCAAAATTATGTGTAACTCCGAAGAAAGCACACTTCTTCCTGATGTATCTCGGTACAATATATATATATATAATTAGAAGGGATTTGAACTCAGACTTTCAAGTTCCATACTGCTATGCACTTCATCTTATACAATTGACACACTTGACCACATACATGTGAAAAGATAAATGATCTCCCAAGATATGTATTTCATGCTGAACTAGAACTCATCAATTGATCCAGATCATCACCTCTTTTATATATATATATATATATATATATATATAAAAGATATATATACACATAGACAATCAGTGCTCAGTTTATGTTATGATAGTAAATCTTCAAACTTTAATGGAGAAGCTTCAATCTTCTCCACCTTTCAATTCTTCATTCATCCATATCATTGAAAAACTGATGATGTAACACTCGAAAAGCCCTTGATGATGCCAATATTATTATTATTATTAAGTCGCTCTGATCCTTTACTTCGAGTATTACATCATCAGATTTTTAATGATATGAATGAATGAAGAGTTGGAGGGTCGAGAAGATTAAAGTTTGTCCATTAAAGTTTGAAGATTTGCTATCTTAATATAAATTGAGCACTGATTTTGTATATGGGTAAGAAATAGTGATCTGGACCAACTGATGAGTGCTGGTTCTGCATAAAATATGGATATTGGAGATCATTTATCTTTTCACATGTATGTGGTTATGTGTACCAGTTGCATAAGATGAAGTTTCTGAGTTCAAAACTTTTCTAAATAAATTAAGTTTAGTTTAGACAATATACATATATTTGGATATTATATATATGTGCAATACAAGCGAGTAAACATGCATTCTCTCTTAATATATATGATTAGATGAGGAATAACAAAATTTAACAAACATATGATGCAAGCCCTAATATTGAATCTTTTAAAATTATTGAAAAGAGTATTAATACTCATTTAAATGGTTTTATGCTGTTTCAATAACACATCCATTTGCCATGTCCACGTTTAGAGTTTGAATACAGGCCAAATAAAATTCTTTTTATGAGGCTTAGCATTTTTTCCTTCATAGTTTATGTGCAGTTAACCCAACTAAATATTCATATTGTTTGGTAAATGATTATTTGACTCTTCTTAACCCATAAAGCTAAAAACAAACAAACATTCAACCCATTGTTGTTTTTCTGAAGGTTTGTGATGATGGTGTCCATAAAGCTAAAAACAAACAAACATTCAACCCATCTCTCTACTTGCATAATTGGTAGGCATAGTATTACCTTCTCCATCCCTCTTTTTCTATAAAGAGCTGTTGGAGAGTTTTTTTGCTCTACAGTTAGCTATTAAAATTAGAATAGAAATTTACCCAAATTCTTTCCACCTAGAAATTGGCTAACTTGATGAACAATATCCCCCCTCCCCAGTTTCTCCGTGAATGTTTGTTGGAGAGATTATTGCTATTCAGTGGGCTAATTAAAAACTATTTTACTCTATTACGTATCTGTATTCAAACATATTTATCTGTTTTACAAATTATTTATTTATTCATTTTTAATTTTTATATATATATAAAGGATAAATTTTTATGAAGAAAAATTAATTATTTTATGACCGAACTTCCATTAAGAAAACAAATCAGCTCAGCTAACTTGTAAAACAGTGATTTTTTTTTTTTTTTAATAAGGATTATTTTAGCAGAGTGAATTTTTGTATCCTAGCAACAAATTTATAACGATATAATAGATATGAGGCTTTTCGATAAAAATAATGGGCATTTTTTCCAATTAGTGTCAAAACTGTAATAAGTTAGCTATTACAGCTCTCTATTTTATAAGGGCTCATAAACAGTGTTCGTTCAGCATTTTAATCATGATCTTGTAATTGACTTAATTTCATGGTTTTATAACTTTTCTTAATTACATTATTGCTGCTACATAAAGTAATATAAATATATTTAGTTTTGTTTAGTCATTTTTAACTCTAACTTGTATTAAAATTTAAAAATTTGAACTCAAATAAAATATACATTATTCTGTCTAAATAAAAATATTAAATTATAATAATAAAAATACTTTTATATTAATACAATAAATAATATTAAATCATTTTTAATAAATATCTTAATTACAAGACATTCATTTTTAAAACTTATGTAACAATTTTAATTCATATTTCCATTTCATGTTTAGATGTCTTTTAAATTTAATTTAACTCTTGAGTTTTTTCCAAGTAATTTTCAAACCACCAATTGTCTGCACATCAAAAATTAGTTCATTTATATTTCAGTTTCTTGCAACATTTAAAACAATATTTTGAATTTCTATAAATTCTCTTGTCATCTTTCTTGTAATTTTATCACACTAAATCTTTTTCTATATTAACTGAAGATTATCTGTAATTGGTGTATTATCTTTAATTTGTAATTAATAAAATTTATATATAATAATAGCAAAAAACTGGATTTAACTTTATAAAACTTAATATACCAATATTAAAATATTTTAAAATGCCATAGCGATATTCTTTTAGCCACATTTCTCCTTTAAATAAAAAAAAACATAACAACCTTCCCTCTGAACCACATCCATTTGTTTGATACATCATATGGGCCAATACATGCTATATCAGCAGTCGAAAACCAGTTGGTGGCACATGAAAAACGTCTGACATCTCAATTTATGATTACCATTGGTTGTAGACCACTATACAAAATCTTATAATTACCAGATTAATAAAACATAAAAACCTTTACTTGATTCAAATATTTATTTAAATATTAATGTGATTTTTGATATTGGGACAAAATTTTAATGATTTTAGATAATTCAGGTTTAAGCATTTATTTTTATATAGCGCTGTGCCTACAATTGCATTACATTCAAATATCAGCCTTTCAAGCTAATTGTGCAAGTGCTTTTTGCGAGTTTTATTCCTGCATAAATACTATATCTTGTATTGGAAAGGAAAGTATTCATTTATTATTAACACTCGCAAAAAGTGCTTGCACAATTAGCTTGAAAGGCTGATATTTGAATGTAATAATTCAGGTTTATAAATACTACATGCTTAAGCTACTCTTAATATATTATCAAGGTGTGAATCAGTAAACCTATTTTTATATATGTTCTTCATATATTTCATTTTTAAATAAGATGATTTACAAAGATGTATCGATGAACAATGTGAGCAACATTTGTGCACACTTTTTAATAGTTTTACATTCTTCAGGTACTAATTTCCACAATTTTATATACTCCTTTCCCTTCCTTTTTCCTTTAAAAAGGTTCTATAAACTTGTGTCACTTTTAAATTCAAGAAATTTGTCAAATAGCCTAACATAATCAAGTCCAAATGCAGCTAATTGTGTAATAGTTGCTATTTCTAAGTGCCAAGGATTTTCTATAAGTAAGAAACAATTCTTAATATTTTTTAAATCTTGAAATCTGCTTTTAAATTCTTTCAATAAAGCAGCTAAATAATTTGAAATGATGGTATACGTTTCTGAAGAAAGGTCAGTATCATCTTGCTTAGATTTTGCTAATGTTAGGAAACATTGTAATATTTGGTTTTATATTTCAGAATAATAAATTTTACTTAATTTTTTTTCAAACACAAATACTTTATTTTCTATTTGCAAAATAATTTTATTTTCACCTAGTAAATTAATATTAAGATCACAAAGTTTTTTGTGATGTCACATAAAGACACCACCATCCATCATTGTCAAGCTCATTATAAACTTTATTGTTTTCTTGTAAAAATAAAATAATTTCATGTTGTAATGAAAAAAAGTGATCCAATACTTTACTTCTGCTCAGCCATTGCACCAAAATATGAAAAAGTATGTTGTCATAATTAATATTTATTTCTTTCAAAAGATTTTAAAATTTTCTGTGGCTCAATACTCAGGCTTGAATATAATTCACAATGTTTATGATTATAGCATCTACTTCTTTTATTGATATATGTGTTCTCAAATTTTGTTGATGAAATGAAAAGAGATTTGCAAAATTATATTTCTTTTTTAATAGGGAAATAAATCCCTTTTTGGATCCGATCATGAAAACCAATTTTTTATTTCAATATTATTATTCTCTTGAAAAGTATTAATATTATTGAGAAAATAACTACCTCTGGTTTAATGCTTCATAGGAAGAAATTCCATAAAATCTTTATAAACTGAATTCTGTTCTGTGCAATATCTGATGAAAATGGCACATTGTGTTGCTACTGAAATGTCAGCACCAGAATCAACATTCAAACTAAAGTATTTACAATTTTTCAAATTTTTTATTATGTTAACAGGAATATGCTTTCCAATATCGTCAATCCATCTAATACAGATAGAATCTGAGAGTTGTAGTTTTTTAATTTGTAATATTATATGATTTTTAATAAATTTATCAAATGATAAATTGGAAGCATTTATAAAATATTCTTTCACAACTTTAGCATTGGTTAATGGTTTTATATTTTTTCCAAGAATGTAACAAATTTCTTGTCTCAATGCTGCTTCTTATGATATTGCTATGAACACAACATTTTGTTGTTGTTGCAATGATTTCTTGAAGAAAGTTAATTTTTCACTTTTTATTAAATATCTATGAAAAAAACTATCATTAAATGATTCATGTTTCATGATATAATGATGATCAATGTTATATATTTTTAAAGTGATACTTTCTCAACAAATCAAATACATTGCTGAATCTTTTTTATTTAACACAACAACTAATCCTCCTCCCAGTTTTCTTGAAACACTCTATTTTCATCAGATATTTTTGTTTCCTGTTTGAAGATGTCATTATTGGTGTTTAAATTATGGTTTGATATAAAATAATATGTTACAAAACAACTACAATTTTTTAAAATCACTTATGATAAACATATCATATCTCACCTTGCCTTCAAATAATGCACTAATCCAGATTCCATTTTATAAACATATTTGTGCACCTGTGTTTATATTTATTCACATATAAAATACAACAGATTTGGGACAGTTATGATAGGATATTGATAGCTAACATTATTAGTATGTCAATAAAAAATCAAAATGGAACCTAAGTGGTTACTCATTAACAATAAAGGCAGGATCTTCTTTCTGTGGTTGCTTAGATCAATGAAATTAAAATGACAGCTAATATTATTAGCACATCAGTAAAAAAAATTACAATCAAGTGCAAGAGATTAGTTGTTAACAATAAAGGCAAGTTCCCTCCCCCCCTAAGGGTTGTTTAGATCTGTGAAATTAAAAAATTGACATCATTTGACAGCTAACATTATGAGCGGTTACTTGTTAATTAAGAACAGTTGAAATTTTTTTTCTTACGGCAGAAAGAGAAAAAGGTAAGGTCACCTATATCTGTTTAACTGTCAGTCAATTGTTAGGCTGGCAGGCTGCAGGTTGAGTATGACTGGGTGAGATTGTAAGGAAAATCCATTAACAAGTATACATGCAGATACAGTTCTTTTGTCTATTGTTTGTACTGGTTGTTTACTGTAAAATAAAAGTCTGGTGAAAACCAATTAGCAGTTTTTCTTGGAAATTTTTAAAATTTTATTGCAGTTAATATTTTAAAAATATTTTTTTCTTAGAATAACTATTAGAATATTTTAAATAAATGACTCATAGATGTTTTTACACGCCAGATGCAAAAAGGTAATGGTAATTGAAATATTAGTAGCACTTCAAGCAAATTTTAAGTTTTAGCTATCTATGGCCATTAACTGTTCATATATGAAAATTTATTAATAAAGATACATGAAGAAGAAGACAGTGAAGTAGCAGAAGTAGATATTTATGAATAAGCTGACATATATTTATAAGTTTTGTTTTACATAGATTATTATCATGGCATTTTTAGAATATCTGCTTTACCTTCACATTTCACATCCCATAAACTTATAGGGTTTATCCAAAGATATGTGCACACACCCATGTTCTTGCTTTAGAATGTCCACTTTTGATTCAAACAAAAGTATTACATAATATAAATGTTAATATAAAATAAAAATAAATCATATTAAATAAATAAGTATATTTATATTTACTGAAAGTTATTAATGCATTTCTCTTCTAATTTTTGAAACACTCATTCCATTATTGTTATTAAAAATTGACTTTATTGCTATAATAAATAATAAGGTATGAAACTATTATATATATTTTATATTCTTTCAATTATTCATGTAATAAATATTATTAAATATTTTGTTTCAATAAGACAAAATTATAAATAATTTTGCCTGCAAATAATAAAATTGTTACAAAAAAATTATTAAAATATACATATGACCACAGTATTGCGATGTAATTACATTTAATAGATTGTTTGTAAACATGGATTTTGTTTATAAAATAGCTTTATAGCAAATACATTTTTTAAAAATCATGCATATTTCTTTTTTTTAAAGCCTACTCAAGAACCTATCTCATCATCATTTTCACTCATTATTGATTCACTGCAGGATGAAGGTCTCTCCAAATTCAGTTCATCTTCAATCTCTAGTCTTTCTTTTCCACATCACTCCAGCACACTTTCTTATTTCATCCATCCATCTCACATGTATTTTTTTAAACCATTAAGCATCACATGATCACTATCTCTTATATTGGATGAGTAGGCATTAGATAGGGATTTTATGCACAAGCCTTCTGGCATTCATTGATTACTCTGGTTGGCACAGGGTGGCACTACTATATGGAGAGTTTTGCTTTGTTTATGTAATTTTTTCTAGGTCTTTTATAACCTCTTGGAATCCAATTTAAGATTTCAACTGTCCATCAATTATTATCTCTTCTAGAAATATGTCCAGCTCGACTCCAGTTTCTTAATTCTTTCAATGATATCAATAACACTTGTTTGTTAGCTCATTCATGTATTTTGTTTTCAATTTTTGTTATTTCTAACATGCATCTCTCCATACTTTATTGAATGGACTGAAGTCTCTGATTTGCTCTTTTGTTAAGTGTTCAATAAGTAAGAACTGGTAAAACACATTTATTAAAAACCTTCATTTTCAAACACAGGTATATTTCCTTTTAATATTAAATTATATCTACAAAAAGCAGTTCAACCAAGTATAATTCTATGATTAATTTCATCCATTATGTTTCCATCTGTAGTAATAATCTGACCAAGGTATTTGTAGTTGTTAACTTCTTCTAACTCATCATTCTCAATCTTTATTTCCATCTTTTGAGAAAATCCATTGAACATTATTTTAGTCTTTTTAACATTTATTTTTAGTTCTACTTCCTTACTTTCATCTGATAACTCTTGCAACATTCACTGAAACTATAAAACATTATTTGCAAAAACAACTACCTTATTTGCAAAATTTAAATGACTTAAATACTCGCCATTTACTCTCTTAGCTTCTTTAATCCACAAAATACTTCTTGCAAAACTACAGTAAAAAGTTTTGGAGATGAAAAATAGCTATAGGAATAGCAGCTGCTCCTTATGCAGAGATATTGCTTTCCACTACAAACCTGAGCCAAATTAGGAACCTATATACAAACAGAATAGTAGAAATTTTGCTTTTAATATAATTTAATAATTAATTAATCAAAATAGTTTTATTTTGATATTTTGTTAATGGTTTCTAATATTAAATGCTCAATGTTAAAATTAATTATCAATTCTGATAAATGTCTTTACCAATGATATACAAACACATTAACCATTATGAACAATATTCAAATCTAAATACAAATAATATAAATTAAATTCAGTAGTATACTTGCTTATTTGATGATAGTATTTTAAAAATCATTTATAAACTTTAAATTAGAAAATAATAAACACAATACACCTGGGTCTCATTTTATGCAGTAGATAGATTCCACACAAAAAACATGCATCAAAGAAATTGCACAAAAATAGACTTAATCTACATAGAAAAAATGTGGGATATGTTTCATAATTTTCGAAAATCACATAAAAGCAAAGCAACAACATAAAATTACTTTAAAATTAGCATAAAAAATAAGGAAATAAAGTATGACTAATAAAAAATTGATACAAGACAAACTTTTTTTTATTAACTATTTAATTTTATTCAATACAATATGTTTTTATGTGTAATTTATTTTACATTTTTTCAAACATTTTAATCATTATCACTATTTGACAATATGCAGATATGTTTGAGAACTGATAAGAAATCAGATTTGGCACAATAGGAAATACAATTAGCACCAACTTAAGTCTTGTGCAGTGTTGTAATAAGTGCATCAATTGAAAATTTTCATTCATGGCTTCAAGTTGCTCTAAAATGATCATTATCATAGTGAATTTACAGTCTTTTTAAAGCTTAAAACATATCATTAGCGTTGTTGTTGCTGCTCATTTTGAACCAAAGGGAGTGCTTGACATTCAAAATAAAAAAATATATTTTAGAGTATTTTTTTTCATATTTGTTTTACATATTATCAATTATTTTGATAAAATCTGCTGAAAATATAATTATTTTAGAAAAATAATTAAGATTTTAGCAAAAATTCTTTTTTTTACATGAACATAAATTGAGAAAGAAATCAATGAAGTATGCAGCATTTTCTAATAGGTTACAAACATTCTTTTTAGATTCTTCATTATATACTATTTTTATAATTCTAAATAGAAATTTATTTTTGAAAAAAATTTCTTTCACTTTCATAATCTGACAAATTATTAATTTACTTTTTACAAACAAATCTAATATTAAAAGATGAATAGATTTTTACTACTGATTCTGTAATTGAATCAATCAAAAGTTTAAAACTTTAATTCACTCAGCAAATAAAAAATTTCTCAGTCTAAAAGTTAATGGTTTTCTGTCAACAATGTAATTGGTGATTAAGCTTTGAGATGATGATTTTACTAAATGTTTATGAAGCTCATGATATCCAGACATACAACTACACATTTAGCTTTTGTTGGAATTTAAGAGCTTATTCATAATTCATGTCTTTAACAAGAAAATGACTGTCCAATTGGTTAGAAAGTTGAAGACTTTCTTCAATCATTTTTGCTGTGAAATGAACAGGTTTCAATTTTGTTTCATTATCTTTTTCTAAATCTTCTACAGTATCTAAATATTATTTATTACCAAACCTTTTTCCAACAGGCATTTAAAGTATGTAAAATATAATGTGTATATAAAAAATGGGGAAATCTCGATTTTAAGTAAAATATGAACTTTTTTATCACATAAAAAGATATTAAGAAGAAACATAAATCGCATAACTTCGAAATTGCATTAAAAAAATCCACATAAAACAAGACTCAGGTATATAAGAATATATATATATTGTGACCGTAAATCTTCTCGTGGCCAACTATAGCCATCGAAGGCCATTGCCCTCTCAACTACCTATCATGCCGAACTCGTTGCGGCACCAAAAAATTGTAACCATTTGATTGTGTCCCAACTATGTAATATCACCAAAACATAAGTGCACTAAGAATTGAAACCTTGATCACTGATCAACTCCCGCTGCACATTGTCAGCTATTAAGAGCTGTAACCAAAAGCATATCATGCTATCTATTTTATGCACCAAAGACCACAATCAACATCTGGAGCAACTTACCATAGACCAAACTAATGATCTAACAAAAACTTTTATGATTTAATTTGATCGCAGCCAGGGTGTACCGCGAAGACCTATCATAGTAGTATGATAAAATACATTAAACAAATTATAAGTGCAATGTTATTACTTTTAAACCTTAATTTGCGATTTTTATGGTATGCGACCCTATGGCCGACCATGTACAAGATGACGTAATTTGTGGAATCACATAAGATTATGAAATTTTAAACCATCTATATGATTTTTAATACAAATGCTAGTCCAGGTAAAGCTTTGCAATAAATAAATAGAAATACTTGGGTTCTTTTTTTTATAGTTTACTATATTATTGAGACTCTTATTATACTGACAAATGACAATTTAAAAACGTTAAGTAAATATATTCAATCATGTCATTATCTGGTAAATCTGTTTACAAGTTTAATAATTAATTTATATTTTATACTAGAATCAACTACGCAAAGCCACAATGATGGAAAAGGTAAATGGGATTTTATTGTACCTTACACATCATAAACTACCAAAGACGAAAAGCATCTAAATGTTTTCTCAAAAAAAATATTTATAAACTCTTATATCATGTTGACGATAATATGTAATTCAAGGTATGCTCTATAATGTATGCTCTTCAATGTATGCTCTTTAATGTATGCTCTTTAATGTATGCTCTATCCAAAGTTTATGATTTCTGATTTTATGAATGACATACAGCAACGGCACAGTAAGTTTAATTATAAATCAATTTTTATTTACAAATTTATGAATAATAAGTAATTAATTCCAATGTTATGATTAAAGACATAAATAAACAAATAAAATAAATAAATGATAATTCCATTGACTTTCTTCAATAACATCTCATAGGTACAGTTTTAAAATCTAATCATACCTTATTTCAATCTAATATAATGAATATTGAGGAGATTATACGAAATTCAGCATCAACTCATGAAATATTTAACGTCATTTCCAGACTCAATAAATCCCTACCGTAAACTTATAATAATATAATAAATAATATTATGTCTGTAGGATGTAGCTATAATGTAATCATTAAATAAAATGAAAATGTAAACTTACATTCCGGTAAATAATAATCAACCAACAGTTAATCATTATTTAGTAACTTGAATAGAACGTCCTGCTACCATTTGATGATCTAACCTATAAATTATGCTTACAAATGAAAGAAGATGATTTAGCAGATCAACTAAAATACTTTGCCCAACTTATATCTGTGAAGCAAACATATTCCTGTGGATGTATTCATCTACATGTAGGAATTAAATAACACTAAACACTTTGGTGGATTTATACACCTTCATAAAGCAATAAGTACAAGTACACCATTCCGCGGATTAACCACCAGCGCAGGAATGAGTGTAAAATACAAAAAATGGCAATTAAGTAATCTGCGGATTAACCACCAGCACAGATTAATGCCTTTTAACATTCTAAAACAACATTACTATTTACTTCACATTAAAGCGCAAAATCATCCTCCTCAGTTATTCTGACCATTCAGAAAAACACTAATACTTTAGCAAATGTGGGTTCTTGCTTAATAAAATGTTACACTAATCAGGACAACTAATGTACTAACTTATCTTGCTTAAAATAAAACATAGGTAATATAGTATAAGTAATATTAGTATAGGAATACAAATCTGGAAAGACTTACAAAATACCTCACAAAGATTGATACATCTCATGAATTCATTCTGTACTTTTCAAGCTTTTCGCAAGCGCTATTCTCTTGAATAAATATTTTATTCAACCCCTATTAATTTAAACTTAATAAAATATAACTTATAAACTTCACATGCAAGTTCATATAACGATAAAATTAAATAATACATTATTCATCAAATACATAAAATTTAACAGGTGTGTATGTTATAAATCAAAGGTATAGCATTTTATAGTTCAATACATGAATTATAGCAGGTGTGTGTATCACAAATTGGATTGTATAGCATTTTATAATTCCAAATAGGATCCGTGGAATCCATGTACGATGTGTCAAACAATAAATATACGAAGCAATAGCTATATCTTTAGTTGAATTCCATACATGCAATTTTATCCGTTTATATTTGTTATTATAATCACTATTAGATTACTGATTTTACGTGGCTACATAAACATGAAACAATTTCAAAAACATGACACGCAGAATTTAAATGAAAATGTTTTTCAAAAGTTATTAATCTCTACATTTCTCTATTAAAAATGTTCCAAGTTTATCACATCCATGCGAATATTTATCCATCCACGCTTAAATCTAGGAATACTAATTATAGCAATTAATTCAATCATTCCAACTGACGATAAAATTAGAAAATAGCTTTGATTAATTCTTTGAAGACTATTTATTATCCAAATGTTAAACAAATTAACTAGCAAATAGATTACTGTCATTGTAAAGTTAAATATCAATCAATACTATATTTTTATTAGAATTAGATATGGAAATATTAAACTATGTTGATAACTTAACATTTTACTTGAATTTAAACTTCTTCTTTTTTTTAAAAAAAAGCAAATTTTTATATTCATAAAAAATTCTGTAATTAAAATACTTATTTAATTTTTCCAAATTGTAGAATAATAAACATTTTAAAACATACCAAATTCTTGCACTTAATTCTTTTAAACTGGGAAGCTCCGACATTTTAAAAATGTAATATTGGGAAATTATTACCGGTGATTCGATCCACTTGGCCAGCCGACTTGAACAGACTTTTAAATTTAGCAATTCATCTTATAATTAATTACCACTATGTTATATTTACGTTTATAGCAAATTTTGTGGTAATCCGTTTACTTATTAACTATTTTAAAATAAGCTTATCAAATGTACACCATTTGCCTTTTACCATTTTCTTTTCTTTTCTCCCTCCAAAAGCAAACTAACAGACGATCTTCCCTTAAATTCGCGCTCTTTTCTTTTTACATTGAGACGCATACGTAATTACTGTATTTATTTTTAATAATTAATATTTAATTGAACAAATGGTTTTTTAATTCAATGGAAATAATAATTTAAGATCATTTTAAACAAATAAAAATAAAATATTATTTTTTAATACTATTTTACCAAATTTTAATGTGTTGTCAAATTTTTAAAAGTTAAACATTTTGATATGAGTTAGTATATGGAACGAAGCAAATTTAAATCTATTAAAATAATATAAGAGAGTAATCTGTTCAAAGTGCAAATCAAGCCAATCAAATCACCAAAAGAAGAAAGAGAAATTTTTATACTAGTTACATCAATTATTATATTTTATATTAAAATATATGGTTACAATATATATATATATATAATATTATAAATCAATGTCTGTATTACTTCAAAACAATATATGTAATTATATAATTGAATATTTACAAATACAGTAATCATATGTAAAGTATAACTTTAAACATTTTATCTACTTAGGAGCGCTTTTGACTATTGACTATCGACTATCCTCATAATCTTTGTCAACTAATACTTTAAAAGGATAACCTTTCCACAATTCTGTGATTTTAACATTTGCTGCCTGCCTGTTAAGATCACAGAATTGTGGGATGGCTAGCCTTTCAAAGTGTTAGTTGACAAAGATTACGAGGATAAGCGCTCCTAAGTGGATAACATTTTTAAAATTATACTTTACATAAATCTGATTACTGTATTTTTAAATATTCAATTATATAATTAAGAATATATAAATTTAAGCTTGAAGTGCCAAATTTTTTGTATTTACATATTTTATAATAATTGCTTTAGATAATACTTTAATAATTATTATTAATTATTTATTAGACAAGGAATATTGTATTATTTTTAGCCCAGATATAAACTTTAAAAAATACAATTCAATTTCACATCCAACTTAGATGTATGCTTAAAACCGTTATGCCTTTATTCATGTTTAATGTATGTGTTGTGATGTTAAAATTGTAGTATATGTATATAATTAAATAAAATCGTATTAAATCTTTTTCTATTAGCTATATACTCTTTTAAATATTTTTAAAAATGATTTGATATTATTTTATTTATGAAAATTATTAGATTGTTTGTACAGCAGTTATTCAAAATTGAATATAGCTACACTAACGCTAGAAAAAAAAAATAGATAAAAAAGAAAACAGCAAAAGTCAGCCATATATTTTGGAGATAAATGTCAGTAACAACTACATCTATACATATTATATCCTTGTCCTATAGTTTGTCTATTTAACATTCTGTATTACTGCATTTTGACTATATATATATATGTAAAATTCATAATGCAAAGTACCATTTGGAACACTGTGCACGTAATATTTTAAAATAAATGCTGATAAACAATATAAATAGTTGCCACTAAATTGTAAAATAACTATAAAATTTACAGGATCTAATTGAAACAAATTTTGTCTTATTAGCTAAAGTCTGAACAATAATCTATTATAACCTAATGAAAACTGAAAATTTGTATATTTATATAAAAACAACAACATATAATTCATTTTATGGTATAAAAATTATTACGTATCATAACTCACTAAATATATAACATACTTATAGAAATGCATTAAACAAATAAATCTAGACAAAAATATTTAGTTATATTTTAATAATCTTTACTAAATATTTGTTATACTAACAAACAAATACTTATAATTTAAGATTGAAAAAAGAGTAATCTAATATCAACATTTTGAAACTAAAATTATAAATTACTGCATTCGAATTTAAATGGATTTTTATGTTCCTTATGTAATGTTTATTATTTTCAAATTAAAACTGAAGCAAAAGTTATACAGTTTTCCAAAATATACTTTTCAATTCAATAAATTATATAAAAAAAATGTTTTTTTTTTTTTTGTGTGTAATCACTTTTTTTTTACGTTTCATTTAAAACGTTATGACTAACAAAATCACTACATATATATCACATACACACAGACAAAAAAAACAACAAACTCCAATAAAACTTTTATTTTTAAAAAAACTTTTCTATTTCAAGCACATAAACACATTATCTTAAATTCAATTTTAAAAATGAAGCAATAGATTCTTTTTTTCTTATTAGAAGAACTTTATAATTAACTGATAAATCTGATATAAAGTTAAGATTTGTTTTATATAGCTTCATAAATTAATTAACTAACAGTTAATTCAGAGGATAGTTAATGGATTTTTATTGAAATTTTAATTATTGTAGTTGCTAAAAAAATTTTCATTAATAAATAAAAAGAATACTATGATTTGCTTTTATGATTGAGTTTATGATTACTTGTAAATGAAAAAAAAAAACATTACGAAAGTTTGAAATATGTTGTCTATTTTTTTCGGTTTTACATATTTTCTTTTAAGTAATTAGAGAGATTTGAACTTAAGATTTTTTCAGTCATATTTGTCCTTCACTCCATCTCAAACAACTGATACATATGAACACTTACATACAAAAAGGATAGACGATTTCCAATATATGTATGTGGTGATGTGTGTATGGGTTGTTTGAGATGGAGAGGATGATGAATATGACTGGAAAAATCCTAAGTTCAAATCCCGCTATTTACTTATATAAAAAACATTCATTATACTGAATGAATAGGCTAATTACATATTTTTTTAGTATATACTTCTTGTTTATAACAAAAACATTCCATTCAATTTTAATTCTATGATTAATTTCGTCCATTATATTTCTACCCATATTATTAGTCTGACTAAAATATTTATAATTGTTACAATCAATCTTTATTTTCTCCTTTTTTTAAAAAAAAAAATTACGGAACATTCCTTTAATTTTTTTAGAATCTATCTTTGGCTCTACTTTTCCCCCTAACTCTGAAAATTCTATCATTCTCTGAAGTTTTGAAGGATTATTTGCAGAAGTCATCATGATTTAAAGTTTAAATGATATAAATAATCTTCATTGATTTTATTATATTTAAAATAATGTTATAAAAAAAGCAAAGATCTTTCCTTGTTTAACTGAATTTATATTAAATGCATGCATGCAAAGATTATTGGATTATAAATGAGAATTGTTTGACTCTTATCAATACTGACGATATGAAGTTAATTATTAAGATTCTGACCTCATAAATCTTATAGTTATTTTATAATTTAATGAATAACTATTTATGCAAGTTGTAGTGATAGTTTTAAAATGTTAGATGCAGTATTATAGGTAATGTATTATACTAACTTGCATTATTAATATTCTAGTGCATATTGAAAATTAAATATTACTACTAGTGAAATTTTTTACTATTGTACTAAACTACAAAAAGCACAGATTTTTGATAACTTTTTAAAATTGATCCTAATGTTTGTGCGTAATTTAGTTGAATTAGTCAGTGCATTTACTGCTTTAAAGCTTAGTGAGCTAAGATATATAATAATTTTTAGACCAGAGAGTAAATAATGAGATTCTTATATGTATATAAAGATTGTCATTTACTATAGGATAATAAATAATGACTGACTGAACTTTAATGTAACTGATGACAGTGAGATTTGTTATCAAAATCTAGACCTTGCTCAAGCTATCACATATTCTGTGATTTTCGTTGGATGTGAAAATTAGATAAAATAGATAGTATATTGATGCTTTTGAAACATAGTCTGGAAAAAAAATTGAGAATATTATAGTCAGCAAAAAAAAAAAATCAGCTAAACAAAGATATATAAACATCCATTTAAAGTACTAATGACTAGATTGAAATTGTCTTATTCTGAAATTTTAATTTATTAGAAAAGTATATAGTAGTAAAAAAAATAGCATCTCCAATGAAACAGTGGAAGAGAAGTGAATGATGTTTGAAAAATGATTGATATAAAATTATCAAGGATTGATTTTATGAGTGCGTTATTGCAACACCCCCCCTCTCAAATCGAACAAGGCATTAGATTATTCCGATAAAACCTCATTCCTTCAGAAATCGATAGGTATCAATATCAACTTGACGCAACGAATAATAGAATATTACAATTGAAACATATTTTTTAAAAAAACTTTTCATTTAAAACATATACTGTAGAAAGAAAATATAAAAAATTTTAAAGATAGCAAATAAAATTTTATTTTATTATCATAGAAAGTTTTTCAAAATCAATTTTTACTTACCCGCGGCAATAATAATGTAAGGATCTTTGATTAACGTCAGTAAGGACGCACCTTCTTGCTCGGATTTTTTAACTCCTGGTTGTAATACTAATAGCTGTAAAACTAGTTTAACAAAAAAAAAAACCAACGGCTTAGTGACATTTTAATTATAAAAAAAATAATTTTGTTAATTTTTAATTTTACGTATTGTAATTTAGTTTTTATATCACTTTTGCTCACGCATGCGTGTATAAACATATATGCATACATATATAAATGATGTAAACAAGTTAATACAATGTTAGTTTATCAAAATGATTCTATCCTCTCCCCCACAAGAAAAAAAACCCAAAAGCATCCAGATCTAAATAAAGTCTATTAAATCCAAGGAAATATTTTTACAATTTTATTTAACATAGTAACTAAAAGATATTCCATCAATGATAATTAAAGTACATTTACATGACTGATTATGCCCTTGTTCATAATGGATAAACACTTTATTATTTTGAATTCTATCATTTTGGATAAAGAAATTTATAGTAACGGTAAATCATGGCCTCAGCGCCTTTAAAAGTGAAGGATGCATAATATTACAGTGGTATTTTTATTAATATCAGATTAATCTGGGATTTTTATTTTCTAGCTCATATTCAAATACCCATATACTGACTGATAATTGAAGTACTAGGCCAGCCATAAGTTTCAATTCTTCACGAACAATAAATACTTCAAATAGTCAAATTTCAATCTTAAATTTTTTCCCATAATGTTGTTTTCTTTATAAAATTTAAAATAACCAATCTTAAACAAAATTGAAATAGACAAGTAAAAAATTATAAAAATTTATACAACATTACATCAGGCTTTCTTCATTATTGGAATTTTATCAAGATGTTTTTTTTACAACTATATGACCAGTTAGTTACTCTATTGCAACTTTACCCAGTGGACATTATTTATATTACACTACAACAAACATAAGTAATAAAGTATATTCATTTTTTATGTAAATAGATGCATTATGCCAAAAAAAAAAAAAAAAAAAAAAGGATTGTAATAAGTTTCTAAATTTATATATACATAACAATATTCACTAGAATAAAAACTACAAAATTTTAAAAAATGCTTGTATAAAATTAAAGATTAAAATTCTTTGCTATAGCTAGCTTCGGCGTATTCCTACATGCCTTATAGTAAAATGGTTCCATGATTATTGACTGAATGGCGAAGGAATTATAAACGTTTTATTAAACTTTCACACAGGATTGAATTTTTTTTTTGAGAGTTTGATAATATTTAAATATTAACGTATTGCTACTTAAGATGGCGGAATACGCCGAAGCTAGCTATAGCAAAGAATTTTAATCTTTAATTTTATACAGGTATTTTTTAAAATTTTGTAGTTTTTATTCTAGTGAATATTGTTATTATACTTATATTATTTGATATTACATATTTTGTCTGGAATTTCTACATGCCTTATAGTAAAATGGTTCCATGGTTATTGACTGAATGGCAAGGAATTATAAACATTTTATTAAACTTTCACACAGGATTGAATTTTTTTTTGAGAGTTTGATAATATTTAAATATTAACGTATTGCTACTTAAGATGGCGGAATATGCTGAAGCTAGCTATAGCAAAGAATTTTAATCTTTAATTTTATACAGGCATTTTTTAAAATTTTGTAGTTTTTATTCTAGTGAATAATGTTATTATACTTATATTATTTGATATTATATATATATTATTTATCTTTATTGTATATAATATAAATAATGTACACTGGGAAAAGTTGCTATAAAGTAATTGATCATGTGATAGTAAAAGAAGAACCATCTTGATAAGTTTCCAATAAGAAAGAAAGCCTGATTTGATATTAAATACATTTTATTTATTTCTAGTTGTCTATTTCAATTTTGTTTAAAGTTGATTTTTTAAAATTTCATGAGCAACATATATATCTTTACAATTGTTATCTAGAAAACGAAAATGAGAAGCTTAAATTCATATAAACTTATAACAAGGATCATGATAATAAAAAATATAATAAATTGTTTTGTTGTAAGTAAAATAATGTTCATCTCATAATTTGATACTATAATTATTTTAGCTAATTTGCAAAGGAAAATATTGTAATACAAAATTTTTATGGATTTTATAGATATAAATATTGAAGGTTTAATGAATTTTAACTAAATAGCTAATCACACATAAAATCTCATTAAACTCAATATTTTTTATGTTTGTGAAAATAATTTTTTTTATTGAACTCTGAATATAGAAATATATGAATATGGATTCAAATTGCAATATTCTTTTAACAGCAGTCATACGCATAGATAGTATTATTATTATTCTATTTTCCATCAATAATTAATAATTGTTTTTAAGATCAGATATTATTAATATCTCCTTAATCAAAATATACATTTTAATTTTATGTTAAAAATTATGTAACTAAAATTATATATCAAAACATTTTGTACATAAATATTAGGTGTAATGTAATTCTTAAGCAAAGCTACAATTATTGATATTGTTTTTATAAACACAGAGTTCAAGATATTGGAAACATATAAACAATTCATTTTGAATAAACCAGACTCTTTAGATAATCCAAGTCATCATCTATGTTTGATTAAAAAATGGGATTGTATATGTAGAAAATATATAGATATAAAATTTAAGAAGTAGTTTAAGAAGTCATGCATTAATGTATATTATTTAGATATATTTACATTTTTAATGTAAATATATTTTGATTTAAAAAATATGAATAATTTCAAGTCTTAAAATGGTTATTATTTATTGATATAAGGATATATATATATATATCATATTGTTCTCAAGACAAGTAAATGGATTTCATTGTCCAGGTTAACTGCTTTGGCATTTGACACAGATGTTTATTTAGGCATGGGAGCTGTGGTAATGTAATAAACATTTAATAATTTGTTAGTAGATGAAACTTTATAAACACACACACACATATATATATTGTGCCCTTTTCTATAGGTCAATGATGGTTATAAATGGTCAATTACTAAAAAATTTTAAAATTAATATTATATAGTATTTAAAATTATAGACTATATTAAGCAGTAAAAGATTAATATGATATATTTAATAATAAGTATTGTGATGGTGAGAATTGTATCTAATTCTATATTTTTCTAAATTGTTTTTCAAAATTTTATATAATTATTTTATATAATATAAGTAGCAAATTTATTAAGACAGATAAAATTAGACTAAACACCGGAAATGACTACGTGACTGTCTGGAATATTCTATGTATAAGCACCGGTTTAAATTAATACTAATAATTAAAATATTTAAATAGTATATTATAGAAGTGGATGGAATTGTCACACATCATAATAAAAATAAGTAGTATACACCTTTATTAATTATTGTTTCAAAATTGTTTTAAAGGTAGTTAAATTGTAATAGATAATAATTGATTTAAAAATAATAATGAGTTAACATTTAAGTCTATTACGTCATGATTTTAAAACTTTAGAAATTGTTTATAAATCCAAGTAGGGATTGACCAATAAAAAATAGATCTTGGCAGACAACCAAAATCGCGCCAACTAATTGTATAAACGGGGGAGAACAAAAATGTGTTGACTCCAGAGCAGAGGTAAAATTTTAAGCTCTCTAAATTTTTTTTTCTTCAATTTATTAGTCAATTTTATTATAATTTTAATAATATCTTTGAAAGAAACCAACTGACAATTTAAAAATCATCCGAAGAGAATCTTAGAATAAAATGTTTTAAAAAAAAGTTTTTCATAGTAATGTTTCACTAACTTTACAGTAACCTGCCAGTGGATTCTATCGAAATATAATCGGAGTTTTCAATAGAAAATGGATAGATTCTTAAAACCAAGTTGTAAATTTTATAATATTCCAAATATGTTAATGTTATTCGTTGATATAGTTTATATAGCGTATCACTATGAAAGCTGTTTTCGTGCGTATAAAATCAATGAAAGGACATTGTGCGCAAAGTTAATGAAGATAATGGAAAATAAAAATAAGTATTATTCGTATAAGAATAAATGGACAAAAGGAATTTTAATATTGAAATAGTTTGAATTGCTTTCTTTAAGATGACTTGAGAAAATACTCTAGAAAATAGTTAAAGATCGGAAGTAGTGTATATAAAATAATAATGAATGAAAGTGAAGTTTACCAAGGAAAACACTTGCCTAAAGAAAAAAAAAAATTTTACAGAAGAGAAATATAAAATATTGGATCCATGGAAAATGCAATTGGTACCGTAATTATTAAATAATTGTAGTTTAACTAGAAATAAAGATGCATCAACGCGCCGAGGTAATATTCGCCAGAACATTAAAAAGCTTCGTGGGATAACTAAATAAAATGTTTTCTAATAATTTTGGATTAAACACTAAAACTAAAGATCGTCTAAACAGTTTATTAAATGAACTAATTTATTTAAAACTTTAATAAGCAGAAAGGAGAACATTCGGACAAAAGAAGAAATAATAAATATTATGGGACTAACCAAGATTTACCGTCAGAAAAATATGTGATTATGGTTTGAATTATTTTCTTTACTAATCTAAGTTAAACATTAAGTTTTAGATAGCGATAGGGAAAACAAAATACATTAATTCGTAATATAACATTATATGAAATAATATGTTTTGATTTTGAATTTTAAAATAAAATTGTATGTATGTGGAAATTTGTATATTTGCGATGCTCGAAGAGAAAGAAACCTACTACGAACTCTGATAGGAAGATAAAGATTGTTTTTGGTAACATTTATAATTATTAATGATATATAATGTATGTTTTATTTATTTAGATCAGCTGAGAATCGAATGAATGTAGCGCAAAAGTTTTATTGTTATTATTGTTGTAAAACGCATTTTTGAAAACAACACTCTAAAACACTTTGAGATGTGATTAGATTTTTAAAAAATATGCATACGATAATCATTTTATGTGTTATTAATATAGTTCAATATAACCGATGGTTATGTGATATTTTCTGTTAATTTTCCGATTGGGATATTTAAATGTTATTTTAACAAAACGTAGATGTTGAACCTACAGTGTAATAAAGCAAGACAAATTGTTCTTATGGAATAGGGAAATGTTTTATATTAGCGAATTTTGTTTATTGTTTTAAAAAGTAGTTAGTATTTTATCGATGTTGGATACAGTAAAAATCTCGAGAGATAGTTTGGGTAGTGACTTGGTAGTACGTGGTGATTCGGAAACCAAGAGGATGTATTAAAAACTAGGATGCTACAGGGAATGAAATAATAAGTAGTTTTAGATGTTAATCAGCGTAGTTAACAAAGCCCTACGACTGGTACACATGTTGTCTTGGACAGTGGTATTTTATATATTTCTTGTGAGTCGTACTAGATGTTTGGTAAAGCTGAGTAAATAGCTGCCACATCATGCTTATCGCCAAGGTTATTAGACAATGAATGTCGGACCTATTCACACTGTTCCATACATTTTTTGAAGTATATTGCGGATAAGTTATCTATCTATCTTCCCGATATCCTATACATCTTTCGCTATCTTTATCTGTATTTCTTGCAACTACATCGTTATATGATAAGTCTATTAAAAGGGAAACAATAGATATTTTAGAATGTATGTCATGCTATTATTTGGAATAAGAATAGTTAAGTATTAACGAAGAGTAGATTATGATTATTGAAAGAAAGATGCAGATATCCTAAGAAGGGAAGGAGTTAGAGAATTATTTTAATTCTTTTTTAAGAAATGAACTATAATTTTATAAAAGTATATCCAAATAGAAATATACAAAAATATTAAATATAATTTCACGTTTTCTTATTGTTAATTATATTTTAAAAAATATAAGTATTGCATATTTAAAAAATACAATAACATTCGATAATTATAGTATATGTGAAACTGTAACAGGTGATAATTAAACCCGTGTTATAGTATTATACATGAGTATGGCTTATGGAATAAACGTATTATAGTTTACGAGCATTGGAGAACAAACGTTAAAAGTAATAATAATATTTGAATAATATGCGGAGTGACTTATATAAAGTTACAAGAAAATGTAATTTTCTTTTAAAAACCATATTGATTGTAAAATTATGATGTTATAAATGATGTTTATCCACATAGATAATTTATAATACAGTAACTTTAATATTAAAAGGTAAAGAATGGTGTTACCCATAAAATAGTTAAAATAAGTGATATGATAAACCTAATGAGAAATAAATAAATAACTTTTAAAAGGCATAATAAGTTTAATTAACGATAAAAGAAATATAAATGTGTATAATTCAGCTATTGTAGTGTAAAGAAAAATGAGGATATCCCTTGTAAATAGATGTAGATGGATTTGTTTGTTTTATTTATTTTTTATTGATGTTAATAAAATTTTAAAATTTGTTTATTAAAACTTGTGTCTGAGTTTTGTTTTCTCTACATCATTGCATGAATTCACAGGGTATGTTCACAACCATTAAACTAAGTATATGATTGTTTGCACAAAAGATAAATAGAGAAGTATGTTTAATCTTAAATATTTATTGATGTTCTTGTAATTAAATAATTATAAAATTGCATTGCGTTACTGGTCATCAATCCATTATCATAATATTTTGCTAAATTATATGCTATTAGTTGCCACTTGCTTTATTTATCAGATTATCTAAACACTGCCACTTATTAATTTATTTTATTACTTAAAGATAAAAAAGGGGATATTAGATTATTAACTAATTTATTACGGTTATAAATTTGCGATGAAAGAAAAGCTGTACTAGTTGGATTAAGCAATGAAGATTGTGATTATTATTGTTTTATTATTAATCTAATTTCAGAGTAGTAGATTATGACATAAAATCCCTTATCATATTTTGCTACCATATGTTATTAACATGCGAATAAATTTAAGAACCTGAGATTATTTCATTTGAGCTAGATGATTACTATTATTATTATGAGAGATAAAAGATTAATACTTTAATTGTTAAATGAGTCTTAGTGATTAGAAGTTGCGGAAGTCATAAGAATACTATGTAGTTATTATGTGTAATAGTAGTATAAGGGGGGATAGTGTTCTTATGCCATTGAGGTGGTATCCTGTGGGATATTGTCTCAATGTAATCTACCTTGTCACCAGTATTTCCACTTCTAGTCTCATGAATTCCTGAATATTTATTTGAGTTAGTTTAAAACAGAACCTAAGTTAATTTTAAGAAACTTGAGCTAGTAAAGCATTTAATTGAATATTTCATTAATTATTAGAGCTAGAACCCGGTTAGGTGATTTTCACTATATTATATTTATTTTGGGGTAAGTGGAGATGCGGGAACGGGGCGGTTAGATTATGGCCCTCAACGTGATTGGCCTGATGTGTAGTGGAGATACACACGATGACAAGGGCAGAATATATATATATATATAGTGGTGCTTTAATGTGAATGAAAATTATTTTTTCCAATTGTGGGATATTTATAATTTATATTAAAATCTTTAATGCAATATATAAAAATCAATTTATTTGTGATCATATTTAAGAATAGAGTATATTTCTGGTGGGGAGATTCAAGTATTTAAATCTCTTAATTCATCTATTGTTTGGATATTTATTTCCCAAGAAGTATACATGTAATGAGAAAAATTATTCTGTTATCTTTTTTACTAGACTGATAATGTATATGGTTGAACAATGCAAGTCAGGAATGTTGTGAAATAATTTGATTGGTAACATATTTTTTCCAGCATAGTGCCTAATCATTATATATGTATAATTTAATAATTTAATAGATGTAATTGATGAAATATTTTTAAATATGTGGAAATTTCTATTATCTTTTTCTTTAGAAATACATTAAGATGTCAGCAAGATAAACAATAAAAACAGTAAACTGTATTTTATTAGTGGCAGTTTTGTTAACATCTGATTGTTGTTTTTCTAAATAAGAATATAACAAAAATTTCCACATATTCAAAAAAAATTCATAAATTAAATCCATTAAAAATTATTAAATTATAATATTCAACTTTCTGGTGGAAAAGTCTATTATTGTAATAGGAAAACCCGTAAGACTTTGTTTCCTTGATGTGGCACTTTACCTCTATATAAAAACTAGAGACAGCATTTAGAAGAAAATCTTATTTTGAATGCAAAAGAGTATTAACAATTTATTGTTTTTTATTTGTTATTGTCTTATCAATATGTGATTGTGATTTTTCTAAACAAAAATATAATGAAAATTTTCACATATTTAATCCTCTAGAATTCAGTTTTCTTACTTTCATTTTGCTGTAAACACTAAATATTAAATTTAAGATTAAATGGTTATTATTTATTATACAATAATAAATTTGACTTTATTTAATTGTTTCACAAAAGTAAACTGTGATAGCACTATTATTTTTGACATTTTAAGTGACATGATGGTGCTGCAATTGATACTTTTTTATGTTATTTTAAAGTGTTGTATAAGTTAAATTATGATGTATGACAGAATGCAGTGATTATTTCTAAGAAACTTCCATTTTTAATGTATTAATTTAAAAAAATTCTATAAGATGTCAGCAGTATATGGAGCTTTGTCTGTGATTGACAGCACATTCTATTGTTCTGACAAAGTCATGAAGGAGGTAGTGATTTGTGATTGGCTGATATGTTAGATTCATTTCACCTACAGCTAAATGCCACACAAATTTTCAGTAATTGTTAATGACCATGATGCAATATTTTTGTAAAAGACATTATTAAACTAAAAACTATGTCACTAGAAGGGGAGGGTCTATGAAAACAGTTTATTTATTATTATTATTAATATTTTTTTTTTAAGTGTCATAGCATCGGCCGGGACGTAAACCTGTAACCCGGGCAACTGCCTGCTAGTGCAAGGCAGTCACACAGTTTATTTTTTAAAAAGTCAGCACTTAGAAAATATATAAAGTACATTATGAAAACTTGAAATTATCACATGAAAAGCCATTAGAAGCTAAAAAGAAAATTATTTTTGTAAAAACTCTAAATGAAATATTTTAATAACAATTAATAATTTATTAGCTTTTAGAATTTTTTTGTTTTTTTGATGATAACTAATTCAAAATATATCATTTTTATAACATAAAATTCTAATATCTAATATTTCATTCTTTTAACTTTTTTGAATAGATGTTGTGAAGCCAATAATGATGTTATCCTTTGTTACAAATAAATCTGTCAGTAAGATTTTTTGTAGTTTTAAAATATTAATTTTTCATGTTTTAGAATTTTGATTACTAGAAGGCTTAAATATTTATAATATAGACTATAAATAAATTTTGTAATATATTTTAAAAAGATTTAATTGCTCACACAAAAAAAAATCAAACATGGTATCATAGTTAAAATTTTTATCACTAGAGTCTATTCAAAATTTTGCGGAACAGGTTGACATTGAAAAAATTAATAGATATTTTTGTTTACAAATGAAGTAAATTCTAAATACTGACATTTGATTTTTGAAAATATTAAAAAAATGAGATTGTAATCAAAACAAAAACCCTCATATGTCAGCATTTCTAGGAAGATTATTTTTATTTTCAAAAATTAACAAAATCTTATATAATATTTGTTTTTAAAATGTGAATAAATATTTATTTTTCTTAAATCAATCAAATTATGCTTTAAACATTTAAACTTTTTTAATATTTTTTATAATATTGCAATATTTTCTCACATGCTGTTATTAATTACACTGAATATATAATAGCTAAGCTTGTAAACACCCTCAGAGTAAATTTGCATTGTCCAAAAATATAATAGACTATTTTTAAAAATAAAATATTTTCATTCAAAATAAATTATTAATAATTTATATTCTTGATTTGTAATAATTATTACATAATTATTGTACAAAAATAATTCTGAATTTTAATAAATTCACAAGTAATCATGTGTTGTGTTATTCAAACTATTTTCTCCAAATAATGTAGAAATTAGTGATGTAAGAAACACAAAAGGACACTTGTCAAGGTGAAGCTAAAGCTTTTTTTAATGTGACTGAATTTTCACTTTACTGGCCATCTATGAAATTTTTTCTATAATTTAAGCTTGTGAAACCACTCAATAGGTGGAAGTTTTTTTAAATGTAATTACTTCATATGAAATCCAGAGATAGTTAAAGTATATATACACAATACATAACCTTTAAAGTATTAATGCTAAATACTAATCATAATTATAAATAATCAGAAATATTTATTACTTTCACAACTATTTTTAACTCTATTTTAAATTTGTAAGAAGTAAATGTCATCATGTGACAGCCCAAGATTTATGAATTTAAATATTTGCACTTTGCCTATTTAAATAAAGGTTTTTTTTATTTCTAATTATAAAAACTGCTTCCTTAACATTTTTTTAAAATTATTATTTTATTCAAGTTATAATTCAAAGTAAAATTACATTGTTTTCTCATGATCAAAGAAAACATGATGATTCTGATATTAAATGATTATTATTTATAATTTATATGTTTATATAAAAATCTGACATTCTTTTGATGTTTTTCAATACTAGATCTTGATTCTCCAATATTTGAAATATTGCATTTACACATAATATAATCTGCAATATTACTTTGTTGTTTCCTAGATATAACATTTTTGAATTATTCACCCTTCTATTAAACATTAGTCATAACACAAAATGAAATATTATATAATTCTCTTTTTGCATTTTAAATAAATTTAGTATCAGTATTTAAAACCTAGGAATAGAAATACATTTTTATCATTAATATTTTTGCTTGTATAAGTTAATATATTTTAAAATTGTTTTGCAGTATAGCTAATTTGTTTCAATCAGCCCTTTTGTGAAAGTTGCAACAACTTGTGATTTATCGCTTTTGTAATGACACAGGTTATCATTACAAATAAAAAGGACTCAAACAATGTTTTTATATGTATAATTGGTACTTTTAATTTATAGTATATATATAAAACCTCTTTTTATAATGGCTTAATTAACAATATATAATTTAATAAATCATCAGATCTTATCATATACATATCAAAATATTTAATAACATTATTCTATTTCTCAAAAATTGTGCATTTTAAGCCAGTGAACTTGTTCAATTTATTCACATCATTTATAAAATCTTTATATACAAAAACAAAAACATCATCAATATATTTCACATAAATTTTAATAATTAAAAGCATTAAAAATATTGCTCTCATATGTAAATAGTTACAAATTTGCACATCTACACAAAGAACCATGGGTGAATCTTTCTTGACTATAAACAATTATATTGTCTTTAATAAATAAATAATAAATACACAGTACTCAATAACATCTAATGAAGCAATAATATCATTATCAATTATAGTATTATTAATTTTATCTATGGATATTATTTATTTGTTTATATGTTGGTGTACTGAAAAATGGGAAATTTATTTTAGCATTTTGTTTTATTATATGTTATAGTGTCGTCTGATATTACATGTGTGTGTGTGTGCGTGCATGTGCACACATGTAAATATTAAATGTTTAATGGGGATTTCTATCTTTTTCCTTAAATAAACTTCAGGTATGATGTAAGAGGCACACAATCAATTACAACTTTTAATTGAAACTGAAAAGTGGAATACTTTTAGCTAAGTACTTTAAATAATATAAGAGTAGTAAGTCTGACATGTGACTCTTAGAATATCTAGAGTACTCGACTAAAAGCAGTTTGATTTTTAATTTAAAAATGAATCTGACAAAAATATTATTTGTAGATGCCATAATTTCAGTTAACAATTGAATATTTTAATGGGTTGCTTGCCTCATTACATAAGAGCTAAACAAATACATGGAAATTCTTTTTATATTTTAAAAATATACATCTACAAAGTCATGAATTTCATATTTAATAAAGACATATCAAATAATTTATTTTAGTTGTGTACATTTTTGGTTGCATACATTAGTCAATATTTGATGATATTTAACTTTTTTTTTATTAAGTTAAAAATTATTATATTTCATCATAAGTATAAATTTAAATTTAATGAAGTACAAATATATATTTTTCATTTTTAAACAGGTATTAATAAATTCTATGTTTTGACATTTCATCTTTATATTTTTCTAATTTTGCAATCAACTGAACTCTTTCAGTACAAATATAATCTATAGATTATCACTATCATAATTCTTTCAGTGTCTTTAATCTTATACTTAAAACCCGAGCAAGTACAAGTGATTGCAAAATTCTAAAAATATGTAGACATATATATATACAGAAATACAAAGAATCAATATCTTCAGCTTTAAAAAGTAAATGATTGAGATTTGCAAGTTTTAGTAAAAGAATTATAAAGAGTTTTAATTTTGATATTTTATGCCGAATTTAGAAAGGCAGGTTAATAATTAGAGAGGCTTTATTGCTCAAGAATTCATAAAAGTTCAAGCATTTAAATCAATACTAAGTCTTCACATTTCAGAGTCTGACAATCTATCACTGCTAAACCACAGAAGGCCAAGGAAAGTGATAAACATCAAATACTATTCATTAATAATTAAAATGATCTCTAATTGCTCTGCTCAATAACTTTTTTTTACAGTACAAAATCGACTATTTCCTATATATCCTCAATTAGCTTATATATTTTAAAATTAAATTTGCAAATTAGAAATATTTTATTTGTTTTAAAACTTTTCACATTAACAGACAACTATTACAAATATTTTTTTCCTTTTCAGATATTTTGGTTACACCTAGCAATAAATCATCATCAATTCAGTCCCTTCCATTACAATACCTTGAAAAATATTTGAAAAAGTTCATACACTCATAGCTTTATTGACACAAACAGTTTGCATAATTTAAAGTATATAACTCTTATCCATTTCTTCTTTCTCCCTCTATATTTTGCTTCTTTTTACATTTCACTATAAACTCATCAACACTCCTTTAACACTTTAAGCAAATATTTTTATTTATTATAACAGTTGTAGATCTGACGAAGACTGCTAGTACAGTCGAAACTTATAATAAATAAAATTATTTGCTTAAAGTGTTAAAGGAGTGTTGATGAGTTTATAATGAAATAATTTAAAGTACTTCAAAAGCAGTTTCTCCAATTTATAACAAAATTTTTATTATTAATATTAGTGCATTGTTTCATAAAGGGTCATAACCCATGATCTGGCTATATTCGCATTAAAAAAATATTTGTGGTGAATAATTAAATTATGTTTCTATTAAACATATATTGATTCAAAGATGAAATAGTAGAAACTTGGAGAGAGAAACAGTTATGTTTTCATTGGGATTTAAGGAACAAGAATTCTAATAATTACTGTTTTTATCTTCTTAGATATTATTATTGTTTTGTGTCTGAGCTAAGGTTTGTTTATAATTTTTCTTTATTTTAAATTTATTTTTCTTCATTTTAAGATAAATTGTATGATTTTTAAATACACATAAATAATATCCATCCTCATATTAAATTAACAATAGAAACAGAGACTGATGGGACTTTCCTTTCTTGGTGTACTCATCACTAAATACACACACACATACAAATATATTAATCTTATGTCACTTTCTGACTCAGCTCAGATTTTTTACAGAGTAATTTTTTAAATTTTATTAGAGCAGTTAACTTTATAGATAAATTTTTCTTAGAGAACAATGTTAACACAAAATACTTATCAACAGTAAAGTTTAACCTAGATCTAAAACAATAACAATGAAAAATGGGAGGAAATAGTTGTAGGGCTTGTAATTTTTACATGGAAGAAATTATAGACAACAATGGATGAAACATATTAACATAAAAATTATACTAAGAGTACAAAATCTACATTAATAATGCTACCAAGTGTAAGATTTTATAATCAATGGATGCAAGAAGGTTTGTGCATAAAATCCCTATCTAGTGCCTACTTACTCAGCACACCCAGACTAGGGTCTAGCTTATGGCATTCATCAGTGAGGAGCCTTAGATTTGAGAGCACTGCACCTAGATCCTAGGATGTAATGCAACCCTCCAGCAGCTAATTTTTACCTATTTTGTTAACAATAAAGCCAGGAACCAAAGATGAAAACACCATAATGATTAAAGCTCAAACTCATTCACTTGTAGTCATATATATCTGAATTCAGTTCAGCATCTATATATATTTTGTTGTCTTTGGTTTTTCAAAAACCAGTCACCATTAACATATGGGCAAAATAGATATAAAACTATCAAAACATCACATGATCACCATTTTATATGCTTACACATGCTGTTAACAAGAGCGCCAAACTCTCCATACAATAGTGCCACCAAGTGCAAGTCTTTATAAAGGATGGATGCTGAAAGATTTATGCATAAAAATATATATATAGTACCTACTCATCCCACACTCCCCAACCAGTTTTTATCTTGTGGTTATGATGTTTTCATCTTGGGCTCCTAGCTTTATAGTTAACCAAATAGCTAAGGTTTGCATTAGATTCTAAGATCTAGTTACAATGCTCTCAAATCCAAGGCACCTCAGTGATGAAAGACACAAGCTAGAAACTAGTCTGGGGGTGTTGGAAGACTAGGTACTAGATAGGGATTTTATACACAAACCTTCCTGTATTCACTGATTATGAAGGCTTGCACTTGGTGGCATTACTATATGAAAACATTTGTATTCTTATTAACAACATGTATAAGCATAAGAAATGGTCATATGATGTTTTGATAGTTTATAAAAATTATACTATTAATGAAAAAAATCTATTCAGACTTAAGAATTTGATCCTTCTTGCAACCCAGAAAGTTTATTAAATATGGAGTTTGTGAATTCTTATGTAGATACAAATAATTATTGTACCAATATTAGGAAAGATCACTATCTTAACATAATAAAATAATATTCATCATCCTATTCCATGCTATGAATAATGGTCATAAAATAGATTTTCTGACATCAAATCTATTTCAATATGATGTTCATCCCCAAAGATAAATAAGTGATCATCCAAGATTTTTAAGAGATCAGATTGTATATCATTTTAAAATCTTATTTATAAATTCATAGCTAATTTTACAGCACCAAATTTTTCACTTATTATAATCTACTATTCACATAATTTTTATTTTATTTTATTAAATAGACATTTAATTTTGTTCCAATTTCTTCAATGCTTTTAAAACACTGCTTCTTAACAGATAATGTTCAAATGCAATCGAGCTACAATATCCATACAATATTATAAACCTAGATAATATATATATATATAAAATATCAATAAATTTAGCACTTTAAATTATATGTGAAATAAACATTTTTTTTTATGTGCGATCAATATCATTGTATCAACACCCTTTGTCTGAGTGAGTGAGTGAGTGAGTGAGTGAGTGAGAGAGAGAGAGAGAGAGAGAGAGAGAGAGAGAGAGAGAGAGAGGGAGAGGGAGGGGGAGGGGGAGGGGGAGGGGAGGGAGAGAGAGAGAGAGACATTCAAACATTCAAGTGACTAATTGAGTTTAACAGCTTTCATGTTAATCAGATTTTTATTTAGTTTACTAAATTTGAAATTAATTTACAAACTTTTAACAATTATTTAAGGCTAAAATTTAAATATTATTTGAAACATTATCATTATCTATAAGTATATACCATTAATTTATTATCCAAAAGATATCTATAAAGTATATAAACAAATCATAAAAACATAAAAAAAACATAATATAAAATATGTAATAGATTTATAAATTAAAAATTCACCATAATTTTAAAAATTTTAAAGTTTTTTATTTTAAATTTGTAAAATGAACGCCAATTCAGTTACAGTTTTAAATTCGTAACAAGTTTATAATCAAAGACAAGAAAATTCTTTTTAACTTTTTTTTTCTTTTCACAATTCTGATAGATGTTTTGTAATTTGCTTTGATAACAGATTCTTGGCTTTGTTTTTTTCTTGAAGTTTTCATGAGTGACAGGTTGCCAATTTTTTAAATGTAGTCACAGTAATGTTATTTTCTGTTGAGGGTTAGACATTATATGGTAAGACTGCAATTATATTTCAACCTTTTCTGTTTGCTAAGAAGAGTCTCTTACCTAATGCAACTGAAGAATGCACATTAACTAAAATTCTGTTAGCCAGATCATTTATACTATCCTCTTTTAAAACATATAAAAAATATATATATATTATATCAGCCACATATATTCCAGGAATTAATCCCTCCTTTGCAATCTTACTATTTTGAAATCTATCTCATTATTTTGCTTATCATCTATATTGTTTTTAATTTTTTTAAAAAACAGCTTTATTATTATTACTTTTATTATAAAAAATATTTTTGTAAACTAAAAGATTTTTTTTTAAATTTTTACTTTAGACAATGCAATTCCTTTTTTTTTACTTCTATAAATAAATAGTAAATAGTCTAAACATTTGATATCATCATTTTCAAATATTGGAACCACTTCAAAATCAAAATCTTTCTATGTTTAATATAGTTTTTCAATCTTTAACTTCTCTTTTAGGTACCAGTTCAACAAACTTTCTTATCTAATCTATCTATCTAAAATGTATTTTTTTCTAGGTTTTCTCTAATTTTTTTTAGATCCAGTTTGACTTCAACTCTTTATCCTGAATAATCTCTTTTACCATCATGGTTAGCCTAACTTAAATTTAAGGCATTTACTTTTTTCAATGATGGCAATAATTGTTTGTTCTCTTGCCTACCTATTTTGCCTTTGATCTTCCTCCTAACTTTCATTATACATATCTCCAAGATTTTGTTACATATTTAAAATAATGTATTGTTTTTATGCTAAGTAGCCAAGTTTAAAACTTCTTTTTATATATATATATTGTAACCAAAAAGCCCTTACCTCAGATTGTAACAGTTTAAATTAATAATACAATACACAGCTATTACCATACAATCCAGTCATGGCCAGGGTACACCGTGAAGGCTAATCAGAGTATTACTTGAAGATATGTCAAGTTACCTAACTAAACTATTATTCTTTTAATTAACTATAATTCTCCTTAATTACTGGATATCATGTGACATTCTCAAATCTTAATTTATGATTTACAATTATTCTTTCGACGACTGTTTCCTAAAACTACACTATGACCTTAATTTACACTTTTATTTATTTAAAACCTGATGACAGACCATAGACAAGATAGTATAATCCATGGAACCTCTAATATAATGTGGTGAATACGAGACCTTAAACCAGATAATAATAATTATAATCTTCTCCATAACATCATCAATGGTAACTCATCATTTATTCAGGTTTAAAGTATAGAAATGCTATATAGAGCAAATGTTTTGCAATGGAAGATAATCTGAATTGTAAATTATTTCTTCATTAATCCAAATATTAAATTAAATTAATAGCAATGAAACTCTTAGGGATAGATAAGGCATTTGTTATAATTTTAGAAAATGGTTCAATTGTTCTACTGGCTAGCAAATTTATTATTAATTAAGGTATTAAAAGAGGTAACATATTCTGGATATACTCCAGAATTGACAAAGCAAAGCAGTAGTGATGCAGAAGGTAAATGGGATTTTATTATATCTTATACATCACAAAATACCCAAGAAGAAACATTAAAATACTCTCTGGATGTTCTAGTAAAGCTTGTATACATTGTCATTAGGGTCAAGATGTGCTCTACTATTTATGGTCTATTTACTATGTTGGATTTCTGACTCTATTTGTGACTAATAGCAATAGTACAGATAAGTTAGGTTATAAAATTAACATTTACTTATAATTCAATAAATATGAGAATAGTAATTGGTTAACAATATTCATAATTTTACATAAACGATAAATAATATAAAATAACATCACATATAATTGTTGTATATGGGCAATGTACATTAATTGGGTAAGCAAATAAACAAAATAAAACAAAATAAAATACTATCACATGTATTTATTTCTGTGCATGGATATGTGCACGAGTTTCAAATGATATAATCTAAAATTTTATTACAAATGTATTGACTCTTATTCCTATGGGATGAGAGAGATTCAAATTCAGACAATGGCACCTCCAATATATCAAAGTCAGAACCAATGCACTTATATTAAAATTATAATAACAATGACAACAATTGGAATCTATAAACCTATGAAATTTGACTATAATGAGATATGAAATCAAAAGAAAGTTTAAACTTCAACTCAGCTGAGTTGGGATACCATACAATTTACTTATAATAAATTGTGACCATAATTCACTTAATGCCCTTTTATGACTGATAATGTAACATGCAACAAACATTAAGAGGAGTGAAACAATGTAAGTATGATAATGTATGGAGACTCTACTCAAACATACATTTGTATAATGAGGATCAATAATATACCTATGGGTGTATTCATCCATACAAAAAATAATGAGCAATAAGTACCCTGTAAGTTTGCTAACCATCATCAGAGAAACTAGCCTAATTGCAGAATGTTCAGTGGATTAACCACCAGCACTGAAACAAACTCAAAGAATATGCAAACCAATAGTGATAATTATTTTGTGGATTAACCATCAACACAGACTGATATAAAGAATATAAGATGAATACTTACTTCCCAAATAAATTAAAAACAAATCACCCTCATTAATCTACTAAATTGGAAGGCACATGCAGTTTTTCAAGTGTGATTTAAGACTAAAAGATATAATAAAAATTCTATTACAGGAAACAATTGAGACCCAGAGGCTGACCATAGACTAAATAGTATAAAATATTACCTAGTATTATAACATGAGTATGAGCACAGAATCCTAGCATGACATACAGGATTAAACCATGTGATAATGATACATTATACATTCATTGAACTAATCACGAGACCCTTCCACAAGCACTGTTCCTTAAATTGACTCTTGTCAGACCCTACACCCAAGTTAACAAGAAATTATTTTACACAATAAATTATATATATGGTGAACTTTATATATTTACAAGATAACATAAAATACAATAAAACATAAAATGCATGTTCATTAAATTACTACACTAAGTTCAAATACATATTATTTAAATCCAATGGCTATTGGTCAATTAATTAATAGTACACTTATTAAACTTAATATCAAATGTAATTCAAATACTTCTCTCTTTTTTTTTAAAACAACACAGAATCTTAAAAGTTGATATATGCTTCTTCATCTCCATTTATAAGAAATACTCATAAGCTAGTTGATTTGTACTTAGGTTCTCTGAGAATTCATAATATTTGAGAGTTAGCATAGATATTTAAATCAAATTATCCTTGTAAGTTAATGAAATTGCATGGTTTTGTTTTAGGAATTATTTTAAAATTGAAATGTTTTACTGTCTTTAATTTATGAATGTCAAGGACAAAGAATGATTGTTAAGCTAAATAATTGTCTCACAAGTGCTATAACAGCTAAAATAGTTTCCTGATCAGCTGTTATTTCTTTGAACACTATTGTAATTTTAAGAAGATAACTCACAATGTTGCTTCTAATATAAGTTTAGAATGGGATTATAGTTAATTCTTCTTCGTTCAGGCACTAGCGTACAAAATATTAAGACAGCATTTTATTCCACACATATATAATATTACTAGAGGCGTTAGAATTGTAAAGTAAAACATTATATCCTAAACTAAATACAGCATTCCATTTCGCACAAATAGAACACTGTCATGTTTTAAAGTTCATGAAAGTAAACTTATCCTGAGCTAAATATAATACCTCATTCACACATATATATAACACCATGTATTAAAGTTATGGAGATAAAATTTTATCCAAGGCTAAAGATACTTTGTAAACAATAAAAAATTTCAAGGAAACTGTCTTTTTAGAACTTTTATTCTTATTGTTGCAGTCAACAATAATTCTAGTGTATTTCAGTTGTAGACCTTGTGGAAGACTATTAACAGCTAGAGTAACGGTTGGGAGATTTGAACAGATTAGTTAAGATTTAGTTATACATTTTTGCTGTTAACACTTGATAACATTGCAACTTAAATTATTTAAGAGAAGTTTCAATTTAACTAACTTCCTTCTTTATCTTTACGTTATCTCCTTTTTAAAAGAGAAGTTTTCATTTCTGTTATATGTTTAACAGTAAAAAATAAAATAAAATACATTTTATTATTTTATTATACACTTGCTGACACTACAGCAGTTCTTTTTTTTTAAAAAAAAAAATCTCTCTGGCAGTTCTAATTTTTTCTTAGCCAATTAAATTTCTTTCCATTTGCATATCTGTTTTAAAAAATGAAAATAAAGAAAAAAAACATTTATCTTATCCTATCTTACAAACCAATTCAAAAGAAATTAAATAAATCTTTTAATTAAACCAAAATAATCTCTGGAATTATTTAAATTAATAATAATAATAATTTGCTTTTTTTTCTCATGTGTCATAGTATCAGCCGAGAAGCGAACCCGCTAACCCGGGACAACTGCTTGTTTCTCGACCACCAATGCTTGAGAATTTGTTTTTTTTTTCTTATTGAATTTGCTGTAATATGCAATTTATTTATTTTTTTAGGTTAAGCACAATTTATCTAACTTAGTCTTTGGAAAACAGTGCAAGACTAATATATGAAAGAAAAGAGAAGAAAGGGAAATACAATAAAACAAAATTATACAATAAAAAAAAATGGAATTACTGTATATAATAAATTTGAATACAAGGAACAAGCATACTAAATGCCAGTCGTGATAGTCAAGTCATCTGGAAGAAGATAGAGAAATTTTTACTAGTTCTACCAAGCTATTTATATTTTGTACCAAAAATATAAGATTACAATATATATAGATATATGTTAACATTAACGTTATATTTATGGACATTCAATATTTACATACAGTTTGAAACATTATATTAATTGTCAGTAGAGTAATTAGGTGCTTCTTGGCAGTTTCCAAGCATTATAAGATGCAACGTATATTCTTTTATTATAATGTTCTCAGAAAAATGTTACAAATAGTTCAGCAATTGAAAAAAAAGTAAAATATATATAAATGAAAGGTAATAAAATCTACTTCAACTAATCACTTTACAAGTGCGTTATTAAACAATCTCTTAATAATTTTAAACTTGAAATTAATTACTGTATATCAAAATGTTAAATTTAATAGCTTTATTAAATTATTTTTGGAGCTAGTTTTCAAAAGTAATCAGATGTTAATTAGTTTTATTCCTATTAGCTATTCTATCACGGATATTTTGTTTCTATTAAGACAATAATAAACAATGATTAAAAAAGGGGAAAGTTAAACAAAATAGATCAATAAATTAGGAGCAAAAAAAATTGAGCATATGATTATGAGTTTTAATCACTGCTCTGTCACCTGATGGCGCTTAGAAGTACTATAATATTTGTTAACTGGGTTATTTTTAGAAATTCACATAATCAGATTGATTTGAAAATTTATAATTATAATTTTTTTTTTACAAATTCTAATCATGACCTTTTTTGTCTTGTTATTTATAGAGCGCAGTATTTGTTAGTTTCTTTAATTAAAAAAAAAAAAATTAATCGTTTTAATTTTTTTAATTTGACTATTGTAATTACATCATTTCTTAAAAGTCATTTATTAATTTTTTCTATTTGTATGTCTCCATTTCCTTCTCCACCTTTATAGATTTTTTTTAACATTTATAATTTTAGCTATGACCACTCTACCGTTGTAATGTGTGCGTTTTCTAAGTGAAGCATGATTTAAAGTTACATGAGAAAAATAATAGTGATATATATAGTTTTTTTTTTTTTTTAAGTGTCATAGCATCGGCCGGGATGCAAACCCGCAACCCGGGCAACTGCCTGCTAGTGCAAGGCAGTCGCGCTGACCTCTCGACCACCAATGCAAGACATGATATATATAGTTAAGTTTATGATTTTTTAATTAGAAAATGGTACATATTCGTATAAATCACTCTTGATAAAAATTTAAAGAAAAAATCTAGTTTCTGGTTTCTTTGCAAAACTCCTATGCTACATTCTTATCCATTTTTTTTCAATACGACTGGATTTTATCCATTTTATTTAACAATTTTTCATTTTTTTAAATAGAATTGTTTCCTATCCACCCCACTATTTACATGGATGCTTATTAATGTTGAGAATTTGTACATATATTTATTGCTAGTTCATTTGTTTTTTTTTTCTACAAGTCATTTTTTTTAATTTTCATTTTTTGTTTAGTCATAATAATTCAGTAACAATGGATATGCATTTTTTTCTATTATTTTTTTTTAATAAATATATATTTGCTGTTTTAGCAGGATATATTTTAGATTTACAAGATATTTAATATATCATTTTAATTAATTATTAATCGACTTTAGGATAAATATGCTCCAAGTTCAGTCCAGTTTTTCTAGCCTATAATTTCTCTTTTTCACATCTCACTAACAAATTTCCTCATTTCGTCCAACCATCTCACATGTGATCACTTTTTAGATTTTTTTAATTTTTTATATTCAGTTGGGATTCAGTTTAAGGAGCATACAATTTTAATGATTCCAGAAGACTAAACTTCATCAGATGTTTATTGGATAGTGTTATTCTTTGCACATATTATAATGTAATTATTTTTTTCTTTCTGCCAAATATTAATTATCTAGTCATTTATACAAATTTTATCTTATATAAAAATGAGGTGGATGCATTTCATTATTTATATTTAATTAAAAAATATATATTAATCCTTAATTAAAGTTTATGTAAATAAATAATTACTATTAATCATTAGTGTATTAATCTGAAATAGCATCAAAATTAATGAGTACAAAAACGTTGATACTTATAAATCAAAATAATTTGCTATTAATAAATTCTGAAAAAATTATGAAGATATGTGTTGAAGCTTGTGAACTTGGCTAATTGAAAAATGCTGGTTCAGCATCCAATGTATTTTGGGAGTCACTTGTCTTTGTTTATGTTTAATGGAAGTTAGGAAAAGATAAAACAAACAAATATATCACTTCACGTTAGAACTTTCTCCAATATCAAACCATGGAAATAAAATTGAAAAATCTACTTACTAGAATAGTTATCTGTTAGATGTTGAAAGTTTTATATTTTTCTTTTCTTGTTTTTCTCACTATCTAATAACAGATGGATTCCAATTTACTGATTAATAATTGAATATTTCAATGGATTAATGATTGGAATAGTTATCTAAAAAACTGTAAATTTGGTTTGTAAAATAATATAGATGCTACTGCACCTGACCGCAAAGCTACTTTTTACTTAAAAACAAAATAAAATATATTATTCTGCAAGCACTTTCAAGAGACATGCTCTCATCTTTATAGCTCTGAGGGAAGTAATTATATGCAAATTATGCAAAATTCAAAGGTTAATTACTCCATTTCTTTGAGATCATGAAGCATGTGTCCTTGCAGTTGATGGCGTTGCAATCCATCACAATGAAGCAGGCCTCCTTAACTTTTCTTTTTACATCATGCCTTTCTTCGCAGACCAGGTTGACATCTTGTGGTTTACACTGGGGTCCTGTTAGTGTCTGATGAAGTGCAAAGTTTTTGATTTAGGTTTGAATTATAAATTTAATTGGAAATCTCCATCTACCTGAAAATATTTTCAAGTTTCATATGGGTTTAACTTTAAATTGTGAACATGACTAATGGACTTACACACACACATATATATATATTAATAAGATGGTAAACACACACATACATATTTACCATTTTATTAACATCCATTATTATAGACATCTGACTGTCTATCATACTTTTTACATTCAGTATTTAGAACTTGTTTTCTTTTTTTTCTGACTATATAATAATACTGCATAAGTAAATGTCCTGTTTGGTTTAATACAAGAGGTGAATAGCAGACTTAAGCACTAGCGATCCTTTGATTGAAGCTCAATTCTATCACTTCTGCTTGAATGTTGCGAGACATCAAGTGACAAACTATTCAGTTATATATAATCTACTTTTAAATTCTTACAATAAAGATATTATATATTATTATTATATTAAAATCATCAGCATGAAGTCAATGTATTGTTGAAAAATAAAAACACAAACATACAGATCTGTAGTTCCCATATAGTTCAGAGACTAAGAATATTCATTCCACATTAATCAGTATTATAGCTATGTACGCCTATTTGTGTTTTGCTTTCACTTTCAATGATTTACTAGATTACTATAAGTATGAAAATTATTTGAATTTTCTTTAGAAATGAGATATTGCTACAACAAATTCTATGCATCACCTATATGTTTATCTTACGGTTATATAGTGAGGGAAAAACATGATAAGTTTTTGTAGTTATATCCATAATGTCAATCTACATATCAACATTTATATGGATACATAAACAGGGTGCAAGTCACCTTTTCTGAAGATTTTGTCACTTCATTATTTTTTATTTTTAAAAATGTCACACATATTCCAAAATATATTTGGGCATTTTATCTCATAATCATCTTATTCAAATATTTTTTATAACAAAATTATTTTTTAGAAAATTATTTCTATTTCTGATAAAATTCATCTAGAAAAAGTAGTTAAATTTATTCAATGTCTTGATATCAAACTATTTTTAACCACCAAATAAAAATTAGCAATATTTTACCAAAGTGCAATTCACCTTGAGGTCTATAGTTATTGAGAGGTTTGTTATGCTTTTTTAATGAATACTGATGATCACAACACCAGTTCCACAAGTATAGTGAACAAATAGTCATCATCATCATCATTTACTCAACATTATTTGCATAGTGATCATGATTATTCAAATGTAACACATCCTACCAAAGAACAATCAGTGGAATCTTTGAAATTTTTTAAATATTCATCTACATAAAGAATTATATAAAATGTTAAATTAATCTTTTTTAAATGCAAATTTTTCTAAATTTTGGATTGGAGCATGTAATTAATAATTAAATCATTTAGCAGGTAAGCTGTAATATGATCTGTTATTTATTACTAATATCTTTATTAAAGTTAGTGAGCCATTTGCATGTAAACATGTTAGCAGGTAAGATCTAATTACATACTATAACATTAATAATGAGAAAACATATATTCTTTGAAAAACAAACTATATTCTCATGTTTTTCCTATGAAAATCTTTTAACACACGCATATATTAAATATATTGTTAATTTGCATATCACAAAAAATATAATAAATCGTAATGTATATAATAAAGAATACAATAAATAAATTGTAACAATAACATTCTATTATTTTAATGAGGAAAGTCAATTTTTTGTTTCTATGGTTATCTGTACATCTTGTATGCCAACTTTTTTTTTTTTAAAAAAAAATAAATAAAATGTTATATCCATCATATTTGCTTAAGCAATAATAATTTTATGTAAGTACGAGTTTCTGAAAAATAATGACAAATATTTTATAATTACAGGTTGTATGTTCTAATAAAATATTAGTTCATAAAAGTTAAAAAATAATTAAAATATATAAATTGTAAAAAAAAAAAAAAAATCAACACCATTCATTAAATTAAATGAAGACTACAAGCAGCTATAGTTAATAATATTCTGCTTTTTGCATTTAGCATTTTATTTTAAATATTTAGTGAACTTTTTCCTATAATCACCTAGTAAACCCCAAGTACAGATAATTTTTTTTAAATATTACTTTACAGTAAACAAAAAATTTTTAAAGGCCTTTAATTCTTTGATAACTTAATCTTTTTTTCTAATCTTTAAAATTGAGCTACAATTAATGATCGCATGGTAAATATAATTGTGGGGGAAAATAATATTATTATTAAAAAAGAGTCTCATGAAATGTATGAAAAAATTGGATAAAGAATTATTTATAATTAAAGAATAAGAAAATAAAGTGACATCTAAAATACAAAGTATTTTAAATGAAAGGGTGAGACATATATTTAAATTTATAAAGGATGAAAAACTCCAGGAAAAGATAGAATTGTTTTTGGTATATTAAACTAAGCAGATGAACATATAAAAAATATTGAAAAAAGTATACGATGAAGATATATCAGATGATTGCAAGAATATAGTAGTGATTTTGATACTTAAAATGAAAAAATGGTGAATTAATTGGGATTTGATCAGAAATTTGTTTTTGCTGAATCATTCTCATTTTATCTTTGTGTTAATCATATAATACCCGAATAGAATTCAATAAGCAATAAGTTATAACAGAATAATTTTTCTGGTTTTGGTAAATACAGAATCTTCCATTGAGATCTGTTTTGGTATACAATCATTTTATTTATCACTGTTTGGATAATTAGCTTTTGTTAAATCATAATGGAAACAACATATAAGGAGCAAGAATAAAACAAAATATATAAAAGTAAAAAGATAAACTATTAACCAAATATTTTTTAAAAATATCTTTTTTTTTTTTTTTGTTAGTTCAAAGACTAATGATTTTTTCTATTGTTTTATAAGCAAAATGATTCTTCATATGTCATATATCACTCCTACAAGGAAATTTTCTGATACCTATATTAAATCATTTGATAAACAAATAAAACTGTTAATTTGACTTGCACATAAAGCAAATAAAAATATAATAGATCAATATTTTGCACAATAGATTTTAAAAAGAACAACAACGTAAGATATTATTTAAAAATCTAAAAAAAATTTTTTAAAAGAAATTAATTTTTAAAGATAAAAAAATAATAACTGTCAAGTGTTGGTGGTCAAGTGGTCAGCATGGCTGCCTTACAAGCAGTTGTTCCGGGTTAGCAGGTTCACTTCCTGGCCGATGCTATGACTCATGAGAGAAAAAAAAAATAACTGCTGTATATAAAAAAAAAAGATCTTCACAATATGAGAAAATTATGCAAAAATTATCTGTAAATCAACATAACAGTGCAATTTAAAATTTATTATTTTTGGACTTTTAACTTAATTATTTTATTTATTCTTATAGAGAAAAACACTAAGAAGATTATTATGTTTTTACTAAATGAAAACATCTAAGATTTTATTTAATAAAGTTAATTAAAAATTAGATGAATATAAATAACTATTAGACAATATTTTAATAGTCAATATTAGGACAATTGATAACATTTACAAAAGAAAAAGAAGAATGAACTGTGGTATTTTTAAAACTTATAAATGCATCCTGAAAAAGAAGAGATTGTTTCCACAATATCAATCAATACTTGTTGATTTCTTTTGCAAATGTTTTCTGTAGATTTCATTTGCATTGCATAGGTTTGTAAATTGCAAATATTAATTTAAAATTTTCTTTAAAAAGCCTAAATGTAGCAAAATGACTTATACATTATAAAACTAGCCAAAGTATAAAACTCAATGAAGACATTTTAAAAGTACGTATTATATTTGATAATTCGGAAGAAAAATCTACATGCAAAACATATACAAAGCCTTATAACAAGCCTGATATCTGGGGATTGAATCAAGTCTAAAAAATCTCAGAAATATTGTCAAGTCCCAAAAAGGTTCAGTTAAAACTAACTCAGTAAATCATTTCATTAATGGTTAGTAAATAGATAGTAATGGTAAAATAATATGGTGGTAATAAAATGTGGCTTTTACTGAAAAAAACATAAAATATTACCTTTTCACTTGTACTAAATCCATGGCAACCTTTATTTTATTATAAAAAAGGTACAAAACTAAAATGTTTATTATCTAATATTTGGAAAAAGATTTGGTAGTGTTAATAAAGCAAGGTAGTGCAGATTTGTCAGTTTTGCTATGCCACTCTAGTTGTAACTTTAGATTTATTAACATTATCTCTTTTATTTATTAAAAAAATAATGATTGTAGAATTATGAAGTAAAAATAATTATTATAGAAAAATAAATAAATCTCAATTATTTTGATGTTGAAAAGCAATTCTCAATAAAAATATAATCAGAAAACATCATTAAAAAAGAGATAAATTATAAGTAATAGATACCTATATCAAATAAAGCATCATATGATTCAATTTATCATAAACATTTACATTAATATTAGTAATTGACTGTATTTTTTTAATTCTAAAATCATTTAGTAAATACATATAACCATGAGTTATAACTCTTGAATAATCAATAGTCATTAGATGATCCAGACTAATTTTTGGAAATTGTCCTTAATCAGTCTACATTAATTTTGCATACAGCAGCCAACTTTATTTTTATATTATTAAAGTTAATGCTTGAGATTCAAATATTCTAAGGTTTTGAACCCAAGCTATATTACTTAGACAGTTATATAAATCTTACAATAGTTCAGAAACTAATATTTTTAATGAACTTCAATTTTATCTTAGATCAGGAATTCCCAATATGTGGTACTCATACTTCATGAGGATATTGTAAGCTTATTCAGGGGGTACAGTAAATAGCAGGTAAGTAAGTAAATATATCATACTATTAATATATTTCAAGCATATTTATGTTATCACCATTTTTGGGCTATTCCATGTTGCTATTGTCTGTCAGCCATGTGAGCAACATTTCAGATCTCCTTTTAGACATGGACATAGTGAAATTGCGTAGACTTTTTTTTTTACTTCAGGGTTCTTGTGGCCAAGTTTGGAAAACAAAGAGGTTGGATACAACCAGTATAGATTTACACCCATTGTGGTAGTTGGATTTCAGGTTATTAGGATAATAGTATATAAGAAAATATAATAGTCTTGGTTTGAAAATTCAGTCTTCCACACTGATATAGACCATACCATTAAACTGGTCTGGAATTTCTCAGAGACTACTATTTAATATTCAATGATTTTTCAAGCACATTAGTTGGTGTTGAGGTTAATTATGAATTAGAAAACTATTTTTAATACTTATGTTGAAACCTATTGAAAAAGTCTTGTCATATTTTGTTTGGTATTGTTTGGAGTCATCATTATCAATCATTATCAATCCACTGCAGGATGAAAGTCTTTCCAAGTTCAAACCATCTTCTTCAATCTCTAGTTTCTCTTCTCCACATCACTCATGCACACTTTCTTATATCATCCATCTATCTCACACGTGGTCTCTTTCTGGGTCTTTTGCAATCTCTTGAAATCTGGTTTAAAATTTCAATTGTCCATCTAATATCTCTTTTAGAAATATATCCAACCTGACTCCACTTCAGTATTTTAATTCTTTCAATGATGTCAGTAACACGTTTCTCCTCTTACCCATTTGATATATATATCATTTTTAATAAGAAGTCAATGATCCATACTATTATCATATAATTAAAATCACTAAAATATAATTGCTATAACAGTATCATACCTATATAAAAAATTAGCTTAAGATTTAATACATTAGAGTATTTAAAACTGAAGTCATTGCATAATATATATATAAGAAATGGCAGCTAATGTGTACAAATCCAATGGTCCTCGTGAATGAAAGCCAATAGTTCAAAATTAATCTAGATATTAGGTTGATATCTTCTAGTATTTACTGCTTACAATAAATGAACCTGATGTAGAATAGAAATGGATTACTTCTAATATTAATTCTCTTGTGTCACCACCATTCAGTCCATGGCTATCAATTTGGAATCAAAGTTTATCTGTGAAAAAAGACGTATCATTGTAATATGGTACAATCATTACTAATAAAAAGAGTATCACATTAATACTTTTTTGATGACAATGTAATATTGGTCATTTATGGGCACTGATTCACGGTTTACTTTTATTTCATTGACTAATAACCAAAATGATACGAAGAATTATTTAATATTTGTTCTTAGTTCTTTTTTTTTTTGATTAATCTAAAAATTAATATTATTTTTTTTAATGATGCTATTAAAGAAAATTGATTAATAAACGTTGTCACTTCAAGTAAAAAAATAAAACTTTTTGAAAAACAAAGATGTTTAGAAGATTAAATTAGCTTCCCTCTCCCCTCTAAAATTAATTCAAAATATGCATCTGAAAATTGTTAAACATTGCTAATGAAATTGTCATGAAACATCCGTATATTCTATGAATCAACGTATTGTTTGAGTCATTGAGAATTATAATAAATACAAATTTTAGTTCCCCTCACTTTCAAAAATTCGCTCAACGCGAATACCCTACTTTTCTACTCAGTAATCACTTTCGTACTTAACGTAAAGTGTATCGATCATTTAATTTAAGCATCAGTGGTTTTTAGCCATTTATTTGAAAACGAGCTAATTCGGTTTTTTGATCTCTCTGTATATATAAGCGTAAAATTTTAAATTTATTCATTTCCTGCTGTAATTCATTACTATAAATTGAAAATTTTTAAAATCCAAAGTATAAATGATAAGATTACAAAATCTAGCTAATTTGTCAATTCTCATTCTCGAATAAATAAATAAAAACAACGACCCGAGATCAACATGTAAGATTTCTTTAGTCATCAAATTAATCAATTCATAATATTCCCTAAAGAGAATTAAAACAAATCTTCACAAAACATATTTTTAATAAAAAAGAAAAAAGCGGAATTACAAATATGTTTTATAAACAATTTTCTTTTAGGAGAAGCTAATAAAATTCTTTTAAATATTTTTTTTTTATTATTTCATAAAAAAAATATATATAATTATTTTCTTAATTACATTTAGTAAATAATTAATAACTTCGCATGATGTAATTAAAAGCATTCTCGCGGTGTATTTGTGTTTGCTTACTAACTTTTTTTACAATTATTTGCTAATTAATAAACTAGATAATTAAATATTAAAAAAATCTTACATGTAATTCAATAATAATAGATTTAAAATCTGGGATATACAAGGCATTTTAATCACTGAAATAAATACAACAGCGATTTTCCGTCTTCCCTCTTCAACTATTCGTACAATCGAAAGCTTCCCATTATAAGATCACGTTGCTTAGCAACCTATTTCAGGTAAGTAAATAATACCGGCTTTTAAATGTGCGATATTGAAATAAAGTATAAAAGAAATAAGAAGTTAATTCAGGTATTTCAAAGAAATAGAAAATATGATTGTGTTGACAGGTACAACTTCTTTATTGATTACTTTCAAATTAAAAAGTGATTAATCATAACTGCGATAAAAAAGAAAAAGAATTTTTATAGAAGAAAAAGTAATTTGCTAAAAATCTCTAAATTGCTTAAGGTGCTAGAAGTAAAAAAGGAAAACTAATAAAAATGTGAATAAAGAAGCAGTTATTTTTTTTCTTTCTGTAGAGAAAAAAAAAATTAGCAATAATATTTAAATATTATATATAGTAATATTTTTTTTTTATAAAAAGCTATTGCATCAAAACACAGACAATAAGAGACTGGGCCGCGCTTAAAAAGTTGTTGCAGATAGCTTGTAAATTTCCTTCTCTATATTTTTTTCTACATAGTCGAATAAGCAAGCAGTCTATGTACTTTGAAATAGTAGTGGATGTTTATTATGTCAAATAGTTTAGATTCATTTACTATACTATACCTTAATATAATTTTATTAACAATATTAATCATTACATTTTTTATTACTATGTACACATATTGCAGTGTACTATCATATGCCTATTAAAGTCTATAGCCAATAAGATTTAGCTGGAAATGACTGCTGACCCTGGAGTTTGTATTGTGCTATTAAAAGCCCTACTGTCACTGACTTAAGGTGTTGTTTTTTTTTACTACTGTTTATCACAAGTAAGTAACATATGTTGGATTAAGCGGACTTAGTATTATGCAAAATAATATACTTTAATTCAATTTCGGATGTTCATTTAAGTAATGTAAATTAGGCACTTAGTATTATATAATTGCCAAAAAGACAATCTTTAGTTAAATTGCCATTAATTTTCCATAAAGGCTTTAAGATTATGCTCAACTTTGTGTGCATATTTAATAGAAATTGGATGGTTAAATTTGTGGAGTCTGAAATGATTTCCCATGCTAATGACTATGTTATTTGATTGACAGAAACATATGTCTAGCAAGATGTTAGTTTAATTTTCCATTAAACTTTTCTTGAAGCATCAAATTTATTTTTATAGAAAGTACTTGTTATTGTATTGAAATGTCAGCTATTTATCTATTATATATATATATATATATTGTGCCATTACAATTTAGTCATTAGCTAAATTTATAGTAATGTGCATGTAAGAAAATGTAAAACCAAAATCATCATCACATTTTTATATAACAATAAATGAAGCTGTAGGGCATCCAAGTTCAAACCCTACAAGATCCAGTTCTAAAAGCTTTAGATAGAAAGAGAGTGGGGCCACAATTATATTCTTTATTTGTTTGTGTGTTAATAAAACTCAAACAGAATGGTCCACACATTTAATTATTTAATATTTGATTTTTTCTGTTAAAAAGCAAAGTTGCACATATATAGGCAATGTATGTGTAAACTATTTAATTGTTTTATATTTCAAATATTAAACACTTTAACTTTCTTTAAGACTAACCTATGCTTGATCAATTTTGATATCTTATTCTGTTTCTATTTTTGCTTTTCTATAATTGTAAGTGGGAATTGAAAAAGTCACAGATTTAATTTTAAATATTAAGGTTATAATTACTAAGCTGGCAATTAGATTATTGTTATGACAGTTTATGAATGATTTGAAATGATAAAGTATGTGTGTACATTACATACAGAAATTTACATTTATTAAATATTGAAAGAAAAAGAAGGGTTAGATCTGTCAAATTATTTTTTTTTACAATTTTATGTTAAGGGAGAAAATCTGTCGAATCAGATATCTATTTTTGTAGCAATTTTGTTTTTGTAAATGATTGTTTGTCATTTTGGAGCTTAAGCTTGGTGGGAAGTCTAATTTTGAAATTGTCTCATCTTAAGATCTAAAGAAAGAAGCTCAAAAATTTGAAATGTTACCTAGGTGTAAGAAAAAAGGATTAAGTCTATTTTTTTTAAGACAAAAGTGACTGAAAGCCAGGTGTGTGATTTTTTTGAGTTGGTCAAAAATAGCAATTCATACTATCACTCTAATTGGGTGAGTTGACTCAAAAAATCAGATATAAAAGCAGTCTGGAAAATCAGTTGAGCTATTAGATTATTGTTATTATAATATTTGTTATAGAGACTTTTTAAAAAATTATTGAAACTAAAGCAGACAAACATTTTTAGTTCTGCTAGATAGTTTTTTTTTAAAATCATTTTTTTATGAAGTTTTGAATGTTGAAAATATAAGAAATGACAGGGTAGAAAAATTATATATGTGTCCCATCAAGACCTGACCATCGTGGAGCTGCAGATCATATAGGAAAAAAAAGATGTCTTGTCTGAAAAATAATATTCTACACTTTTCAACTGACCAGAGAAATAAGATGTTTTTTTAAATAGAAAGAAGAAAACATTCACCTTCATTCAAAGGAGATCAGAAAGATGAATTAATCTACTGATAAATATTAATCATCAAGTCCAATTAATTGTTCCAGCAACTGAGTTTAAAACCCAGGAAATTTATAAACGTGAAAACAACTGCTGTATTTCATCCACTAAAAGAATCATGCTTGACAGGAAGAGAAGAAAAATTAATATAAAGATTTCCAAATTGTCCACTAAAGCAAATAACCTCAATAGGATCATCATCATCAAATAATTATACACTTTAAGAAAGAGATTGTTCCAAAGAAACACGGAAATTGTTGCTGCCAAAGATAGACATTAAACAAGAGAAATTTGATTCATTAGAAGTCGCTACAAAGAACTGGTAGTATAAAATTTTTTTTTGATATATTTTCTTTATGATAGCAGAGTCTTAATAAAATTTTAGCAATAAAGTGGTATATTTTATTTAAAGAACTTTTAAAGACTATTCAGATCGATTAAACCAAGAATGTCTTACTAATAATAACTTTGAGCTTCATAAATGATCTTGAATGTATGAAAATTATTTGTTTATTAATTTACAGTTATGAAATATTAATGTGTAAAATAATTTTTGTATTATTATTTTGGTTTTAAATAATATTTTGTTATTATGGGATAAAACACACACCTACATAATAATATTTTTACATGTGTATAATTGTGTGCGAATGTGAAGTAATAAGCAGTGTTAAAATATTAAATTATTTTGTTTTAAGAAAGTATAGCATTTCAGAGGTAGAAGGAAGGGGGAGAAAATGATTTAAAACTTGTTCGATAAAACTTGCTCTTTCAATTCTACTAACATTTTTTTTTAACATTCTGCTTACATGTTAGAGTATAAGGTATGTGTGCCAATGAGTGAATATTTTTTTTTATATGAAATACTTTTCTTGTGGATGGAACATTTTAACAAATCGGTTACCCAATTTAATATAATATACTTTTGAAATACATTTATGGGAAAGGGGGAATAATTTAAAATTTAATGTTATGATTTTAAAACAGTCGATTATGATTATTGTTGTTATTGTTAATATAAATTTTCATGTAAATATAGAAAATTTTATGTATATGTTAGAAATGCAGTAATAAATATTAGTTTATGTTATTAAACAAGGCATATATATTTCATTAAGAGTAGTCTTTAGTAAGTGTGATCATTCATCATCAATGGTTGAATATTAGTTGTTTAAGATATGATTGAATATGCTAAGATTAACAATAATTATGAATTTCTTTATAAAAATTAGGTTTTATGTTTAGGCTTAGTCCTAAAGCTGTGGTTGAAACCATTGTCATTGTCATTATCATTATCATCATCATCATCATCATCATCATCAACGTTTTAATTAATGAGCTGTTTAAATGTTTAAAGGCCATAAATAAATATTGATTTCATAGTATTTAGTGATTTCTTAGTATTATTATAACCACCATCCCCTCATCTATTTCATGCAAGGATGAGTGAATTACCATCCTAAATTAATAGTAATCTGAGCTAGTAAACTTATAAAAAAAATATTGAAACACATTTGTTATGCTAAGATCTAAGAAATGATTTATGTCTAGTTTATTAAACGCTAAATAGAAAGTATAAACATTCATGTCAATAAGTGATACACAATTCTTCTACTCCAATATTTAATTAATAATTTTCTATTGAAATCAACTAGTTTTTATATCATTTTATAAACACTTTGAAAACCTATGCACTCCTTTAAAAGTTAAACAAATTAATCTGCATCTAGTTTAATAAGAAGCTATAAAGTAATATATAAATAATTTATTCATATCTTCCAATAAAGTGATACTTAATTATTGCTTCGTTTATGTGTTAAAATAGAATACTTCACTGGAATTTATTATTAACACTCTATTAGCTCATTTCTAACTCTACAATGTCCAACCACATTACATGAAAGAGATATTAAGTTTCTATTGGATGTTTATTCACCTATGAGTATTAATATTATTTATTTGAATCTTTAAACAATTGAATATAGAATTGGTTGGCAATAATTAAAATATATGATTATAATTGATATTTATCAAATCAAAACAATATTCAATTAAACTGGTCAATGAAGTTTGTTCTCTTCATTTTACAGAAGTTTAAGAAAAATATCTAAGACGAGTTATTCTGAACCAACGATAAAGCACGATCTATTTAGATTTTTATGACGGAATCAGACAAACATGAAATGATTGACTTTGTAATATTAACTAAGATAAATGATAATATATATAATATTCGAATACAAATATAAAATTTATATGGGAATAAAATAAAATACTAATAAGCAAAACATACCATATCTTATATTCTAGCTCACTTACCAAGCTGGGTTTGAACCTTGTTATTTAAATAGCTACGTCATCTTATGCAATCCAAATAAAATAAAATAATTAAGCGTAGTCTTGGTATTTAAATTAACTCAATTTATTGGATTATATAAAAGAAAATTGGCAAGGTTAATTATAAAATACATTGGAAATTACTTTATATTTCAGATTGATTGACTAAATAAAAATGATAAAATTACTATGTGTATCTCTAAATGTGTTGCGACAACAATAACGACAAAAAAATATGAATGAATGAATGGAGAGACTTTTGGATATTTTACTGAAAAATTTATATATAACAGATACCAAAGATATGAAATAGGATGGGATCGAAGTCTATTTGTTTATCAAAATAATAACCGATAAATGAATATGAAATCATATGATATATTTGAATCTCCTGTCTAATCGATGTTTTAACTAAATTTTATACATGCAACTATCAAATCATATATATATATATAACAACAACAACATCGAATTATGTTAATATATACTTAGACAAAAGTTCAAATGATTAATAAATGAATCTCTCCGACCATTTTCATTTAATAAATTATATTACTCTTAAAGATAATTTAAATAAAATACACATCCTTTTTAAATACATGTAAAAAAAATTATTATGCGCACATTTTTATATAAAAAAAAAAATCATACCATATATATATATAAGAGTCTGTCCATTCACTATTTATTTGTCCATTGACTGACTTCAGTTTTTATGATGCAAAGAGAAGTTTATTTCTCAGAAATAATAATTTGAAATAATGCTTCACTAACAGTCCTTTTTCTTTTCCAGAGAGGAGAGTGCAATTTAATTAGCCTTTTTTTTTATGATGTGAATTAATCCAGTTGATCCTGTGTTCCTTTGCTCGTGACACAATGTTTATGCAAATCCAATGGTAGTTATATGCCAAACTTTAAACCAGAAATATCTTTGTTTTTAAAACTAAAATAGCCGATCTTTATATAAAGCATTTTTTTTCTTATAGGTTTTCTTTTTTTTACATTTTGTTATCGTTCCCTTGGAAATCCTTTACAACTGCCCTTCAAAAGATTGAATGGGCAGATAATTTAAGCTTATTTTTTCATGTTTTATGGTTTAACACAAAAAAAAAATATTGAAAAACTTTTATTTGTAAAAACACAGAAAATAGGTCCGTCCGTGTCAATTACAAAAAGACGATAGCTTCTCTTATAGTCTGTTGGCTGCTATTTATGTGTTCTCTTTCTGGCGTTCTGATATCATAGCAACCACTGAATATTACTCGAATAAACCTCAATGCCAAACGATAAAACAGAGGAAATTCTCCCACCTGGCATTCAAGTACTATGTAAGTTTGGAGAAAATGGATACATGGAAATTAAATCCAAATTCGATTATGTTTTTCCTATTATTTGTAAACCAAAATACAAAATTGACATAACAACCTTTATTTATATATATTTAATAATAATAATTTTTTTAAATTAATTTATAAACAAATATACATAACACAAAAATATTGAATTATATGTAATAATGTTACTATGGTGACTGCATTAATATACATGAAATATGTAAAATAATATCGATCCTATTTAAGTAAACTTATATTGTACTGAATTGTTTTCAAAATTTATTTATTTACCCATATGTTTTTCCTGAGTTTGATTATAGTGAATTTATTATTTTAAAGCTAGAATCAACAGTAAACAATTCTATTTAAAAGCTTTAGGTTGCCATGGTGATCAATTTAAATCTATATTTCCAAGATCTTCCATTATCTATCTATCAAGCAAAAGAAAAATCAAATAAGATCAACAAACTTCTTTATTTTTTATTTTTTTAAATACCTGGATCATTAATCTGAATATTCACAATATCTCCCCTCTACAGAGAGAAAAAAAAATAAAGACACTTTTTCCTTTCTCTAAAATCACTAAACATTTTAACTTTAGTACAGATAAAAGTTTATCCTTTCTATCTGTCTTGATTTTAATATCATTTAAAATGTTAGTCAAAAGTTTCAGATATCTTATTCTCATCAAAGCAATATGGAATTCATTTATTTCTTTCCTCCTTAGCTTCTTAGTACACCTACATGCATTTTTTTATATTTACCATTTATGTAGTATAATCACATCTCTAGGTTTTTTTTTTTTCAACAAAAATTTATATTGGATTTCTCAATTAAATTATTACATTTTTCTCTGCGACTTTCTTGACAACAATGCTCTAATGTTAGAGTCAAACAAGAAAATCATTTAGTATTTACTTCATACAAGTCAAATATATTACAGAACAAAATTCATTTATATGCCAAATATTATTAGTTACTCTCTAATAACCATATGTTTTTATTGCATTGTTTAAAATTTATATATATATTCATATGTTTTATTTTCTTAAAACTTAACAATAGCTTTTATTATTATTATTTTCTTTAGACATATCTGTAGTTCATTTCAGTGACACTACTGTGGGCCTAAACTTTAAACATTCAATATTGTCATAAAATGAGAATATAACTTTAATTAATGAATATCTTATATTTATTCAAGTCCTGCCTTGGACATTGAAAATACTAGCTTTAAAGTTACTTTTCTTATAACATAAACTAAACAAATGAAAATTAACTTCTACAATGAGCTGGAAATTCAAAACAACAGAGATATCCCATTTTTAAATCACTTCTAATACTAAAATAAACTGATTAAATGTTAATCAAATCTAATTTTAATTTCTGGAGGATCTGACAACTACTTTACAAATTAAGCTGTGCTCTACATTGATGCTAATCAGGGACATTTATGTTTGAATAGCTTTATTTTATACAGGTTAGGGAAACTACTAAACATTTCTCTTTAAAATTATAACTCATATCAAAAGATAAATCCTGCCATCAAGGATTTCTTCCTACCTGCTACTTCATAATAAGTCTGGGACATCTGTCGACTTCAGACTTCAATATAATTTTATATAGAGTTATGAGCCACAACACACATTTATAGTTCTACCAACTTCCTCAAAGAAAAGACTTAACCATACAAATATTTACAATTTACAGTTAGCATAGACATTAAAACCCTACACTCTACATCTCCAATGCATTAAATCACACATTCATCACCATCAGTCAATTTTACAAGGTCTAATATTAAATAGCATTTGTATACTATACAAAGAAAATCTTCAAAAGTACTTTGACTATAAATATTTTTCAGTCTATTTTTTTTTTTAGTCTTTCATATGTGTATCTACACTACTACTAATGACTTTTGGTCATAATAATAAATATCGTGAGACATACTAATAAAGTTACTTTAGTGAATGTCTTTTTATTTAATTGGGTGGTGCTACTGGCTTTAAGCTTCGGGCATTGAAGGTACCTTTTTCACCTTCAGGGGTTTCTATGAGAAATGTATTCTCTCCCACTTTTCTTTTTATTTGGAATGGTCCCTCATATATATTCAAAAACTTTTTGAACTTATAATTCTGCGGGTCACTGATTTGTCTCTACTTCAAATAAATATGTTTTTATATAAATCATTTATTTTCCAGTCATTCACAAATTCATTAATCCATTAGTCAAATCATGGGTCAGGGAGGAAATCATGCCATCTAAATTTATCAAATCAATATTAGTCTTTTCCTCTCTCCATGTACTTTTCAACTACTCTCAATATTTCTGAACAAAATAACAGAGAAATGTTACTATGAACATTATTATCTACTGTATAGTTATACTTACTATAAGTTTTCTCAAGAAACGAACTCTTATTCCATTTTTCAAAGGGTTCATCTTCCTTCCCTTTTACTGTACTATCACAAAGTTCTCCTTGAAATAACTGCTTAATATACTTTCTATAATAAATGTTATCTGCCTGCATTATTATGGACATATCTTCTTCCATACTTATTTTCCACCTTTCCTTTGCAGTATGATACATACTTTTAAATCTTCGTGTTACTTGTTTGCACTCTATATAATTTCTAAAGTTACCTTTCAAATTTTCAACTCCTTTGGATTTAAATTTATTTATTAACCATGCTTCATCTATCATTTTCTGACTAACCTCAGTCTTTATGTTTTTATTTGGTTGTAACAGCTCAACATTTGAAAGCTTCTTATCTAAATTATTCTGTTCATCAATATACTTTATTTTTACTGAATCATTAGAACAATCTATTTTTACCTTTTCAAATCTTTTAATCATCTTTACTTTTCCTAAAGGCACCTGTTCTAATGTTTTGTAATTTACTATTTTTGCTTCGTTACATTTTACCTTCATATTAGTCTGAATATCTCTTAGCTCCTTTTTAATATCACTTATCTCCAATGCGGTTGCTTTCTGGGTATCTACATAAGTCTGTTCAATTTTAAAACATTTCCCCTCCAAACTTTGATATTCAATTTTACAACTTTTAACTTCAGCTTCTAAAATGTTAAGCCTGACATCGATGTGTTCTTGTGACTTCTCTATATGGTCACTCAATTCATCAAACCTACAATTATATTTATCATTGGATTCTTTCAACCGAGTATCTAAGTTATGCTTAAATTCATCAAACTTGGCACTAGTAGCATTTAACTCGATTTTACATAAGTCAATTTTGATATTTACCTCTTCTCTGAGTTCTTTATTCTCTCTAATAATATCACTCAATTTATTGTTCATATCTTCTCTCAACCTTTGATTATCTCTACTCATGTCACTAAATTTATTATTTATTTCACTATTCATGTCACTAAATTTATTGTTTATATCACTACCCATATCACTAAATTTATTGTTTATATCACTAAATTTATTATTTATATCTCTACTTATATCTTTACTCATCCTTTCCATCAATTCTTTCAGAATTGGATACAGATCTCCTTCAGGTTTGGATAATGCTTCTGTCTTATTGCTTTCCATTTTTTTTTTACTATTTATGTCAAATATTCTGTGTCTTTTTTTTTTTAACTAAATTGCGAAATACTTTACCTTTATTTATTTTTACATAAAACAACTCTATCCATTCAATCCTACAGCTGCGAATAAAAATCCACAAAGAACGACAACAACAATAAAATTTCTAGTATCTTATTTAAACCTATGATATAATATAATCAGCTATATAACTCCACCAATGCATACAAACATAATACCATGTTTTAGCATCTATATGAGACTCAAACTTGGGTCTTTAATTGGTTATTTCGGCCTGAGTTGGCGCGCCATTTTGTAACCGATGGAATTGATGAATGCTGTATTCCATTTAAATTGAAGAAAGAAGGCTCCAAACGTTGGTGCCATTTTGTAACTGATTGAATTGATGAATGCAGGTGATGGTTGGGATGATCAATCTGATCTGATAAAAAAAAATTCAAAATCTAATTTAAATTACTCTAGTCTAGCTCAATCGGGTCACCATTATGTAATAAACCATCACAAAGCACAAATAATCTCTCTTAAAGTCTAATTTGTTTAAGCGATATGTGAAACAAAAGAATAATGAGATTATCTGCTCCAGGCGTCAACAAATCCATCACATTACAAAGTACACTGCACTGAGCAACGAAACCATCTACTATTGCCCTAGACAATAATATACGATTAGGCTAACTACTTGATTAGCAATCTAGTGAAAATCAAATCCAATTGATAACTAAAGCAGATTTCAATATACTTTATTAACCTATTATTATTGTAATAATATAAATCTACTTCATTATTTAAAGATGCTGCATTTTATCTTAACGGATAAGCTTCTAAGTACCTATAATTGTATTTTACAAAACAATTTTACATATAGACACTATTTAAATATCAAAACAAAATAATACTTGACTCAAATATATATCTAGTTTATTAAACGCTAAATAGAAAGTATAAACATTCGTGTCAGTAAGCGATACACAATTCTTGGTGTCTACTCCAATCTTTAATTAATAATTTTCTATTGACATCAGCTGGTTTTAATATCATTTTATAAACACTTTGAAAATTTATGCACTCATTTAAATGTTTAAACAAATTAATATACGTCTAGTTTACTAAGAAGCTATGAAGTAATATATAAATAATTTATTCATATCTTCCAATAAAGTGATACTTAATTATTGCTTCGTTTATGTGTTAAAATAGAATATTTCACTGGAATTTATTATTAACACTCTATTAGCTCATTTCTAACTCTACAATGTCCAACCACATTACATGAAAGAGATATTAAGTTTCTATTGGATGTTTATTCACCTATGAGTATTAATATTATTTATTTGGATCTTTAAACAATTGAATATAGAATTGGTTGGCAATAATTAAAAAATATGATTATAATTGATATTTATACAAATCAAAACAATATTCAATTAAACCAGTCAATGAAGTTTGTTCTCTTCATTTTATAGAAGTTTAAAAAAAATATCTAAGACGATTTATTCTGAACCAATGATAAAGCACGATCTACTTAGATTTTTATGACGGAATCAGACAAACATGAAATGATTGACTTTGTAATATTAACTAAGATAAATGATAATATATATAATATTCGAATACAAATATAAATATAAAATTCATATGAGAATAAAATAAAATACTAATAAGCAAAACATACCATATCTTATATTCTAGCTCACTTACCAAGCTGGGTTTGAACATTGTTATTTAAATAGCTACGTCATCTTATGCAATCCAAATAAAATAAAATAATTAAGCGTAGTATTGGTATTTAATTTAACTCAATTTATTGGATTATATAAAAGAAAACTGGCAAGATTAATTATAAAATACATTGGAAATTACTTTATATTTCAGATTGATTGACTAAATAAAAATGATAAAATTACTATGTGTATCTCTAAATGTGTTGCGACAACAATAACGACAAAAAAAAAATGAATGAATGAATGGAGAGACTTTTGGATATTTTACTGAAAAATTTATATATAACAGATACCAAAGATATGAAATAGGATGGGATCGAAGTCTATTTGTTTATCAAAATAATAACCGATAAATGAATATGAAATCATATGATATATTTGAATCTCCTGTCTAATCGATGTTTTAACTAAATTTTATACATGCAACCATCAAATCATATATATATATATAACAACAACAACAACATCGGATTATGTTAATATATACTTAGACAAAAGTTCAAATGATTAATAAATGAATCTCTCCGATCATTTTCATTTAATAAATTATATTACTCTTAAAGATAATTTAAATAAAATACACATCCTTTTTAAATACATGTAAAAAAAATTATTATGCGCACATTTTTATATATATAAAAAAAATCATACCATATATATATATATAAGAGTCTGTCCGTTCACTATTTATTTGTCCATTGACTGACTTCAGTTTTTATGATGCAAAGAGAAGTTTATTTCTCAGAAATAATAATTCGAAATAATGCTTCACTAACAGTCCTTTTTCTTTTCCAGAGAGGAGAGTGCAATTTAATTAGCCTTTTTTTTAATGATGTGAATTAATCCAGTTGATCCTGTGTTCCTTTGCTCATGACACGATGTTTACGCAAACCCAATGGTAGTTATATGCCAAACTTTAAACCAGAAATATCTTTGTTTTTAAAACTAAAATAGCCGATCTTTATATAAAGCATTTTTTTCTTATAGGTTTTCTTTTTTTTTACATTTTGTTATCGTTCCCTTGGAAATCCTTCGCAACTGCCCTTCAAAAGATTGAACGGGCAGATAATTTAAGCTTATTTTTTCATAACACAAAAAAAAAAAATAGTGAAAAACTTTTATTTGTAAAAACACAGAAAATAGGTCTGTCCGTGTCAATTACATATGATAGTTTCTCTTATAGTCTGTTGGCTATTATTTATATGTTTTCTTTCTGGCATTCTGGTATCATAACAACCACTGAATATTACTCAAATAAACCTCAATGCCAAACGATAAAACAGAGCAAATTTTCCTGCCTGGCATTCAAGTACGATGTAAGTTTGGAGAAAATGGATACATGGAAATTAGATCCAAATTTGATTAGGTTTTTCCTATTATTTGTAAACCAAAATACAAAATTGACATAACAACTTTTATTTACTTTATAAACACTAATAATTTACATATATATATATTTTAATAATAATATTTTTTTTAAAATTAATTTATAAACAAATATACATAACACAAAAACATTGAATTATATGTAATAATGTTACTATGGCAACTGCATTAATATACATGAAATATGTAAAATAATATCGATCCTATTTAAGTAAACTTATATTGTACTGAATTGTTTTCAAGATTTATTTATTTACCCATATGTTTTTCCTGAGTTTGATTATAGTGAATTTATTATTTTAAAGCTAGAATCAACAGTAAACAATTCTATTTAAAAGCTTTAGGTTGCCATGGTGATCAATTTAAATCTATATTTCCAAGATCTTCCATTATCTATCTATCAAGCAAAAGAAAAATCAAATAAGATCAACAAACTTCTTTATTTTTTTTTTTTTAAATACCTGGATCATTAATCTGAATATATATATATATGCATGTTATTATTATTTTCCTTCAAATCAAAGTTATTAATCAATCTATTATTTCTAATGGTAAGTAAAAGTTTTTCTTTTTTTTTTTTTTTTAAAAAAAAAAGAAAGCTATTGTTAGATTGCATTTGGAAAGCTTTTTTTTTAAAAAAAAAACTTTTGGCTTTTTGTTTTTTCATTTACAATAAGATTTCTGTATCTACTTTTTTTAATAAAATAAAATTAAAAATATCATTTATGAATAACAATGGGAGCTATTATTTTTTTACTTGTTTTATGTTTAGTTGAATAATTTAGTTAAAATTTATTTATCTTTAAAACCAGTTAACTTCTTCCATCAGTACTTGATAGCATCCTTCATGAAAAAAATATCAACATGGACAATCTTTATAAAATTAACAGCAATTATACATTTGTACTTCTTTGCATATAGATTATTTAGCATATGTATAAAGTCAGCATGGTAATCTTTCAGTTTTCTGGCTAGTACTAGAATCTCTCAGTAAGCTGGTTTATTATAATCATGTCATGTCTGTAATAAAGTAGTATAATGTCCTATTAATATTTTCAGAAAAGGTATAAATCAGGTAACTGCTAACATTCAGTCAGCACAATTCAGTCTATAATTTGATAGGCTTCAGGCATGCAATCTAATACATACATGTATGGAATATGGACCACAGAAAAACTTGTCCTTGCTTCCAAGTGAATTCAAACTCTACTGTTGTGACATTAGCAGCAGCTGACTTGTCTTCAGTTATAAGTTCATAATAATAGTCCCATATAATATTGGAATCCATTTTTTGATTTTAAATCCACTTTTTATACTGTATTATGAATTTAAAAACAATTAACTATATTTTTTCTTTATATTGATCAAAAAAAAGTTAATGTTTCTTTTTAGTTCACCTTGATTAAAACAAATTTTTATCTCAAAGTTTTCTTAATCCTTTCAAGAACATCCAAATAGGATTATGTCAAAGTATGTTATACAAGTTTTAATGAAAAAAATCTATAATTAAAATATATAGTGGAATTTTATAATTATCAATATATCTATTGTAACATAAAAATGTGCTTGTTTTAATTATCAAAATCAGAATAAAACATTCTTGAGATTTGACAGGCATCTGACAATTAACAGAACGAATAGTGACTTGCAATCCTGAGATAGATAAAAATCAGCTAGTGGGGTATAAGTACACAATGCAGTATGAACACCTAGAGAGTTTCCTCAATTAAGACACTATAAGCTATTGCAACCCAAAATAAAAAATAATAATGCAAAAATATTTGCAAAGCCCTGCTCCTTTGAGTCTTAAGGTCTGAAAAATACAGAACTATGCCTTGCTCTTTTTCCTGGAGACACAGAGGCTGGGGATCATGGCAGGACAATGTTAACTGAACCATGATAAACAAGAAATATAAAAATCAAAAAAGTGGGTTGGAGCAAGAGTTGCATGAAAACATTGTATACTCAAGCCAAAAACCAAACCTCTATCCATCATCAAAACTGAAAGTAAGCTAAACCAATGGTTAATGATAAATTCCAAATTCCAATAGTTAAAAATCCAATTAAGTCTCCAAAATTCTAGATTTCTATTTTACTTTAAATATGAACTCCTTAAATCTATATTAATACTATTTTATTTTAATTATTAATACATAATTTTACATAAAATGCATACTTTTTTCTTTCTCAGATATGATTATATTTGAGTTCAACTTGATTGGAAATTTTGTAGTAATGGCCACTAGTACTTGATCATCACTAGGCCTACAGTTGGGTAGCTATTTGTGACAATACAATGTGAGTGTATAATATATAATATATAAAACCAATAAAATATCAGATTATATATACATTGGAGCACACAACAGTCTAAATTTTTCTAGAGCATGAAACAAACTGTTATTGTACAGCATTATAAATTATTTATATAAAAAATATAAAAAATATTATATATTTACTGCTTGTAGAAAATATTATCTCTGGAGTTTCATTTCTATTTTAACAAGATAATAATTTATTCACATCTCAATACCAACTGTTAATAAATAGTAGATGCCAGATGATAGTGTTTGATAAAGCCCTATCTAATGCATTTCTATTTAATATCTCCATGTTAGTTTCAATCTTACAGCTTTCGTAAATAAGGAGCTTTAAATATTAGAACAATGCACTTGAACCTTTAGGATTTAATGTGCCTTTTTTAGCAACCATCATTTACTCCTATTTTTTTTTTTTTTTACCAAGATACCAGACAAATTGAAAAACATATGAGTATTTTCAATCTAAGTCAACTTTCCTGTATAGTCATATACATTTAAAAACAGTTCAATAACTATATGTTATAGTGTTCTTAGTTTTTAATAAGAATAAGCATCATTAGCTTGTGACCAGAATTGATATAAAAACTATAAAATAATGTGACTCTATCACACGACTTCAGCTTTGCTGTTTTAAGAGTATTTTTTAAATATCTGTATGCCACATACTATAAGCTTTAATAAGTAGCATATGCCAGATGTTACTACTTAAATTGCAAATATTTATATATTTTTTCATATTTGAATGACAGCTTGATAGGCTGCCAGAAGGAAAGTGCATTAAATCCAAAACTCATCACTGATGAAAGCCAAAAACTTGAAGCTAATCTGGGAAAATTGAATAGGACAGCACTAGATAAAGATACATTAAGCACTATCATCTGACATCTATTAGTTATTAAAGCTTATGGTAAGTGGCATAGAAGTGTGGAAAAAAACCCATATAATTTATTAATATTTCTCTATTTACCATGTTGAATAATGGATAATTCTGCATTATTAATTGCTGAAATTAACCAATGAAAATGCATGCATATATATATATATATATATATACAAAAATAAATTATTGTTTACATTCAATTTTTAATTTTCCTTAGTATACGAGTGCTTTAAAAACATGGACAATATAGTATAAAAATTGCTATGCTTGTACTTCTTTAATTTTTAAATTTATTTTAAAACAATTATGAAATAAATCAAATTTAGTATGTGCTTGTCAAATAATACCATCATATATTATTAATAAAATCAATGTAATGCTTTTAATTTATTTTTAAAAATTATTTTTAATTATACCCTATAAAAGGATATATCACTATATATATATTAAACTAAACATATATACCAAATTTCTTATTAAATATTTTGGTCTTGGGTTTTCCATTTAGCTAAAAACTAATTGTATATATATGAAATTTTTTAGTAATATAAATAAACAATTTAGTTTGCCTGCAAAACATTTTTTTAGCTTTTATTTATTTTGCCTTGTTTTATATACAAAAGTTTTAAATTATTAATTGAATTTCTAGTTTACCCTAAAGAATGAATGAAAAAAGCCTTAGTAAATATGAACAATCAATTTTATTTATTTCTTAAAGCTATTTTATTATCATTTCATCATTTGAGGGTCATAAAGCTTAATCAGATAAATGAAAATGTCTATATTTTGTAAATACCCTATGGGTAAATTGTTAAAGCACACAATTTTGTTTAATTTGTATAGAATGCTTACTTTGTTAAATATTACTCCTTTAAATAAACAGATTTATATCAAGAAATAATATGAGCTGCATGGAATAATGGAAGCACATCTACTTACCATTATATGATCTGGATTCAAATCCAGATCCAGTAAAATCCAAACATTTTTTAATCTGCTTGGATTTTTTTTTTCAGGTAGTCAATATCAACAATGTAATGAAGGGAAAAACACTCAAATTCTTCTCAGGTAATCAGAGAAGAGCTTAGAATTGGCAATTAACAAGTCTAGTGAGGAAGTATTAAAGACTCATTTTTTTTTTGTAGCAGGATATTTGAAAGCTGTTTTTATTTTTTTATATTGTTTAAGTTATTACTTTTATTAATATTATTGCTAAATATTATTATTATAAAATTTGGGATATATTTTGAAAGAAAATGCTCATTTAAATAAAGTGATAAAATGGATTTATAAAATGTGTATTTGCAAAGCATAGGTATACTATCTATAATATAAAATTTAAAATAGGCAAAACTTTCTATACAGTAGTGCCATTCAGTGCAAGCCAGAGTAATCAATAAGAAATAAGAAATGGTGATCATGTGATGTTTAGTGGTTTAATATAAAATTTAATTAACTTTCTAAAGCATGCAACTAGCCGAGAGGTTATCGCAGCTGCCCCGATGCTATGACATATAGAAAAAAAAACCGATTGTAACTGAAACACATATCTTTGATTCTCTTTTTGTCTTCTATAATTAATTCATTATAAGCATAGAATAATATTTGCACAGATTAATACAAGAGTGAATAGCTGAGTTTGAAAGCTAATGTTGCTGTCTGATGCTTTGATAATACTTCCTTTCTTTGTGGTTAACTATTAATTTTTCCAAGAGAATCCAAATTTCTGTAACTATCTTTATATATTGAATCCCCCCCCCCCCAATAAAACCTAACCACAAATTAAGCCCTAAAATGATATTTTAGGATGCTTATAATATGTCTTACCCCAAATTTAAACTCTAGTTAAGATTATCTGCTACATAGATGGTCAATGAATGTATTGAATTATACAGTAATGAATGTATAAATAAACAGCATTGATGCTTTAAATAGATGGTAATATAAATTATATAGTTATTTTGTATTTTCCTGTCAACAATTTTCGACAAATGTAATTCTACCTGTATAGAGAAACAATTGCTTACCACAATTCAGTTTATCAGACAATTTATAATTTCATTTATATATATTTTAGGTACTTATTTTGTTTAATTTAATATTTGGATTTAGAATACTTGATTTAGTTTTAGAGTTTTATTATTGTAGTTTTTAAATACTCAAGATAAAAAAAAAAATTAGTTTCATTTCTTAAATATTTTTTTTCTCCTAAAAGATTTTATTAAAACAACAGTAGTGATTTTAATAATCCAAGTTTAGCTTAAGGTAAGTCATTAATATTTCTCCTAAAGAAAAGTTTTAAAAAAAAATACCAAAGCAAGGTTATTACAAGTAATTTGAAAAGTGTTTACAATGTGCACACTTGATAAAAGATGGATATAATTGTGTTATATATATATATCATCTACTTCAATACCCCACATGTTATAATGGCTGTACCTAATGAGCATGTGTGAAATACAGAAACATTTTCTGAATTTTTGTGCTTGCATTTTTTTGTTGTTTTGTGCTGACAAAGCATTTTTAACTGTAGTTATTTTTGTTACAACTCGTTTTGCACGTCTTCAATTAACACTAGATTTAAGGGTAAGTAAAATGAAAAATTATTTGGATTGCCAGATAAGATGAGTGAAGAAAAAAAGAGCTATTTTGGAAAATACAATATAAGAATGGCGGGGGGGGGCTCCCAGGGCAAGAATCTTACAGTTTTCTGTAAAGAAAAGAAGTACTTGAATAAACATATATTTTTGTACATGAAAAAATAAAACAACCCCTGAAAATAAGCTCTACAGCCGCAGTTGACAACTGGTGTTCGCAGACCACTGGTGGTCTGTGACATAATTTTAATGGTCTGCAAAGAAATCAAGATATTATTTAAATTCGCTAAACTCATTTAATAAAATTTTTAAATAAAAAATAATTTTTGTTTAAGCTGAATTTATTATATGTAAAATAGAACAAGAACTTTATATTGTTAATTGATTTTTTACAAATAATATTGTGACTTGCAAAACATCTACCTCAAATGCATTTAATTAATCCCTACTTGGTCAGCAGCCTAGAAAAAGTAACAAAAAGGAATGCAGAATTCTGTACAATTGATTAGACATCAAATTTGACTATGGCACACCCTTGTGGTAAAATTATTAATATATAAATAAATATATATGTATTTCATACTCAATGCTCATGTTTATTCATACCTTAAATTATGTTAATGGTACGCGATATCTAAAAGGTTGCCGACCGCTGCTCTACAGTGTCTTTTGGATCAAAAATTTATGTAAGAACCACTGTTATTTTTAGGGAAACATTGTAGTTATATGCACAATTGTAATGCTGTCAAAGTTGCTTTAAATAGCCTACTACAATGCAATATCTTATCAAGATTCTTCCACAAAAAATAATAGAGGGAAAAACACTCATCTAAGGTCAATTAAATTATCTAAAAGAATTTCTAATGTTGTTTTGAATATTATTTAATATCTGAAAATAATTTTATATTTGGACTCAATGTCATGAGTATAATACACATATGTGCTAAAAATCAGATCACTAAACATTTACAGTGTTACCTAATATAGACTGTCACCTAGAGTAATTTTAAAAAGTTTTGTTTTAGTGTAATAAAAAAAAAATATTGCCATTAGTGAATGATGTTTTCCTTAAAAAATGAATAAATATAATCTCTGCTAATTAGACATCACAAACTGAATTGTAATTATTTAAATAATAATATTAGATCAGGCTTAATATAAACTAGTTTTTTTATTGTCTGTGTTTCTTTTTAATGCAATTGTGCACTACTTTCATATATCACTGAATGGGTTTGCATGACAGATATTTCAGGGATCTATAAATAACAAGAGCTTTTGAAAATGCAATCATGCCAAAATCTAGCTATAGATGCTATTTTTTATTGCATGTTTAATACATAAATACACACACTTATATACATTTCACTTGATGTTTATTTTTTAAAAAACCATTATGTCTTTTTTATATACTTTCTCACTGAATTGAATATGTAAACATAATCAATTTAATAGACAACTATATATTTTAGTCAAGCGTTGGTAGTCGAGAGGTCCCTGCTTAGCGGGTTCGCTTCCCGGCCGATGCTATGACACATGAAAAAAAAACAACTATATATGTAATCATATATTTATTTCCATCTAATCGAATTTCATTCAAAATTGAACCTTGTTGAGTTTGAATGAAAGTCGATTAGATGGAAATAAATATGTAAATAAAATATATAGTTGTCTATTAAATTGTTTATGTTTACATATTCAATTCAGTGAAAAAATATACATATATCACTCACAAAACATTCTTGTTTGAGTAAGACCCCTGGAATTATTTGTAGGCAGACTCGTAATAAATCATTTTTAAATAAAGTTGCAAGTACAATTTAACCTTTCATTTGAAAATGTCAATTCAGTTAGTCTGGTAAAAGCAGTGATAAAAGTTCTTCACGCGCTGTTAAAATGAATAATAATAACATATATATATATATATTAAAGCTAAAACATTTATTTCAAATTTAGTTTTCTCTTTTTTTATTATTTAAAAAACAGCAGCATCAATAAAAATGATTTGTATATATAAAATTGCATAATCAATTATGTTAATATAATCTAATTAATACATCTTTCTTTTAATATTTAACACAGAGTAATTACTTTCTCTATTTACTTATTTTATATATGATAATCATGTTTGTTTTGTATTTAATATTGGATATTTATTCACACACTCTATTTTATATTTAACATTTTATTACTTATTAAATTACAAAAATCTCTATGACTGTATAACAGTATTCCATTAATTGAAACTAATATTTAAATAAATATATTTAAAAAATTAATAATAGATAATTTAGTCTTTATCTAATAAATTGTAATATATTTATTTTATCACTGAAAATACAAAAACCTACTTTTTTTGATAAAATTAAACACACATAAATAGTAGTGTATAAATCTTAAAGTGAACATATATAGAATACATAATACTAACTGAAATCTACATAAAATATTTTAAATGCCCCATAACAAAATTCTTTCAGCCACATCCCCCCTTTAAATAAAAGTTGAATTTTGAAATTGCTGTAAAATTCATACTTTATTTAAAAGAAAAATGTGGTTGAAAGAATTTAACTATGGGACATTTAAATTTGATCCTCTGTTCAACATTTAGAGTGATTTTAATTCATAGCATGGGGGAGAGTGATTTACTCTCTTTGTTTATATATTTAAACTTTAAATTAAACATAGCTCAATGCATATGGAAATAAAGACAGTAAATTATTCTTTCCCAGGCTATGAATTCAGAGTGAAATTAATTTCTCAGCCTGATGGAAAATGGAACTTAAGGGTTTTAAACTCATAATCAATTATACAAGGCTGGAGGCAGCAGCTATCTTTTAACACCTTGATTATAATAATTAAATACGATTTTAATAAGAAAACTTTAAATTAAACATAGCTTAATATATATGTAAACTAAGGGAATAAATTTTTCTCCACCAGTCTATGAATTCAAATCACTTTAAATGTTGAACAAATGCCAATAATGTTGACTAAGGTATCCTTTTACACATCAGGGCTATCAAGAATAGGTGGATTCATTCTATTCTTGATCCTTTGTTACACACATTCACACACACACACACACATATATATTGAGAAAAGTTTTTATATTTAAAAATTTCACATATCTTAGGCTAAAAACAGTTCCATTTTTCACTGAACATGATAGGACAAATACTATTTTTATAATTAGCTGACACAGTTTCAGCTTGAATTATCACTTGCCTGATTATATATCACAGCTGAAATTTTAGCTACATTATTTCAAAGAAAAATTCTTTTTTTATATTTTAATATTTATATCTATAAATCCGCACAAATCTTTAATATATGCAATTTTTTTGTGAGTGATGTGTGATTACTGATACAAATTCAGAAAAGTCGCTACATTTCAAATTTTTTCATATATAAAATATCTCTGATTTATTCCTCTTGCAACAATTAAAGTATTAACCCCAAAATAGTCCACTTTTGATTAAACATAAGTTAAATACTATTGTTATTGTTAGATCATGTTGTTTTTATTGCTGGTTATATCATGGTTAAAACTTTATCTAGATTATTGCACAGAAAATTCCTATTATATTCAATGTTTATACATAATTGTAATTATCATGGTTTTTGAAGTTCTCTAATAGTTTTTTTACTTTGGAAAATCAAATAGAAAATAAAAAAAAAAGAAAGTTTATTTCAGATGAGGCTTTCTAAAAATATTCAAAATCAATGCAGAAAGCATGTAGATAGTATAATTAGTCAAAAAATGTTTTTAATATAGAGCACTTTTTAGATTAATTTCTTAATTCATTTTCATGTAAAGCTGCCATTGGACTAAAAGAGATTATAATTAATTACAATGAAAAAATATTTTTTATTCAGTTGATGGTACAAATTTTAAGTTAAAAAGATTTTGAATGATATAACATTTATTAATGATAAGATTTTAATTATATCTAAAGTATTTAGATGTTAGAAGCTATTAGTGATCCAAAAAATAATAAAGAGGCAGTAAAGAGACTGTACTCATTCTGTGTAGTATATCATAGAGTTTTGCTGCCAATGTAAAAACAAAAAATAAACTTACTCCAAAATTGCTTAATTGTTCATTACTCTTTTTTTAATAAAATTATTAAATATTTGTTTCTTAAAAAGTACATGACTTTACACATTAGATTTTATTGAAATATATTAGCTTTTTAGCTAAAAATTAATTAATTGAAAATTTGTTGTGTCAAACAGAAAACAAATATTATCAATATTTTTTTTGTAGTTAACAAGTGAATTTTGATATTTCAAAAGAATATTTTCATTATTTGAATTTAAATTTGTCATAAATATTTAGATATTGTGAAGAATAATTTTTTCCATTAAATTATTTGATTATGATAAAGCTTGAATTAAAATCTTTTGTCTTGATTAGTCAATTTGATATTTTATTTTTTAAACTGATTTCATTTTTGAATTTATGTTTTCAATGAAAGTTGTAAAGCATGTAAAAATAAAATAAAAAATAAGTTTTTTTCATTAAAAACAATTTTTTTTTTATTAAGCTTAGGAATGTATTAAAAATATTTTAAAAAAATGAAACTTAAATACTTATTCTAAGTTATTTTTATTTTATCCTTATGCATTATATACAAAAATTTAATAAATTCTAAGCCTTTTATTATTGTATTTTTTATTATTTGAAGATGCATTTAATATCAAAAAATAACTTCCAAATTATAATGAAACCATTATGGGTTTTATAGCATATAACAACATCATAGTGTGTGTACACATACATATATAAAGTTGAAAAGTAGAAATAAACAAAGTCAATTTTTTTTGTAGATATTTTCTATATTTCACTGGAATTTTTTTAATTATAAATTAAACATTTAAAAAGGTCTAATTAATATTTTATTAATTCTGATTTTGAAATTAAAACAAGCATGTTTTTATGTTACAATGGATATTTTGATAATTATAAAATTCCACTATTTTAGACATATTTTTTTAATGTAAAGCTTGTATAACATATTTTGATAGAATTCTGCTAAGTGGTTTTTCAAAAGATTAAAGTGAATTAAAAAAGGGCATTACTTTTTTTAATCAAGATAGGAAAAACATTTTAAACTAATGTAGTTCCCCCTGCATCCTGCCTATAAAAGAGTTGAATTAAGGGGTAGTTTTTAAGTGGTTCTTAGGAGTTCTTAGAATTGTCAGATTATGACAAAAAATACCATGAAGAAATAACTAAAGGCAAGACAGTGGATCCAGCTGCTGTTAGTACAACATTGGAGGAGTTTTGATTCACATGAAGGACAGGGTCAGCTTTCTGTGTTTATTATCCTTTATATAATATGTACTAGATGGCTTCTTGCCTGAGATCTATCCAATCCTAGATCACTGCAGGCAAGCAGTTACTTGAATTACACCTTTCCTGATGATGACAATTAGACAGTCTTCTGTTTTAAAATGGACCAGCTTTATCAGGGAATCCATCAGCTTGCTGAAGAATTAGTTATACACATGCTGTTTTATCTATGTGCAGAGAAGTGTAAATATATATATATGAATCACAACTGGTGAATAGTGTATATGTTTTATCTATGTGCAGAGAAGTGTAAATATATATATATGAATCACAACTGGTGAATAGTGTTATGTATATATTGAGAACAATATTTTAAATAATTTCTTTAGTGAAAATGACATTCAAAATCTATAATTTAAAAGTACAAGTAAATAATTTTTGCTTGAATTAAAAATCAAAAAGTAAAGAATTGATTCATCTCCAAAAATATTTCTAGATTGAAAAACAAAGAAACTTGCTGGAGTATTTTTTTAAAGACATTTATAATTAATCAAAAGTAACCTGTTTATGATTGATATTTTTTTTTTGAGAAAAAAAAGAATAAAACATTTTTTTATGAATTTTTGGTATATTTCAACATGGAACCAGTTGCAAAAAAAATATATTTTTAATAATTTTATAATTTTGATAAATTAAAATATATGATATAAACATCAGTGTGTGTATACATTTCCATACACACATATATATATATGTTAAATCAGTCATTGATTATCTATTATAAAAATGAATCTCATTTATATAGTTTATGACAATTCAAATATGTTAATAAATTATTATACCACATGTCTGTGTGAATATGGATATATATATATATTATGTAAACCCATTATGAGATATTTGTAAATCATAATAAGATAGCTTATTTTTTTCATATATTATATGACATTTCCCATATGTTACTGCATGTCTGGGTGCTTAGATCAATGCATGTCAGGTATACACAGATGTTAAAATTAATCATTTTTTATTCTTATTATTATATGACAATTCATGTATGTTCATTTTATATTATATCACATGTCTGTGAACTGATATATGTGTTTTATATAAACCTATTGGAATATATTTGTAAATCATAATGTGATAGCATATTTTTAATTGTGTATATTAATCAAAATCAAAAGACTTAATTTATATATATATATATATATATATTGTATAAAATCAAAAGACTTAATTTATATATATATATATATATATATTGTATACCTTAATTTCATCTTTTTAAATTGATATTAATAAATTGATATTTTATTATTAAAATTATTATAGTGAATTCAATCCTAAATAGTTTTTAGAAATATTATATGTTTCATCATTTCATGCTTACAATAACAGTTGTAGAGATTGTGTTCTCTGACTTAGATTTATGCATAACAGTCTGTTATATAAAATAATTATATTAGTGTTTATGGGCATGCAATTGGTGATGATAATCTTGGATTAGCACAAAGTGGATATTCTTTAAAGTCCATGCACTAGATTTTATTTAGTTTAGTACTTATTCAAAAATGTTTATAATTGGCTAGTACATTAATGGTTCTAAGTAGCCAGAGCAGAGCATTGATGATGATCAGCATGTTTTAATACCCCAGCACTATTGTTTTTATTGTTATATATTCTGATGAATTAGCATTTAAGTTTGTGGATTCAAATTAATGTTTAAAAAATCTGCCTCATTCTGGTAAGGGCAAAATAATTAGCCTGGTCTATAGTAGATCCATTTCAAATCCAGTCACAAGATTGATTGTTGGTTTTCTTGTTGATTTATTTTATTTTTGATCATTCATGATGATGGATGATTATTACTTTTGGGTAATACTGGTGAACTTATAGTTAACATACTTATACTTATAGTTAATTAGTTGTGCTGATCTTATGGAGTGATTTCCCAGAGTGATCTCATATTAAATTTTATATTTAATATGATTTATATTAAATTTTATATTTTGTTTATTTGGGAATGATGATGGTTACAATCTCCTCATGATTATGGCCTAATGTGATGTACTGTTACAAATAATTACCCAATTGTGAGACATTGTAACCTAAGATTCCTGTTGTAGAAAATCCTATTTCTCTGTAATGCTACAATAGATAACTAAAAAAAATATTTCAATGGAACATTAATTCAATATAATTGAACAATTAAGAAATGATCATGGTAAACCATGATATTCTTTATTTATACTTTACTTTTTTACTATAAGCAGCAAAATAACAAATGTTACTTTCAAGACAATTCTTCAGACAACCAAGTTTACATTTTAAAAATACGATTTTTTTGCTGTTTATTCTTTTTGAATCTATTATATAAATTACAATTAACCTATTCATTCAATATACTGAATGTTTACTGTAGTAAATAGTGTAATTTGAATTATATTAAATAAATAAAATATTCAAGGCTAAAAAATGTAAGTTAATTTAAAAAATGTTTCTTATTTTATTAGTAGTAGTATTTTTTTTTTTATAGATACAAACTAATATAAGAAACAAATATTTTAAAAAACTCTTACACACACATATAATATTTTGTGGCAAATTTTACCATAGATCCTATAAAAAAAAGCAGAGTCCATAATACATTTTAAATCTGCAATATACATTTCTTTCATTCGGAAGATATGAGTATTTACAATTAGGACAAATATTAAAGTGTCTTATAAAAAAAGCTTATTATAGAAGAAACAACTATATCATAAGATGTCAAATAATACAATTACAAAATATATGTAGCTACATTTCTGGTTTATAGATTAGTTTGCAAAACTATTTTCAAAAATTCACCGTTAACATTTTTTGTCTTTTTCTCTCTATTTTTTTTTCTAGAGTTATAAAGAGCTATATTCATCTTCAAGGAGCTGTTAATATATTTTGTATGTAATATTTTAAAAATAACTTTTCAAATAAAAATTAAAACCAATATTAAATGTGTATTCAGAATTGTTGAAAGACACATCAACATTCTCAGTATACAGATGACAACATAATTATATACAAAAATAAAGAACTGATGGTTCTTATGAAGAAAGTTAATAAGAAATATGAGAAGATTACAAATAAATGAGAAGAAGATGGTCATTATTTCAGAACATTATTCAACATAAAAGTAGATGCCTGTAAACATATGTCATTGACAGATTTTGTCTTTGTAGGAATTTTATTATAGCAAAGCAGCCACTAATCAAAACATTTATCGTAAATTGATACTGAGAAATATTGTTCTGTCAAACCTGAAAAAGATTATTAAATATCAGAATACATTTTTAAAAATAAAAATCAGAATGTTTAAAGTAACACTGTATTACTTCAAATATAATATGCAATTTTTTTCCACATTTGGATCTGTAATAGTATATCTTAAAATTGAACCAAACATTTTAACACCTTCTTTCTATTGATGTTGTATTTCCCAACAATCATATTTTTGCATTAAGATATATACATACACATAGAATTATACTAGTTGATAGCAGTTCATACTTTTCTGAGTTAATTCAGTTATCATTGTAGAATTGCATAGTATCTGGCTGTATTTTAATTTTGAGTTTTTTTTTTATTACCACACTAATTCAAAGTGAATATTTAATATTTTATTTCTGCCAATATCATATTTCCTAATGATCATGTTTTTGCTTCACACTCTTACACATGTACTCACTCATACACTCATTGATATCTGCAGTGTAGAAATCTGTGGTTTTTGGCCTTATTTTAATTTTGAGTTTTTTTATTATTCATACTCACTAATGATGACAAAATGGTCTACATATAATGCTGAATTCAAAAGAAAAGTTATATTGCACATTGAAGAAATTGGAAATCATAACAGGTTTACTGTTGATGAAAAAAATGTCAGTGTAAAAAAATGTAGAAAATCATTCTCAGGGCCTAAAAAAGAAAGGTATTCTGCTATTGATATATATGTTTTACTTTATATATGCCAATAATTATACAGTAAACAAAAAAAAGGAGAAAAAAAATTAAAATATTAACTACCATATGGTACTGTAAAGCTATCTATAACAGCAATCTTTTATTATCTATTTTAAACAGAAAAACTATACCAAAGGAAAGTTTTTCTAAGAGTATTATAATTTGTACACAAAAGAATGCATGACAGACTTGGCACTCATAAAAAAACAAAGCATGCAATTAATGGATGCATTCTAAGTACATTTAACTGATGATATTAAGCTTAAAGTAAAAACAAAAAAAACTGTAATATGGTAATAGTACCAGCAGGTATGATTTATCAACTCCAACCACTTGATGTGTCTGTTAATAAATTCTTTAAAGATAGAGTGAAGCATGGTTAAATCAAGAATATCATCAACTAGTAAAATAAAACAAGTTTCATCTTGTACAATAGCTCAATGGGTTTTGTTGACTTGGACATTCCTGATGAAATTATCAAAAAAAAAACAACACTTTCTTAAAATGTTGCTATGCTAACTATTTAAATGACACTGAAGATATTAATTACCCTTGTGGAATAGTGAAGATGAGAATAGTGGTGTTGAAAGTGAAAGTATATCTGAAGAAGATTCACAATAAATTAGGTAAACCTTATTGTATTTAGGTTATTTCATATTTAAGTAAATAAAAATGTCTCTTATTTTTCAATAAAATTATTTACCCCCCCCCCCATTTTCCAAGCTAAATTTAGATATTAAAAAAGCAAGTTATATAAAGTAGTATATGGTGCTAATAAAGAAAAACAAGTCACTATTTAAAGTACCTAGATATGAATTTGTGGTAGGTTTAAAATTGTCTAACTTTGATCATATTATGAGATTAACAAATGTATTGTAAAATTTATAATATTTGAGATGTTAAAAGAAAAAAAGAAAGAAATGATAAGATTAATAAAGTAAAGTATCATAATAATTAATGTGACATTAAAAAGTATATTAAGCTCTTTATACTTGTACACTATTTTCTAGTTCTTAGAGTAAACATGAAGTAGTAGAGTATGACCAAATAAAAATATATGACCATTAAATTAATGGGCTTATTTACCTTTGCTTGTCAAATTTTAGTTTTAGAAGAAACTTTATTCAAGGAAATATATATATCTATAGATATTTCAGTTTAAAGGGGGAAAACATATATATATATTTCAGTTTAAAAGAAAAAAATTAATACAAACCTAATCAAAGAATACCACAATAAGTACTTTCAATAGCATTCAGTCAATTATATCATTATTAAAAATATTTACAATAAAATAGAAAACAGAAAATACAATCTCACTAGAGGTTAGAACACCCCTGGACAAGCAAATGGTTGCGAAAATATCTGATGGAGGTGATTTTTTATGCCTTTGTTTTATTGTCTGTAATTTGTTTTTAAAGGTGTTAACATCTCTTGCATTACTATTGTAAAGATAAGCGCACCTTGTACACCATAATGCATTGAGTATAAATGTTTGGCTTCTTATTTCTGGGAAACGCATTTGGAAAAGATTCTATAATTGAACTTATGGTCCACATTCTTTTTCTAATAAATTTTTGTAGTATAAGATCGAGGCTACACTCAAAGAATATGTTTTTGATTTTCTTCTGATTTATGGCTGTATGTTTTTCTTATATCTCATGTAATATAATGTTGGTAATGATCACATGTCAAATTTTAAAACAGTTTATTCTAGAAAATCATTATTTAAAGCTATCTACATAATTTTAAAAGCATATAGAAACAGAAGGATAATAGATAAATGATTGTCAGAAATTAATGTAAACTTGCCTGTACATTCTCGTACTATTATTATTACGGCAGCTTCTAATAGTAATAATAATGATGATTATGTGTTTGTGCGAGTTGCATTAAACACATTTTATTACTTATTCTAAATTATATTCGGTAGATATTAATTTAGTTAAATAAATAATTGAATTATATTATTAATTAATACTTGATTATCTATAGCGGCTGAAATTTTAATTCTATTGTAAAAAATAATATATCTAAACTTTCAGATAACGTAAACAAGCTTCTGTTTGTACGTTAATAAAAAACTGTATATAAACAATCATTTGTATATAGTGTCAATTATTTTCTAAATGAAGCGTTTTTATTCCATTTCATGAAAGCTGTCCATGTATAAGTCAAATTTAGAAATATATTTAATTGTTCATATAAGTGATATTTATTTCATAAAGATCAATTGCCACTTTAAGTGTGACTTTTTATTGTATTAATAATTTGACACAATGATCAATATATATATATTAAGATAAACGACATTGAGTGATAATTCATGTGCACTTCACAAAATATTTTACATTTGAAATAGATATTAAATGTTAAATCATTAAACCTTTTTTATTTGAATTATAGGGTAAATATAATTTTTACTAAGATTTAATGCTCTTCATGTTTCTTTTTACTAAAAGTCTTCACAGTAGTCAAATCTGTTTTCTACAAGATCTAAATTATTGGGTAGAAATATTGTTTTGAACAATATATATATATATATAGGTAAAAAATAAAATTGCCAAAAAATAGCATTCTGCAAAGCAAAAATTCCCCAACTTTCTCTATAGAAAAACAGTGAAAGATAAATCAGTAATAATTAGGATAAGCAGCTGCCAATTGGTGAGATTGTTTGTGGTTTTTCTTTCTTAATTTGATCTCTAGCTAAAGTTGCTGGTTACCCATTTACTGATCACTAATTATATTTACTTAAATCGGCTATATAAACGATATCTTGGAAAAAAAAAAGATCACATGATCACCATTTCTTACGCTTGCTTATAACTGTTGGTAAAACAGGCAAAACTCCCATACAGTAGTACTACTGAGTGCAAGTCAGAGTAATCAATGGATAGCTGCATCCATTGATTATTCTGGCTTGCACTGAGTGGCGCTACTGTATAGAGTTTTGCCTGAAAAAAAATGCAGGTAGCACTATCCATCACATAATAAAATCCTTGCCGATAATATATACACCCTTTATTATTAGTGCATCTGCCCGCTATGATCTGGGGTTTTGAATCTGGAAATTATTTAATAGATAAAAAGCTTAGGATTTTTGAAGGTAGATGGCATATAGACAATACCACTATAAAATAAATTATTGTTCAGTAAGTAAGTATTTGGTTTTTACAACTGTGTAAAAGAATGGTAAACCATAAATGCCCACTAATCCGCAATTAACTAGAATTTTCCCTCTGTGCTTCTTTATACAAAAGTGCTGGAGAGTATTTGCCAAGCAATGGACTATTAACAAGCTATTTTACACACAACACATATATCAAACAATAATTATTTAAGTTATTTGAAAGATGCTATTTTTAGCACAAAATATGAATTAATACAAATTAAAATAACTAAATTACTATTCCAATAATTTTTTGAAATGAAACTGAGTTCTAATTATATAATGTAAAGGACTTCTCCTTTTTATTATGATTAAACATTATTATTAAGGGCATGATCAAATACAAATAAATCTGCAGTAGTATTATTTCTGAACAAATTTAGTAAACTAATATGTGCATATAATATATAATACACTGCAATATGTAAAACAAAATATGAAATGATGTCATGAATTAAGATTATTAAACCTCTATTCTTGTCAACTACTGAAAATTAAAATGAGAATCTCATACCTTTTCAGCTTTGTTATGTTTTTAATTTCATTATTACAATTGAATAGTAATCAGATGTTTTATCAAACTCTTTTCCTACCTACCTACCTACCTACCTACCTACCTACCGACCTACCTACCTACCTACCTACCTACCTACCTACCTACCTACCTACCTACCTACCTACCTACCTACCTACCTACCTACCTACCTACCTACCTACCTACCTACCTACCTACCTACCTATACCTACCTACCTACCTACCTACCTACCTACCTACCTACCTACCTACCTACCTACCTACCTACCTACCTACCTACCTACCTACCTACCTACCTACCTACCTACCTACCTATCTATCTATCTATCTATCTATCTATCTATCTATCTATCTATCTATCTATCTATCTATCTATCTATCTATCTATCTATCTATCTATCTATCTATCTATCTATCTATCTATCTATCTATCTATCTATCTATCTATCTATCTATTATACCATTTACATATATATGGTACAACTATATTGGCATTTGGTAATATTTAAAAAAGCTAAAAAAAGTAAAATTAAAAAATTGTTCAATAGTCATAATTTCAATTTCTTTTTTTTTTTTTTAGTTAGTATAATTTTTTTTATTTTTAATATGTGCAATGAAAGTTATTTGTGTTGATATTATCTATTTAATTTAATTAAAGTTAAAATTGGAAAGAATGTAAGTGCATACAGATTGTCTATCCAGATGAATAAAAGAAATTCATTATGCTAATTAAAGACGGCGGAAATATTCTATAAAAAAAGACTTGGTAACTAAAAAATAATAATAATTGTACAAGATTACAAAACTTGCCTTATGATAAAACAAAAGATAAAGACATATGCACAGAAATCTGAAAACTGGTGAAGACTATAAAAAAATAGCTTCAAGAAGGATCTTGTCAGTCCTGGATCAGGAAGTATCCGGGACTTCTCTATGTTGAACTAATTTGTCATGTAGAGGGGAGATTTGAGCATTTACGAACACCTTTTATAATGAAGAAGTAATTCCAAAAAACTTTTGAGCCCAGCCTTAAAGTGGACCAGGAACATAAAAGATGTCAGCAATGATTAAAATCACTGGCCATGTGTTCTTCAAATCAAGAAATATATATATTACAATCTACATAAATTCACAAAACTTATTGGTAAGATTATTCATACCCTAAATTATGTCAAATTAAATATTTTCAAACTAAATTTAACTATAAACATTAGCTATAAACTTTTCTTAGAAGAAAATTGTAACAAGAACTTTTAATTGTTAGATTAGCATTATCTGGATTAGCATGCATATGTTCTTTACAGTTTATTAATAATTTATTGTTTAAATATTTTAAAGTGTAATAATAAAATATTTACCTTTAATATCAATTTTTCATTATATGTTATAAATTTTAAATTATTTAAATTTTATTATTAAAAAAATTATTAATTTTATAGAATTGCATAAATTACCTTTGGTAAAAAAAATGCATTTTCTAAAATATTAAATTTTAGTCATTTGCTGCAAACCTATGAAATGTGTGGAATCAATGAGTCCATGGACTGTGGGCCCCTCTTAAATAAATAGAAAAGTGATTTTGCGAGAAATTCAAATCAAAATAAATATTAGATCGAGTTAATCAGGAAATATAACTATGTTCATGAAATATCTGAATTCCTTCATGTTCAGAATATTCTCGTTGAAATAGTTTCATTAACTTGCCCTTTCTAGTGCATAAAATATAAGGCCTAAAATGACTTGTGAATGTTACACTATATAGATCCAATTGAAATCTGTTTTAGATATTTTTTTACCTTAATATAGTTTTACTTTTTAATGATTTTTAAATAACTTTGGGGATATAACTTTTATTAAGCTAAATATTGTTTTAAAAACTAAATCTTTTTTATATTCTTTTAAAATAGATTAACTCTTGAAGCAAGACTGAATTGAAAGAAACTAAATGTTGATTATTTTGAAACTAAATTTTAATTATTAAAATCAACTCTGCTATTTAAAACTCTTTACACTGATTTCTTTTATTTCTCGAATATTTAAAAATGTAACTATATTATACCCAACTAAATTTTAAAAGAAATAGCATCTACACCTTTAAAATAAAATTTTTTAAAAAGTATTCAAAGAATATCATACTATATCAAATGCATGGAATTAAATGAAATGTTATAAAGTATAAGTATTAAAAATAAGTTAATACATTAAATCATCTAAATAAAATTACATATTGATTAAGATCTCTGAATATAACTGACTTGTTGGTAATAAAAGTTTAAAAGTTTATTAAATTATTTATAAAGTAAATAAGCAGGTTACTTTAAAGATATGGACAAGCAGATATTGTTTTACTACAAAAATGGATTATATACTTATATTTTCAATGTGAGAGCTGTTTGGGGGTTTATTAGGAAAAGTTTCTATTTATGGATTTCAAATCTTAGTCATAATCATGTTTTATGTCCCAGGTAAAGTTTATCTCAAAAATTTGTTTCCTTTCATGGTTGAGAAGCATATCTGTTTTAATTGCAAATTAATATATGTGAATAACTGGTGCAGCTAGCAGGATTAGATGGCTTATGTTTATAGAATCTATGCTTCAAGAATGAAAGTTTTTAGTGGTGATCAGCAATATGCCTTGAGTTTTTCAACTGCTGGCTAAGATTTCATGTACTTGGTGGCAACAATGATCAAAGACTAAAGACAAAATTATTTTCTAAGTTAGCTTATTTACATCATTACCAACATTGCAAAACACTTTTTAAAATTATACAAGCCCAGTAATTATTTTAATTATCCATGTTTACAAAATTTTTAAATCTGTAAAGCACATATTTATAGATAACACATCTATTTTAATTCAAAAAAATTTGTTGAATTGACATTTTCCAAACATGAACAAAGCTTAAAAAAAAATTAGTTTTCCAAGAATTTCAATTAATAATACGATAAGCTATATGAGAAAAATTTTCTTAATTAGTATTTAATAAAACTTGAATTCAACAGTTAGTAACAGCACACAGGTTAGCACATAATACATTTTAAGGAGTATTATTGTCCTCTCTTCATCAAGCTGCTGACCTGGATAGTGATAATACTAACATTGAATTGAATTTACATCTTTAGATTCATGAATATTGATATAAAAAAAACTCAGAATTTCATATAATTAACCATGAGAATCCTCCTGATTCTTCACTTTTTCCCAAGAGCAAGTCAATAGTGGCTTTTAGACTTTTATGTATCATCTTAGTAGGTTAATGTATGAGATTAATTCCTATTGTCATGTCAGTATCTTTTTAAAATTTTCTTCTTTGACTTTTTACTTTCTATTGAATGTTTTTGTATTTTCCAATTAAGCATATGTTTGCTGGTACATATATGATCAGCTACTTTAGATACCCCTATTTTGTCTTCCCCAATCATCAGTTTGTACTCTTTAAAAGCTTTTCAGTATAGTAACTGTTCTCACTATTTTTTTTTTCACATTCACATATTTAATTGATGCAGTTTTTGTTTCTCAACATTTTAAGTTTTGGTTTGTAGATGTTAGGATTTATGATAGTGTGCTATGGCTTTGGAAAATTGTTCTGATGTTATATTGATTGCATATTTCCTTTAATTTGTCTGTTATTCCTGGTATGTATGAAAGATGCATAACCGTACTAATAATTGTTTTTGTTTTGATATTTCTTTTTGTTTATTATTTAAGGTTTTTTTAATGACATCTTGTGAATAATCGTTCTTCATGAGAGTTTGTTCCATGTAGATCTTTTTTTCCAAATCACTGGTTTCTGAACAAATTTCTTTTCTCAGTTTTATGCTGATAATACAACTTCATATTTTGTGCTTTTGATGTTATTGGATGCATATGAATATTTTCCTGAGTGTGGGGGGTTTCTGTAAACTGGAATTTTGATTTTGCTATGAAGATTCTTGTTACAAAAACATCTAAAAATGCCAATTTTTGCTCTTGTTCAGATTTTATTGTAAATATTATTGAAGGGGATATGTTGTTGATGTGTGTCCAGAATATTTGTAATGGTACTTCACCATGTTGTTATATGACAAATTTATCATCAACATAATGAAGCCTACTTTAGGTGGATTTGCAATGATATTTATTGCTCCTTTTTTAAATTTCTTCCATGAAAATGTTGCTAATCAGGATTGATTTGATTTTGGTGGAAGAATTCTATGCTGTAATAAAAGTATGTTGTTGTTATGCAGAATATTAATAATTCCATTATATTCTCAGTAAGAATATTTTTTCTGGTTTGTAAGCTATTAATATCATTTAATTTTTTCCTTATGATAGACAATGCTTTATTATAGAGTACATTTGTGAATAAACTTTCCATATCAAAACTTACTAATATGTAAGGTTTTTAAATTTTTATGTCCTTGATTAATTTTACAAAGTGCTTAAAATTCCTGACAAATGATTGTGTCTTGTATGTCAAAGGATTAAAAACTTTGAAAAGAAATCTTGACAAGTTTTGGCAAGAACTAACAATAGATTTTAATGGAACATGGTCCTTACAGATTTTAGGTAGAGTATAAAGATGAGAAAGGTACTATGAGTTTTTATTACTCATTCATGGCTGATTTTGCATATAGCAGTTAATTTTTTCTTTGATGGTATTGTATTTTTGCTAGTATTTCACAATAGTTTTTTCCAAGCTATCAATGTGTAGCAAGAAATCCAGGAAATAATAACACAATCTGACTACTAGATAAAACAGATAGCAGAGTGAATAAAACACACAACTCATTTTTGGCCTTTATATAATTTCATGATAATTATCCTGAATTTTGCACCTTGTATGAAATTTGGTAAACAAGTTACCAAATCCAAATACCAATTAGTATTAAATATAATTAAGATAATTACACTGTTCTTCACAAACATAATTAAAACTTTGACTTTGAACTTAACTACTTACAATATGTTTTTCAAAAATGCATTTAATTACTTAATTAATGATTTGATATTAAACTTAAAATAATTCCATTGCTTTTCAAAAAAACATACTTAAACGGATTTAATTAAAACTATGATTTTGAATCTTTTATAATGAAACCCAATTAAATCTGTTCTTAAAAAAAGAAAACAGATGTAATTATAAGATAAACAACCTATTTAGAATTTATTTAAAATTTAGAGTTTAATTTAAAAGTTTTACATTATTTAAACTGTTGGAAATTTTAACTTTCACATGCATGCATACACAAATAATAATTTAATGTATCTATACATGTAGATGTTTACACAGGTTGTCAATTACACTTTAAATTACTATTTTAAAATTGAATTAAAGTTGTACTTATAACCAAAGAAAAACTGTGCCATTGATCACTTTTTCTAACTTTATATTTCTCCCTATTCTTCACTCTGCCTATCTTTAGCAACCAGTTATTATTGCAGATGAAGTATCCATTTTAATATATACATTTAATGTTAATTAGAATGTTTAAAGCAGAGCTCTTTGAATTAAAATTTGAAGATATACATTTTATTTTATATGATATGTTTGGCATACAAAGTAAACTATTGCCAAGTATAGCTTAAAATTTATTTCAGACGGTTCAGTGTTAAACATGCTAATTCTCATTAGATTTGTTATATATATATATACACGAATGTTTTCATGGATTACAGATATATAAGACATATTTTGTGGGTTCATCCATGTAAGATTTTTTTCTGGTTAAGATCTTGTTTGTTCAAGTCAAAATGTTGGAATATCTAATTAAAATCTTACATAGATGAACCCACAAATTATGTTTTACACAGACACACACACACACACACATATATATATATCAGTGACAAAGCGTGACTTTTTTAGGAATGGAAGCACACTTTTTTTTGTAATGCTTTTATTTCACTTGCCAAAACAATTTTTACATAATAGCACCTAATATATATATATATTGTGGCCTGTCTATAGGTGGTACGACCCTAAGCAGAGTTTCCAAGTCCCTTATATTAGGCCCTACTTGGATTCGGGTTAGGTTTTATTAATAAACTTACTATATCCCGACCATTTTCTTTAACTATAACAATTGAATTTAGATAAGATTAGTATCTATCCCATGTTACTTTGACATGAGTAAATATTTCTAAAATAAGATATGTTTTAAATCTAATCAATATGAGACTCGTTTACCTATAAACAGATCACATCCCCTTAACATTAAACAAATGCAAAATACTTGTTCAATGGCATAAGAATACCCAGATACTCCTCCTTATTAAGTATCTACATAATCTCATGACTAACAATAATATCTAATATATTATTTTATATTTATAACTATTAAGTTTTAATTCAATCACTCATTAAATTAATCTGTTAGATAATTACAGATAAACTTTGATTCATATTATGTTTAATAATTAAGATTGGCAATAATCACAAGAATAACTTTAAAATAAGGAGATCTCAGGAAAATCATTGATTTATTAATTCTTCATACTACCCATGGAATATCAAGAGGGATTTTATAGATTTCCATGGATAGTGTACAAATTAAGAAAGGCTTATAATTTAAATTCATAGTCAAGCTTTATATGTATGTTCTTCAATACTGAATATTAAAATAATATTAATAACTAAACTGTGATTAACACTAATACTTTCACTAATAACTAATGTATCATTTAATTTTATATTAATAAATACATTTTAATAATTGGCAATGTCATCAATGACCTATGGGATCAAGGCAGCACGTAACAAGTAAAAAAAAAATCTTTACTAAGAGATTTATGCTTATTAAACTATTAGATTTTCTTTAAATTGAATTGACTTTTCATTTTAATTTTGACTGTACATTTTAAGTTGTGTGATGTGGTGAAAATGAGCCCAGAAAAGATATGCAGCAATTGGAATTTAATAAAACTTTTAAAACAATCATTTTAATAATATTCATTACAAATGATAATAAACATTTCCATTAATATCAAATTTAAAATAACATAATAAAATAATACATATATATATATTATAATAATAATAACAACAGAAAATTAATCTTTAGAGTATTATTATCAAACAAAACTAATGATTTCCCATTATATGTTGAGATATTTATCCCTATGTATGTAAACTATATATCACATATTTAGTTTATTAAACAATCATTTTTTTTCCATTCATGGTTCATTAGTTTAACCTCTACATAATAGTAGTACTTGATGATTAAGTAACAATACAAAAAATAAATGAGAATATAGGGTTATAATTCTGGAGGTTGGTAAGCAAACAAAATTACTACTTTTATCTTTCACATAAGTACAAAATCATTGTTTTTTTTTAGTTTATCCATTTGTACATGTATATATAACCTGCTCTTTGGAGTATGTATATATATCATTTTAAATACCCTTTCATACTAAAATATCGAGTATATTTATTTATTTAAAGGATTCATAATCTTTAAACTTAACCGAATTATTAAATAACTATTAATATAACAACACTTGAATTAATTCCTTATTAAATTAGTTTTCTCCCCCCCCCCCATTATACTAACAAATCATCGATTAAAAATATAAATGCTAACATTAGAAAGAAGTTCTGTTTTAACTCTCAGCTAAAGTATAAGAACAATTTTAAATCTTCTAGTTGTTCCACACTCCATAAACTTATCATAATGTTTTTATTTTTCCTTATTTTTTTTGAAGATTCTGCTTATCCTAAGATTCGCTAGGTATTTGAGTTACTACAACGATAATCCTTGTTTTGTTCTTTGTTTAGTAATAAAAATTTATATGTGGCTTGCTTTATTTACTTTATATGATATATATTTCTCTCCATAGTAAAAAGCACACTTATTATTTCAATTAAAAATGCATCGTGCAACGTTTTTTTTTTTCAGCTAAAACTTTATAAAACTGACATCCATGCTGGTATGGCTCAAAATAAATAATATATCCAGAATAATAATGAACTCTTTTATTTATTACTAATTTAGTTCCATTGAATTTTAAATATATATACTTAACTGTTTCCAAGAGATATACTATTTTTTTATCTATCCTTACTGGATATTTACGGTCTTTATTTATTTCCTTTTGTGTATTACTGCAGTTCATTTTCCCTATGGCACAATTATTGTTATTTTTCCGTGAATATATTCGTTGACTATTCATATCCAATTATTTCTTCAATACTTATTAATTTTCAAGAGATTATTGGGAATTCCGATTATTGACTTGCCCAGTAGAAAACGATTAATTTATTCCATTATTTTAACAACAGAGCTTATAATTATCCATGTATATTAATATAGAGTTGTAAATCATAAGGTTTTAGGAATTTTAATCCAACTTTGTTTTTTTAAAAAAAAATATCACCAAGAAAAAAAAAAAAACTTAGTTACTTCAACTTTACGATCAAGAAGCTCTCCCTTTTCCCCTCTCTTGAATTTCATATTCCAAGATTGTTTGAAATTCTTTGATTGGCTAATATTTTCCCACTTTTTTCTATGAAACAATTATTTATTTTGAAAGTTTTTTGTTTATTATTTTAAAATGACCGATTTTTCGTTTTTTTTAAAAATATTAAAATACAATATTTTTTAGAAATTAAATAAAGATAGAATTTACTATTTCAATTCTAAATCAGTATTTTGGTAAAATTAAACTTTATTTATTTACTTTTAAATATAGTAAGATTTGAAGATAAATAATTTCTATGTTTAAAATCAAATGCGCACCCACAATAATTATTAGTCCATACTACACATTATGTTTACAAAATTACAATTTAAACTTCACTGGTTTTAAACTCCAAATAATATTAATTGTTCATCTATCTGCACATATATGACTCTGTAGGTTATTTTCTATATGTATTTTGAGTTAAGACATTTATAAATTTCCCTTAACTAAATTCGAGTTCAAACCATGTGATCTAATATTTCATTATTGTCTTCTTTTAATAAGTAAATATTATTAGATTTGTAAAATTTAAAATTATACACTAAATTTTATTTTAGAATAGTCTGAGCTAATAAAAAGTGCACAATATATATATATTCCATACATCTAGAAAAATCTGAATCTCTCTTATCTATAAATCAGAGAATATATTATCAATATATTTTTAACTTCCAAATCCTTTTAACATTCTTAAAAATTTTAACTGTAAATTAGATCTTAGCATTGTTTGAACTTCTTATAATCAATGATACTGCATTAGTCAAATCTATTCTTTGCACATATAAAAACAATTCAACAGTTGGTAAAAAAACTGAAAGTGAATTTTTTAAATTGTATTTAATGAAAGCTTTTGAAAGTTTTAATGAATTTTCTACAGAAGCATTCATTCTGTTCTATACATGGACACTTCATCTTTGATATATATATATATACTTTCTGATGACAGTCATTTCCATAAAGATATCTATGCTACTAAAAATGCTTTTTCATAATGGTTTTGATCACAGAATTATTAATAGAGCTTTCTTATATATAATAAAAAAGATTTTGTACTTCAAAAAAATAAGACAGTTCTGCTATATGTAAAGGGAGTAGTAACTGATAAAATTGGTGATGTTTTTTTAAAAAAATACTATCCACACAATTTATACTACATTTAAAAATAATGAAGTATTTTTATGCTCTAAGAAGAAAATTCCTTTATAGTGACAAGATGTATATAAAATTCCATGTGGAGTTGTCTACATTCATACATTGGACAGACCAATCATAGAAAAACATCAGAAAGGAAGAACACTTTTGTCAGTTAGAGAAAAAATTAATTTATAAGCCATTTATTCACATATTAAATTAACTAAATATCATATATTTTAATAAAACATAAGCAGAAACTGAATAATATGACCAGAAATTGCTAAGGGAAGCTATAGAGATTTTTAAAAGGCCCAAGAGCATAAATGAAAAGTGTGAATTAAAGAAAATTAACATTATTTGAAAAAAGTTATTTGAAGGATAAATATTTTTTAAAACTTCTCAGCTGATAGAATTTGAGAATGAGAAGAAAATAACAAAAGAAAAAAAATATTTAAATCTCACCACAGCCATTCTTATTATTTGAGAAAGAAGAAGCTCTGAGGAAAGTACTTGTTATTATAGTGCAACGTCTGCTATTTAACTATTATATTTTTATTTCATGGAAACTCCCAGAAATAATAGTATGAATTCATCATTTATCTGTAAGAATATTAGAATTAATATATAGATTTATTTAAACTTGTTTGAATTAATAATTTCACTATCTGTAGTCAAGTTGCCATATTTAGTGTATATATAAACTTATTAGATTATTGATAAAGGTAGATTTGGCATTGTTTAAGTGTTAACTGCTTTCATGCATTTATACCCACCCACCCACCCACCCATATATATATATATATATATATAACTGAAACTAAATAATGAATGATGTGCTTGGATTTCATCTATAATCAAGATATTATAATTATAAAAAGGAATACTCTCCATTGGCATATCAGAGTGATTTACATCTGCAATTGCATACAATTTATGCTATAACAAATGTTCTAAATTAATACATTAGGCATCACAATATTAATATTGTAATGCTATAGCTATAAAAGTATATTTAATTCCTTTTTCTTATTTGGACCAACCAACCATATAAACAATTGCTATTAAAAAGAATGGCCAGATGGTTTTTACCTTAAGAACTTATAAAAAATTAAAGCATTGGAATTGTTGAATCTTGCTCTATGGATCTTAAATAACAGAGCCTTATCTTTTTCCCACTGTACCAAATCATTCAGGTAAGAATAGTTTATTTCTTGGGAGTTTAGAATGATTGAGAACCAGTTGTAATAGAATTGTATTATAATGCATGGATCTTGAGCTCCAAAATTTGTTACTCTACCAGTTTATAAAATCACTTTCTATTTGTAATGCTCACATATATCAGTTTATAACTTAGAAAAAAAAAAGACTCCAATATATTTAAATATGTAAATTTCAGTAAAGTTTGATAGATAACAATTGGAAAAAAATTTAGTACATGAAATAATCGTAATTAATTATAATAAAATCAATATGAAATGTCACTTTTTAAAATTATTAAAGCTTTCTCTTTTACTATTTATCACTAACCCAATCTCATTTTATTTTTCAATATTCCAAAGCATCATCTCCTTTCATCTTATCAAATTATTCATAAACTTGTTCTTTTGGTTGGTTAATGTCCAAAGTTTGTTGTTGATGAGTGGTATAATAAAGATTTTATATAGAACTGATAGAAGATTGAAAAGTCCATAATTTCTAATATCTTCTTAATCACTGTTTTAAAATATTACTAATTGTTATACAACTTTTCCAACAATTTTTTTTATTTCTTCTCTTGCTTCTTTTAAAATACTGATTATAATTTCATTACTTCCTGGAGCTTTTCCCTTCTGTATAGATTTAATTGCATATTTCACTTCTTCATTTAAAATAGTGAGCAATTCAAAAAATGAGATAACTATATTTTTTATTCTTATTACTATATAATTCTTTTATAGAATTCTTCAATATATTTCATCTTGTCAGCTCTCTTTTTAATAATAGTTCTACCTTTTCTTCTTATTGCAGAAATAATTTACCTTCCAATATTAAGATGATGTTGTTTTCTACTTTTATTTTTTTCTATAGCTTTTCTTTATAATTCACAATTATATTTTTTATATATCGTTAATTTTTTTTCATACCATTTCACAAAATTCTAAATATTTAATTCTTCCCAATGTAAAATTTTAAAATATTTTTATATTCCTTCTTTTCTTCATATGTTGTCTTGTTTTAGTAAAAAAATTACTAGTCAATTGCTACCTTTTTGTACCAGCTATCTTTGTTATAGTTCTAATAATGCATCAGTTATTTTTTATTGATTTCATTTACATGTGAACCACTTCCAAAATCTGTTAATATCTTAAAGTAATCTGGAGTATAATAGTTAATAAAAGGATTTAAAGTCAGAAATTCAACAAATGAACATAAAGATTTTTGCTGATCATATTCACATTAGATCTTTTTGATGTAATGAAAATTATATATGAATCTGAGAAATTTTATCATACTATTAAAACCATCAATGGAACCCTTATATGATAACAATGATATTTTAAATGTATGGAGAAAATACTTTGAGCATCTTTTGAATAATAATACAAGAATTGAATGATGTCTTTTAATAATACATTTATTTACATTTGGACAAAAATATCCACTTAATAAAATTAAAACAGCTCTTCATAATTTTAAAAGTGGAAAAGCTGCAAAATCTGATGACGTACCTGAATAAGTTTTAAAATATAGTCATGGTCTATTTGCTTCAAGAATATTGGTATTTTTTAAAATGTATGGATTCATAAAATTGTGAAACCTGATCTTAAGGATGCTTTTATTGCTTTAGTTCTTATAAATAAAAAAATAGACAAGATTTCAAAAATTACTATGCAATATTATTACAAATATACTTACTAGGATTTTGAATATGTTGTTTTCAGTCATAAATTAATGATTAATAAAAGCTCAACATGATTTTAGAAAATCAAGAAATACTATGACAAGGTTATAATTGTCAAGTCATTTGATACAATTAACTGATCAGGCTATGGCACTCTTTGAATGAAGTTGATTTCACACCAAAATTTATTCATATTATATAGGGATAAAGTAAAAAATCTTATCACCACAGATGGAAAATCTGAGATATTTGAAATAAAAATAAACAAAGATATATAATATTTTCATCTTTGTTTTTGATTCTTATGATGGCAAGCTTTGGAAACATTTATAGATGTTTTCATAAAACAGGTGATCAAGACATATCATTAGTTCAATTGCCATATGTGTTAACTTGAATTAAATAAAGTCAAAAATAAAAACTTTATTTTCTTGACTTCTGGATTTACAGTATGCTGACAATTGTGCTATTATTTCCAATTAAAAAGATGACCTAAAGAAGGTACTTAATAATTTAATATGATATATAAAAACTGATTTAATTATTAATGTTCAAAATATTCAAGTTTTTACCTATTAGTAATTGAAGAAAACATTTAAGCAACATTTAGCTTAGATGATTATCAATTTGAGAATATGGGCCAATTTAAATATTCTATTATTTTTTTAAATTGGAATACTGATTTAGATATTGAGATGTAATGCAGCAGCCAATGAACTGCTATGGAAGATAAGATATATACTTCATCACAATGATATAACTACTGTAACTAAACTAGTATGTAAAACTGTTATTTTACTTAATTTATTGTATAAAAGTAAGATATGGATTTTCTATCAATATAACATAAAGGCATTAAAAAATTTTGTTTAAAGCTTTTTCATAATATTCTCAAAATAATATAACAAAATCATAAAATCAATCAATATGTTCTTTAGCTTGCTAGATATATACTATAATATTTAGTATTGTAAAAACCTCATACGTTCTGAAAAGTATTTTTGGTGAACTTGAGCATAGTTTTCATTGGAGAGATAGATCTTGTTTACATTACAAATATTATTTCAAAGACATTTTAAAAAGTGCAATATTGATTGTCATATCATTAAGAAGATGTGATTGAGGAAAGAATGTAATGGAGAACTATAACAAAGCATTGCTTTCAGAAAAAGCTTGTTGCAGAAAAATATAAAAGACAGTTATGCAAAATATTAAGTAAACAAATAATGAACTAGCAATGTTCTGTGTGCAGATATATTTTTGATTTATGAATCAATTTGTATACTCATCCCAAAACTTTTCTGTAATACAATATTACTTTTTAAATCTTTCTATAGTTTCTCCTTGGAGTTGTGGCTGCTAGTGATGAGAGTAATGTCTGTAGAATAAAATAACTAAGAAGAGAATAAGATTTTCACTGTTCTTACAGAAGATTGAGAGGATATCTATTAACTTTGCAATACTTTGTAAAGATTTATAATCATTATCAACCATTATAAATTCACTGGAGAATGCTATTCTATTTAAATAATTTTTTCTGATATATAGTTTTTTTTTCTCTTCCGAACTCCATTAAATTCATCCACACAGACACACACACATATAATCACATTTTTTAATAATTATGCATTCTGATTTGGATCACCTTTTTTTAATTGTTCTTTTGCATGTTTTATAATTTCATCCAAAAATCTTCTATTGTAAAAGTGTTTTTTTTTTTTTACTTTTCAAAAAAATTTAAAAATTTTCAAGAGTATAACATTATTTATATCATGATCAGATAATTAATTTATATATAAAATAAAGACAAAATTAAAAAAGCTTAATTAACCAACCTCAAGAGAAAGCCCTCCCAAAACATTTACATTGAAATGCAGTGGGAAAAACATTATACATTATGGTAGTAAATTTTAATTGCAGGCGGGACCAAGGGTTAATTTAGTATTTAACTAAGCTATGCAGATATACAGTAACAAAACTGGCTATCTGAAAAAAACAAACCCATCCTAAACTGTTCGGAAGTCTTCAGTGACTTAAAAAAAATTAAACTTTTACACTAATTTGAATTCAGTATTATAGCATGGAAGGTATATATATATAAATAATATTTAAATACCAGTATAGTATGTATGCTTTAAGATAGATGTAAATAGAGGGTATTTGAACTCAGACATTTAAGCTTTCTTTAGTCATCCTCTCCATCTTATACAACTAACACACATGACCACATACATGTGGAAAAGATAAATGATCTCCATATATATGTATAATATATGTAATTTTTGTGTTGGTTCACATGTAATTAACTTGCACCAATACTTTGGCTGGATCATATCAAACATCATCTGAATAAAAATGTAATATATATATATATATATATATATATATATATATTTACATTTATATATATATATATATATATATATATATATGAAAAGAAAGTTACTGTTAACACTAACTGAAATAATTATAGAAAATATACAAACCATTATACAATTACAAATATCCAGTAATGCCCTCTGTTTAAAGATCTATATCTCAATAATAGCAAACCTTAAAATGATACCACTTTAAGGTTGTATGCTAAACGATGTTAAATATTGAAATACAGACCTACTCAAACACAGAGCATGAAATTTTAAATAAGCAAACGATCTTAAATTTTGCTAATAAACTAACAAGTTTACAAAGTTATTAAAGACAAACTAAACATTAGATTTTAATCTTTAAATTCCTCCCATACAACCTTAAAGTGGTATCATTTTAAGGTTTGCTATTATTGAGATATAGATCTTTAAACAAAGGGCGTTACTGGATATTTGTAATTGTATAATGGTTTGTATATTTTCTATAATTATTTCAGTTAGTGTTAACAGTAACTTTCTTTTCATTTATAGTTTGGGAGGAATTTAAAGATTAAAATCTAATGTTTAGTTTGTCTTTAATAACTTTGTAAACTTATTAGTTTATTAGCAAAAATTTAAGATCGTTTTGCTTATTTAAAATTTCATGCTCTGTGTTTGAGTAGGTCTGTATTTCAATATTTAACATCGTTTAGCATACAACCTTAAAGTGGTATCATTTTAAGGTTTGCTATTATTGAGATATAGATCTTTAAACAGAGGGCATTACTGGATATTTGTAATTGTATAATGGTTTGTATATTATATATATATATATATAATATACATACCATATATATATATATATATATATATATATATATATATATATATATATATATATATATATAAATGTTGAATGAAATATTTTTCATGTTGTTTAAATCTATTTAACATCTTGGGCTTGAAATAAAAAAGATTAAAACTTATTTAGCCCCAGGATGATTGTTAATTAGTTGTAATTTATAGTTTCCTGGTCACATCTAAAAGCAAAAATTATCTGTTTACCTGCATATACTCTCTTTATTTCTATTCTTTATTACAATAACAATCCATAAAAAATATTTAATTCACCATATACAACTCTCTGGAGAAGTTAAAAATATTATTTACAGAATGTTAAGAAGAATGCTACTCTTTCACAATCTCACACCTATTAAAATAGCTTTCTGGATTTAAATTTATATAACATTGTGAAGTAAAAAGAGTGCCTCCTTTTACTTAAAAAAACACAACAAATGAGCTATTATAGGTTAATGAAAAAAAACTTGTTTACAGGTTAATGGAAAAAACTTGTTTAACCTCAGGATGATTATCAATTAGTAATAGTCAATCTTTTTCTGACAACATCAAAAGGCAAAAGTTATCTCTGTTTACATTCATATATATGTGTATATCTTGACACTCTGTCTTTATTAATAACAATATAAAATACCAAAACAGAATTTAAATATATTGAATGAAATTAATTAAACTGAGTATACTTTTAACACATACTATATCATAACCATAGTAATTCTGCAGAGAAGATCCATTTTTTGCTAATTTGAATACTGTTAGATCTTTCCTTCATTATATATTCATTTTATGCAATGAACCATGCCTTTTTGATTTTATATTTAACTATTGTTTTTTCCTTCACACATTATTTTAATAATACTAAGATCAAAACTGTGTTCGTGCTCTTTTTCATGGTTATAAAATACTGATGTATTAATTGAATCAATCTTTGCTTTCTTATATATCAAGCTGTGTTGTGGTATTCTTATTTTCAGATTGGCTTTTGTTTCATCATAGTACATGTATAGACTGTCTTTTGGCTGCACTTTATGGCATATATCATGTTTGTTTGATCCAAATTTAGATTGTACTATCATATTTACCTTACACTGGAAATAAAATTACAAAGTTTAGTACTGATAAATTTAATGTAGGATTTAGAATGCTTACCAATTTAAACAAACTTATTAATAATATTAAAGGCAAAAGACACAAATTGGATTAACATACCATGGTATATGTTATAAAATACATCCAAAAGAACTGCCAATACAATATTATGGTGATACAAAAATGAATCTGAAAATAAAAACAATACAACATATAAAAGACGAGTTCAACTAATTCATTGATATTTTACAACCATGAAAAAGAACGTGGATACAGTTTTTGATATTAGTATTATTAAATAATGTGTGAAGAAAAAACAATAGGGAACGTAAAATTAAAAAAGTTTGATTCATTGCACAAAATGAATATGTAATGAACCAAAAATCTAACATTATTTAAATTAGCAAAATATGGGCCTTCTCAGGAGAGAAACCATAATTATGATGCACAGAACGAAAATGTACTTGGTTTAATTAATTTAATTCAATATATTTAAACTCTGTTTTGGTATTTTATATATACATATAAATTAAACTATATCACTATTTATTATTGAAGATACAAGTCAAATTTTTTTATAGTCTAAACTATTAATTAGTACTTTATACTATAAAGAAATTTTGTAGAATGTTTAAGATAAGTAGTGGTATAATTTAATTTATAAAATGTATGGCCTAGCTTTTAGCTTTTAATTTAACACATATATAAGAATATTATTAGATGGAACTGATTTCGGTTGGCTTTGCTAGTTTTTAATTAATACATTGCTTAGTTAAATCTCAGCTGAAATTTATTAAATAATAAGTGGAGAAATCCTGTTACAGTTATTAATATTCACATTTAAAAGTTTGTGAAAATCTTCTAATTATATATGAGAGTGAGAGTGAGAGTGAGTGAGTGAGTGAGTGAGTGAGTGAGTGAGTGAGTGAGAGAGAGAGAGAGAGAGAGAGAGCGAGCGAGCGAGAGAGAGAGAGAGAGAGAGAGAGAGAGAGAGAGAGAGAGAGAGAGCGAGCGAGCGAGCGAGCGAGAGAGCGAGAGAGAGAGAGAGAGAGAGAGAGAGAGAGAGAGAGAGAGAGAGAGAGAGAGAGAGAGAGAGAGAGAGAGAGAGAGAGAGAGAGAGAGAGAGAGAGAGAGAGAGAGAGAGAGAGAGAGAGAGAGAGAGAGAGAGAGAGAGAGAGAGAGAGAGAGAGAGAGAGAGAGAGAGAGAGAGAGAGAGAGAGAGAGAGAGAGAGAGAGAGAGAGAGAGAGAGAGAGAGAGAGAGAGAGAGAGAGAGAGAGAGAGAGAGAGAGAGAGAAATTGCCAATTTGTCCAGGTGACTAATTAGTCAATCATTAAAAGTTTGATACTTTTTTCACAAATACCTCTTTTTGTTTGAGAATAAGATTCTAGACAATAATCAATCTAAAGTATCACATCATTTTTGCCAAGGTTTATAGTTTTTTTGTGTGTATAATCAAATTTTATTTTTCTGCAGAACATATTATGCAAAGAAACCTAGTTATATTGTATTAAAGCTTTTTAAAGACCATGAAGAATGTGATATAATTGGAATATGTTATTAATAATTTAAACTTTTTAAATACTGAAAACAATTTAACAAAAAAAGTTGAAAAAGTATCTTTGAAGTATTAAATGTGTATATAAAGTAATCTTACAAAGATTATGAAGAGGCGTAATAGCGTAAAGATTAGAGTAACAATCGACCGCCACGCGATGAGAGAGATTCAAATGATTTTTTAAATAAAAAAAATAATAGTAGAGGATCATTTCAAAAATGCTTTTAGTAAATAAACATAGTTACTCTAGCTAGTCATTTACTTATTAGATAATTAATGAGTATCAGGGCACACTTAGCTAAAGATATAAAACAATAACAAAAAAGAACCCATAAGTCTCAAAACCGCTTACTGACTAATGATTTCTGTTCTCTGTGAAGGGACGCTGGAGCAATTTTTGCTTCGAAGTGAACAATTTAATGCGGTTTATTATTTTTTAACCTACTTACAAAAATATATATGTATACATTTTTATTTCATTCTAGAACTATACATATATTTAAATAGAAAGTATTTTGCTAAATATATATAAAACTATAAAAAAACGAACGAAAACAAAATTGAATTATTTTTAGACAAGTCGTGAAAGAAAAAAAAGTATAAGACGTAAATCCTCACGAGACCGATAAAAGCATCGCGTTGTGATTTAAAAGGTTTTCTTCTTGTAATCAGTTTTAATAAAAAGAAAACGTCAACACTGAATCATCAGCTTCTGATCCTTCATCTTTTCAATAAATTCATTTCCTAAGTGTTGATTCAGGTCTCTGTCTTTGGTTAGGCAAACACTATAAGGTCTGAATCTGCCAACAAAATTGCAGAAGGCCATTTTGACAGCATCCTGCGAGGCCACAGATAATGAATAGGGATGAAAAACGCTTGCTTTAAATTTCTGTCATAATAGATTGCTAAACGTAAACTGATACAAAATAAGTTTTAGTATCAAGGGACTTTGATTTGAAATGCTAGAACAGAGCTCAATTGTTTATTATATCAAACATTAAAAAAAAAAGACACTGCAACTTTCATATAATAGGATGCTCTGAAATACATTTTTTTTCCAAAGTAAAATTTTTTCAATGCCATTAAATAAAATGCTATTTTTTCTTTTAAAAGTAATATTATAAAACCCCAGATTATATTTTATGATTAATAACAATATGGAAATACAAAAAAACAACTCTATTTGAAAGTGTAAATTAGCGGTTTATTTTCTCAATAAAAAACGCTAATTAATTATTAAGAAAAGCAAACAAAAATATAACATTTATTTTTAGAAAGTTCCACAGAATGATAATAATAATAGACAAATAGCATCATATACGTTATTAAATTGATTTAAATAAATTCTATCAAATTAAGATTGTATATCGAAAGCAATATTGTTTTTTCCAGAGCCTAAAAGTTTAAACGAAAACCGCAAATTCCTTTTTATAAACCATCAAATTTTGCAAGCATTAAACATTCTGAAATCCCCCAGAGACATTTCTAGTAATGTATGCAGATAATGATATACATGGAGCAAAATAATTGGGCAAAAAAGCTATTGTTATAATATATAGAAACATTATCTTACTAAAATTAAAAATGTTTAAATTTCAAAAAGCAATCATTGACGGAAAAAAATGGATGTATTTTCAAAAAATAAAGAAATGTTGCAGATTTTTAAAATATTAACTAATATTATATAAAAAAATTTCCTAGCTGTTCTATGATTCATTTTTGAGCTCAAAAAATAAATGAGTATTAAAAAATAAAATAAAAATTGGCCCGTAAACTTGTATAATTTATTAGAGAAAAGATTTTATGAATAGTAATAGCAGAAGCAATGAAAACTTAATAATTAATGACAGATATTAAATGCAAATCATCAGATTCAAGACTTTTTAGATAATTCAAAAATCGAATTCTAAACTTCAACAATTCATTTCAAAACAATATAAGCTCTAAAACCAGAACATAAAATATCATAAAACTCAATGAATATTGAAAAAGAGTTTTAATCCAAAACCCTCTGTAACAATATCAATATTTAAGATTACTCAATACATTGTTCATATAAACAAATGATGGAGTATGTGCAAAAAGAATATGACTGCCCATTTAGAAACATTATAATTGAGTACAAACAAAAAAGAAACATAATAATTAATAAAGAAATAAATTAATAATTAACAAGACTAATACAAATATTTTCAAAAAGATAATCTGCAAATCTTTCTACTTTGCTATGAAAATTGTGCAGTGAATATTATTAGTTTGGCCTTAAAGATTAAAAAAAAAATGGAACAAGACATTACATGTTTTGTTTACCTAATATTTTCTCACTATAAAATCTTTCCATTGACTCATTGTAAATCGAAAGATTTCACGAGTATTAATGGGTCATAAGAAATGTGGACTTAATTAGTGAAGTATTGAATAGCTTCACACTCTCAGATCGAACCACTTCAGCTTCACCTATTTAAATAGAAAGTAGGTTGAAGTAAAGAAGGGTTCCCCTCTTTTCTTCCAAAGAGTAAGCTTGTGGCTTAAGACCTGTAGAGGTCACTACGATCGCATTTTATACCCATGTGCTTGAGGCTACAGCCTTAATGAATATTACTTACGTAATCAATGTATCAATGTGCGTTTAAATAAATTTATAATGAGAACTAATATTTTCATGAATATATGCAAGATTTTGTTATTATAAAAAAATAACACTCAATTGATGATATTCTACTTTGCATAAACTATTATAAGATATAGAATAACATAACTTTTTCAGATCATGAATTGTAATGCTTTACATACTCATGGTTAGAGTATTCTGTATTATAGTGACTCAATATTTAACATTTAATAGGCAATTATTATGTCTTCAGTTAAAATACCAAACCCTGAAGAAAATATTGTTACATCATCTAGAGAATCTATATTGATGGATATCAATTTTCATATCTAAGAAAAAAATGCAGCAGCAAACTTGTTTGTGAAAAACTAGTTCAATTGACATTGCAAAATCTGACTTTTAATCACTCCTATTGCCAATGAAACTAAAAGGAATGAAAAATCTATCTGACAGCTTCATGCTTTCATTCAATTTCACACTTAACATTGTTACATCAAGCTAAATTTGTGTCATCATCTCAAGCAAATATGGAGTGCTTTCAAACATCATTTTAGAAACTAAAGAAAATTAAGCTAAAGAGCTACTCATTACATCAAATAATTTGTAATATAATAATACAGTATTAGCAATAATATCAGTAATAATAATAAAACTAAGTATAAGATTTTAGTAATAATTTACTATATGGAGCATTAAAAACTTTTTTTGAATCATGCATATATAATAAGCAGTTTATAGTATATATATTTCAGGTTCATCATGTGTAAGTAATAATATTACACTAATGTCTCGGATGGATCTTACCTGCTATCCTATGTAAAAATATGTTGATGAAACATTATGATAATTGTGCATGAATGAACCAATATAACATTTATATGTCTTATCTGTGAAAATTTTTTTTAAGAATTAAATGTATATACTATAGAAAAATTTATGATGTAAAATATTATCTAAATATCTCCCCAACCTTTGTATATAATTAATTCTAAAATCTTGTAGAAACACATGTCTGTCTTCAAAATAGATCATATTACTTCTACATTGTCTGCAATACAAGTGCTTATATGGTAGACAAATATAGTCAAGAATGAAATTTTATTCAATAAACATATAAACTGTAGTGTTTTGTAAAATGGCAGACATGTTTGTGCACTCCAGAAAAAACTAGAATTTATTTGTAAGGATGTTTTTAGATCGCACTCTGGTAGCTGAGGAATTTAATTAGTGCATTGACATAATGGCGATCGACAATTCCTAGAAATATTTGCTAATTACAAATGTTTCTAGATAAGAGATGTTACCTTATTGGTCAGTGCATTGATTGGTCATTGCAGTTGTCAGAGAGCGGTAAGAAAACTGGGTAACATCTAGCAGTGTAATATAGAGAGTGGTAGAGAGCAGTCATGCAGTAGCGAGTAGCAGACAGTATGGAGTGCATCTACAGTAGAGTTACTGTTCAATTCCAGTAGGAGATAGCTGACAGCAGTCGCAGTGCTTACTATGAAGAGTTCGTGTACAGCTACACTGGACTAGGGCTAAAGTAGTCCCATTGTGAACCGTTTTGTAGCAGCCAGCCTGAAAGAACATCGTGGGAATTGAACTATAGCAAACTGTAAAAATAGATTGTTGCAGACCATTTGTTTGGAGAGCATCCACTTGCAGACCATTCATTGGAGAGCAGTCGGTGCAGACCATTCATTGGACAGCATCCATGGCAGAGCATTCAGTGCAGACTATTCATTTGGAGAGCATCCATTGCAGAGAATACAGAGAATATTCAGAGCATTCGTTGCAGACCATTCGTTGGAGAGCATACGCAGTTGAACAGTAGCGAACGTTATTTGCTGACCGCACAGTATGACTTGCAGTTATAACATTGGCACAGTCGTAAGTGTGGATATAACATTGGTGCAGTCGCATTTGGAACCTGGGAGTAGCGAACACATTGAACTACAAGTTTAGCCGTAGATGGAGAAACCGGGTGAAAATGTCAATCCCAATTAGTAACGTTAGCAACAAGGGTTTTTCTGGAGTGGAGGGAGGTGTGTAGTGTTTTGTAAAATGGCAGACATGTTTGTGCACTCCAGAAAAAACTAGAATTTATTCGTAAGGCTGTTTTTAGATCGCGCTCTAATAGCTGAGGAATTTAATTAGTGCATTGATGTAATGGTGATCGACAATTCCTAGAAATATTTGCTAATTACAAATGTTTCTAGATAAGAGATGTTACCTTATTGGTCAGTGCATTGATTGGTCATTGTAGTTGTCAGAGAGCGATAAGAAGACTGGGTAACATCTAGCAGTGTAATATAGAGAGTGGTAGAGAGCAGTCACGCAGTAGCGAGTAGCAGACAGTATGGAGTGCATCTACAGTAGAGTTAGTTCAATTCCAGTAGGAGATAGCTGACGACAGATGCAGTGCTTACTACAAAGAGTTTGTGTACAGCTACACTGGACTGGGGCTAAAGTAGGCCCATTGTGAACCATTTTGTAGCAGCCAGCCTGAAAGAACATCATGGGAATTGAACTATAGCAAACTGTAAAAATAGATCGTTGCAGACCATTCGTTTGGAGAGCAGTCGGTGCAGACCATTCATTGGAGAGCATCCGTGGCAGAGCATTCAGTGCAGACCATTCATTTGGAGAGCATCCATTGCAGAGAATACAGAGAATATTCAGAGCATTCATTGCAGACCATTCATTGGAGAGCATACGCAGTTGAACAGTAGCGAACGTTATTTGCTGACTGCACAGTATGACTTGCAGTTATAACATTGGCACAGTCATAAGTGTGGATATAACATTGGCACAGTTGCATTTGAAACCTGGGAGTAGCGAACACGTTGAACTACAAGCTTAGCCGTAGACGGAGAAACTGGGTGAAAATGTCAATCCCAATTAGTAACGTTAGCAACAAGGGTTTTTCTGGAGTGGAGGGAGGTGTGTAGTGTTTTGTAAAATGGCAGACATGTTTGTGCACTCCAGAAAAAACTAGAATTTATTCATAAGGCTGTTTTTAGATCGCGCTCTGATAGCTGAGGAATTTAATTTGTGCATTGACGTAATGGCGATCGACAATTCCTAGAAATATTTGCTAATTACAAATGTTTCTAAATAAGAGATGTTACCTTATTGGTCAGTGCATTGATTGGTCATTGCGGTTGTCAGAGAGTGATAAGAAGACTGGGTAACATCTAGCAGTGTAATATAGAGAGTGGTAGAAAGCAGTCGAGCAGTAGCGAGTAGCAGACAGTATGGAGTGCATCTACAATAGAGTTAGTTCAATTCCAGTAGGAGATAGCTGACAGCAGATGCAGTGCTTACTACAAAGAGTTAATGTACAGCTACACTGGACTGGGACTAAAGTAGGCCCATTGTGAACCGTTTTGTAGCAGCCAGTCTGAAAGAACATCGTGGGAATTGAACTATAGCAAACTGTAAAAATAGATCGTTGCAGACCATTCGTTTGGAGAGCAGTCGGTGCAGACCATTCATTGGAGAGCATCCATGGCAGAGCATTCAGTGCAGACCATTCATTTGGAGAGCATCCATTGCAGAGAATACAGAGAATATTCAGAGCATTCGTTGCAGACCATTCGTTGGAGAGCATACGCAGTTGAACAGTAGCGAACGTTATTTGCTGACCGCACAGTATGACTTGCAGTTATAACATTGGCACAGTCATAAGTGCGGATATAACATAAACATTTCTGTATTTATCTTTATAATATTAAGTTAATCACACACACACACACATATATATATATATATTAAACAATTTAATAGTATTGTAAATATCAAATCAATTGAAGTGATATTAAATTCTCAATACACCATCTATTATATTTTTTATTTTATTCTATATATAGTGTGACCTTTTATTTGGTACACTGTAGTAAGTAATCCAAAATTTTAAATTTTAAAGATATATCTGGCATTAATAGTTTAATAAATAACTTTAAATAGAGACTTTAAAAGAGATTGTAAATACACATTTTTTTTATTCATGGTCATTTTGTTTTATATATCTGTATATAAATTTTAATAATAATATATTTTAAAATAATTATAATGCTAAAAAAAATCACTGATTTTAAATATTTTGTTAAAATAATTCTATAAAGCTGAATAAATAAATAAATTTTAAATTTCAATTGAAACGTTTAAATTTAACCAATTGTAAAATAGTTGTTAATTTTTTTTTTAAGTTAAATTTTGACATAACAAGTTAAAATACATATATTCAATGGTGAAAAATGTTAATCCAAACTTCACAAGACCTATTTCAGGCCATCATAATATTGTTTTGATGATAGAAGTGTTGGTCATCTTCACAACAATTTATAAGAATAGTGATTCAAATACATGTCCTGCAGAGATTGGCTCAAAATTAGGATGAGAAAATTGGCACTAAGGTGGGCTTTGAGCATTCCATCATCAGATTTTCAATGAAATGGAAAATTGAAGAGTTGGGCATTGAGTAGTGTAAAGCCTGTCCATTAAAGTATGAAGATTGACTATCTTAAGCTGAACTTTGATTGTATATATGTGTGAAGATGATAATCTGGACCAACTGATGAGTTCTGGTTTAGCATGAAATATGTACATCAGTGATTATTTATGTTTTCAACATGTGTATGATCAAGTGTATCAGTAGTATGAGATAGCATGGATGGTTGATGGTCATGTAAAAGTCTGAGTTCAAACTCCTATATATTACATATAGAAGTGAAGTTGTAAAAAAGCCTGTGCTGTAGAAAATATTAATATTACATGATAATGTATAAAATAAAATAGAAAATATGGTAGACCACATGTGAGATGGATGGATGAAATAAGAAAGTGTGCAGAGGTGATGTGAAGAAGAGAAGCTAAAGATCGGAGAAGATGGATTAAACTTGGAGAGACCTTCATCCTGCAGTGGATTGATAATGGTTGATAATGATGATGTTGATGATATATATATATATATTATAACATTACAGTTATACTATATAAAAAATTTTGGCTTTGATTAATTTGGTTTTTATAGTTAAGCAAATGTATTCGTCACTTTCATTTGGTTAAAGAGTATAAAATATAATCATTATTTTATTTTCATGATCTCTCATATCAATATTTATAAGGCCAATAGTAGTATAAAGCATTCTTTAATGAATTTATAAGCTGATTTTTATATTAGACTTCTAACTTTTACTTAAAGAAAATATTTATATGCGTTCGTTGATATTTATTTTATTAAAAAATAAAATGGTGGATTATATAAAGCGCAAGAAATGCTACATTCGTAAACAATAATTCAGAAATAGAAATAGAGAATAGGATTACAAAATACATTCCATTTTAATTATATGTAAAACCAACAGCCATTACATTTTATATGTTGTGTGCATATGTGTAGATGTTTACATATTTAAATGTAATAAAATACTAATCAATTTAGATTTTATTTAACAAAGATTGATTTTAATTTGTTTGAAAAATGTTTAAGTGATAAATTATTTATTATAAGATCAATTTAATGTGAGAATAAATATGTGAGAGATTATAAAAATGTTGAAAATTGTTTGTCTTAAAATCTGGAAGTAAAAATCATTACCACTTTTGTTTTTAAAAATCTTTTAAAATTTTGAGTGGCAGAATCTATGGAAACTTTTCTGGAAAAATCCTTAAATTTACTCCAGTGCATGATAGAGAATATTACATATCCTAGACATCATGCAATCATCAATATAAAAGCAGGATTGACAAAAATCAGACAGACTGAAAAATTTTTTAACGCTAGTTGGACTTCATGCAGTTTTAAGTTTTAAATAGCCATTTTGTTCTTCAGCTATCTAATGGCAGGCTGAAACAATAATCTGAACAGATGCTTTTTGTTGGGCATCTGACTTCCGTTTCATCGTTCCAAAAGAGAGATAAACCATAACATTGTAATCAGAAATCACCACTGATTCAATTTATAAAATATTTCTTTCAAGAAATCTCATTTGTTTAAGCAGACTGATGGAATTGCTTTTTCATTTATGAAGAAATCGCTGGACTTTCTTCGATGGAATATTAATTAGTAATATTTGATAAATTTTGAAAGAACTGTATTTCAAACTTTTAAACAAGTTTGCTTGACTTTTTATATTTAAGATATTATAAATATGTTTAGTCTTCACTTCACGAAATGATACTTTTTTTTTAAGTTTCAAGAAAATAAATTTGATTTCATCTTCAGTTATAAAAAACAACAACTTAATTTTAAATAATAATTTTTTGAAATCAAACATGCTTTTTATCAAATTGCTAACAATGAAATGGATTTTGACCTATAAAATGAGAAAAATAGTCTTGCTTGGATAATAAACTTGGCTTTATTATTATTAACTTAAATGATTAAAGATTAAAAGATGAATGAATTAGTCTTATACCTGGAATTAAAAATGCTACACAACAAATTTTTTGGATAAAAATAAAATCTGATTAAGGAATTAAACTGCTACTTACAAAAGAACTACCAATGTGTTTTCTAATATTTGAAATATTTGCTGGAAGAATTAATTATCCATGCATAATATGTAAAACTTAAAAGGATAATGGATTATAAAGAAATATTTTGATTGCTACTTATAAATTATGGATCCTCCCAAATAAATAAAAGATATAATGGATTACCAGTGATATAAAAATAGATTTATCTTAGATTAATGATCACATCAAGTAAAATTTAATATTTCATGCTATTTTAAAATAAATAATATAAAAATTGAAATGAACTGTCCTGTAAATCAAATGGATTATTTGATCTAATTTCTATTTTATTAGTTTAGTCATGTTATAGTGTTTTTGCAGAAATGAAAGTAAAATTTGACTCAAATATTTCAATATACAGGTAAAAGGATGCCAGTAGCAGAAATCGGTCTAAGGTTGGAAATATTCTACAAAGCTTGTTAAGAGCTTGTTTTGTGAGCTCTATATATAACATTTATAAATACAAGCTTATTAAATTAGCTCATGTGACATCTGACTTGTTTTTTTTTGTAAGGTAGAAGGTAATATTTTCTTTAGTATTATAGTTAGTGTTAAGATTGAATGGAATTAAATATAAGATACTTTAGGATCTAGTTGTAAAAATGTTGATAGTTATTAAAATTTGTATTAAATGGTTCTTGTCAATATTTGGATTCTTATGAGTTTTTAATTTTTTTGAACTCAAATTAAATGGAGTACTCTTATATGGGCATGAAAGTCTATAAGAGATATTTTACCTATCATTCACTTTTGTTAACATTAATTTTTACTGTTATCTTGTATACAATAGCAGCCTAATGATTTTACTGTACTTTGTTTGAAGAAGTAGCATCCTCTTAATAGAAAAGCCTGAAATTGAATTCAGAAAAAAGATCTAAAGGCAAAAATATAAATAAACCAGCTGTAGTAAATTATCATTTAAATCTGTAAAGCAGTGATTTTATACATTGAAAATTTTCTCCATTACTTGTAAATGAGGTTTATAAACAATTGGTTGGTACAATAAATCAATATAGTATGTTCATATGGCATTTAATTTTTATAATTGAATAGTCACTATCCTAATATTAAATTAAGGATTATTTTATGAAATCTTGATACAACTTATCCTTTTAAATGTGATTGTCTTTACAACACACTTGACAGATCCCGAGTTTGAAGTAGTGTTAAGAAATAGGCATTAACATTTTATTAAAATGCCTTATATAATTTTTATTATTATTTGTTTTTGTTATTGGTTTTATCTGATTCAATAAAATAATTATTAATTTTAAATATTTCTCTTTGTCATTCTTTTTAATAAATATCATCATTTCATTTGCATTTATTGTATTAAAGGCCATACTTGAAATATAAATTTGCTTGTAAAACTCAGTGGGATTATTGTAATAATGTTATCTGTAATATGAAATATTATTGGATAAGATGGTGTACATAAAAACCCTTTTACACTATCATATCCAAAAATACATAAATATATTTTATATTCGTGCATTTATTAATTCAACTCTTAGACAAAATTATTATTTAACCATTTTATTTAGTTTTGCTAGCCATGTTTTTAACACATATATTGAATTATTTTGAGTTAAAGTTTTGAAAAAAGAAGCATTAGTTGTAGAAATTTTATTGTTCAAAGAACAAGAGTTCAAGAGTAGCAGATTATTATATAACTTTGAGAAATTTATTCTTTCTATTAAATATTATTATTATAAAACTATAAGAAATTAGTTTATTAAATATTTATGATTTTATTAGACTAATTGCAAGTCGAAGTAAAAGAGTTATGGTAGATATACTTTCTTCAGTCTGATTATTAAAGATAGAAATATAATGGGAGAGATTAATAACAGTATTAAACTTGAATGAAGTATCTTTGATAGAATAATTTAATGCTGATAGAAAATATTCCTATGAATCAAAACCTTAGACACTTAACAGAAGGGCAATATAAACTTTAGAACAGAATCAAAGTATGAAAATGTAATTGCTGTGATTGAAAGGAAGGATAAAAGAAAAATAGATATCACTAATATAGTTAAGCTGAAAATATTGCACAAACGAATAATAATAGACAAACGAATGAAATATTAAATTACTTCAAAAAATTATAAAAGACTTAGAAATATGTGACACATGAGACGAATAAATGAAACAACAAATTTTTTCGAAAGAAGAGAAAAGAAACTACAGATTGAAGATCCTGAATTAAAGTTTGAAAGACATTACTGATTAAAAATTATTTATAATACATTACTGTTTCATAATTAAAAGGAAATAAATGTAAAAATTGAATTAAGGCAAAACTTTATTTGATTTTCTTTTTATAAATGACTTAGACAGGATTTATTTAATTATAAAAGTCAAAAATTAGTACATTTATTAAAAAAAAAATAATTTTTTTTTACCTCCCTACATATATATTATAACGCTGATTTTCACGATTTATGAGTGGAAAATAAAAACTTTTTTAGTAAATCATTTTGGAGATTTTAATAACATTAAACTGGCTAAAAATAATGAGCATCGACAACTGCTCATTGTTTATATCTCACAAGCTTAAGAGAATTGGGTCATGTGATCTATGACTCTCATTTTGACTATTTATTAAACAGACTTTTTGTGTACTGGACGAAATAATTATTCTACGCAAAAAAAAAAAAACTAATATGCGGTAGACCCAAAAAAGTTTTTATTTTTATATATATGCTTATTATTTATAAAAACAATGTAAATAAAAATAGTGATTATTTTTTTATGTTTATGAAATAAAAAATCCAACATCTTATAATGGCAGAAGATGAGAAGATTTCTATGAAACTACAATACGACGCGTGTGTCTTTATTATCTTCATAGGATACTTTTCAATACACTATGATTTAAATTAAATACTATTTAAGATTTTATTTTATTATGTGCTTCATAGTGAAATTAAGGCAAACAGTTCACAAGTTGTGAAATCAAAACAAGAACGTTTCTCTCTAGCACTAATCTATAGTAACCTAGAGTAATCAGTTACTAACCAATAGTAATAATTCAAGCTTACAATAGATGTCGCTAAAATATAGAGTCAAAACCAGTTTACATTGGTAAATAAAATTAACTATAGAATTATCTATATAATTTAAATAAAAACAATGTATTTATATTTATCACTAATATGTAAAAAAGCTTCTGTGCTCAGTTAACTCAATGTGGCCATCAATATTTTATCTTGGATAGTGATTGTGAAGAGGTATTATGTGCATTCAGATTTTCGTAATAGAAATGTTAAAAAAATTAATTATGCTCTCATAAGCAGAGGCTCTACTCTTCATATATTAATTATAAGACAATTATCCAAAATGTAATAAGAGTGATTGCTAAGATATTAAATTTAAAATAAATTTTCATGAAATATATGACGTGTTAATTTAATTTTTTTGTTACAGTACTATCAATTAATATTCAATTTGCCAAAAGTTAATAAACTTTTATCAATCAGAACAAATATAAAAATAATAAAAATTGTGATCATTCAATTTGATTCAAAAAAGTCATCCTTAATTTTGAAATAGATCTTCAAGCCAAAAAATATCATAATTGATCCATACTCATAAAAAAAAAAAAAAAAGAACAATTCAAAAGTGCTTACATAAGTTAGATTATTTGGTTGAAGGCATATTAAGACAACTCATCAAAATGTTATGTGGATAAAACACAACAACTCTGTCTTGCGTTGTTAGCCGAGAGGTATTGCAGCCGCCATGCAAGCAAGTAGTTGATTGCAGACGGTTGTGGGTTCGCATCCCGGCCGATGCTATGACACATGGAAAAAAAACAAAACAAAAACACAACAACATTTAAGTAATCATTGATAGTGTTAATAAACCATTGTTTGTGTCCCACTTAACACAATTATGTTAACATCTCATGTCTGAATGTACATATAAGCACATATACGTTTTTCAGAAATTAGTGCTCCATTTCAGAGTCAAGATTTTTTTGAATCTATTGCAGTATTTCAAATCTTTTACTTTTTCTCCTAGATATTTGAGCAAACTTTTAACTTTGTAACTTTTCAGGATCCAATTTATTTATTAATAATGGAATTACAATTTATTTCTTCATTTCAAATTCATTTATTTCAAACTTTTGAAATAAAAGAGAAACTGGTAATAATACCAACCAAATCTTCAAAATAATTTCAGCTATTGGATTTTGTCAGTAAAGAAGGTAGAGATTTATACAGATACATCTACTAACCACTTTTACTTTTTTATATTATCCAAACTAATATCTAGAGATTCAAATGCAATACAGTTTAAATAAAAAAAAACAATTTGTTAATATAGCAATGAAGATACGATATTAGTGACTCAGTTATATGTTAATTTTAGGCACTTTTGTTATTTAGATAAGATAGTAGATTTCAAATACAGAAATCACACGACTGGCTCAGCTTCATTAATATGTTAACTAGGAGCTGCGATTTAGGATATTATTTTACCTCTTCATTTCTAATACATATCTATTGTATGAGTATTCATTAGACAGATGGATTGCTAACAAGCTTTTAGATTAAATTTCTGATTATTGTTTTTTGTCATTGCTTACAAATTCAATGCTATTCATTGACAAAGTCTAACAGTGTCATATAATGTTTAAAAAGTACTCAAGATTATGACAGATAGCTCTGGAGTAAAGTAATAGAATAGATTACTATTTTTATGTAAATATCAAATTTAAATTTTGTCATGTAGTGCATTGTTTGACATAGACCATTCTCGCCAAATTTTATTTTACAATAGCTATATAACTTAAGTCATTAAAATGTAGATGCTGGAAAAATACCATATATCTAATGCTTTACAAATTATCCTAATTCAAACTTTAGTTACATTTTAGATCATAATCATGGATAGCAAATATTAAACATCACTGCCAAATAAATGAGTGCCATTAACGGATGATGATTAATCAAAAACTAATCTGGTAATTTGACCGGCACTGGTAGCCATTAATAATTTAAACATAAATTAGATGATTGTCAGACAAAGAAAGAAGGTGGATTATAGTTTGTAATGCAGATGTTGAATGTAAGTTGAAAAGTGATGCGGTGATTTATTTGCTATGTATTTTGATTGTTCATTTATTATAAACAACTTAGTCATCATGTTTAAAACATTTTAATTTCAGTTTGTACTTCTTTCATAGATATCACTAATATCAGTTTTATTTTGCTCTTATGTATTTCTCTTACAATCTGTGTTAATTTTAAAGTACATATTATAGATATAATAAACACCTCCATACTTCCCCATTCTTTTTAAATTCATATAAATAACGACATAATATTTTTGCTACATAGTCTGAAGTCTGTAAATTCATTTTTCAAGTTTCGAAAGGAATATATATTTTTTATAATAATAGATTTTTTTATAGACCCTTCTTTCCAGTTTAATTATATTAATTTTAAATATATGCGTTTCCTTCAGTATTAATAATTTGTACAAGGTATTTATAATTCTTAACTTTTTATGTTGACTTTCTACTTTTTCGAAAACTCACTCAGGCTTAGTCTTTCTAGTGTTTCATTTTAATTTTTCTTCTTTATTTTCATATGAACACTCAAGTACACGCATGCATATATATATATATAAGCACACAATATATACATTACTTACTAAAGGTACAATTCTTTTCTTACTGCTTTTCATTTTCTCAAATGACTGAAACATTGCTGGTTAGGCTTGACAGAATAAAGCAATTAAATGCAAGAGGACTATGCATCTAGAGGAAATGAGAGATGGATTTATATAAAATGAAATCTGGTGTAGTTTGAAACTAAGCGAAGGAAAAGGACTGTGTCAAATTACTCATTAAAAGTAATTTGAAAGAAGGAAGAGTTTTTTTTAATGCAAAAGAATTTGAAAACGGTTGCTTTGTGAATAAAACTATTTATTACAGACGCAAATCAATATTCCGACTTTAGTTGATTATAAGAAAGAATTGTGATTCATTTTAACGGCCTTGTCTATTCAAAATGCTTTTAGTAAAAATATCATTTAAAGCTTAGCGGGAGAAAAAAGGGGGATTTTAAGTTTAACCATTTCGTTTTTGATTTTTTGGAAATAATTTGCGGAAAAAAAACCTACGTTATTTACTTAAAAATAAAAAAGTTTTAACGTATTAACAAATAATAAAAAATAGAAATAGTAAAAAAAAATTTTTTTTATTTTTAATAAAAAAAAGTTTTGCATTTATTATATCAAAAAAAATATGATTAGTTAGTTATATTATATTAAATACAGCAATGAAAATAAAGGTAAAGAAAGGAAATTCATAAATTAAAGAAGCAATATAACAACATAGTACTACATCTGATATTAGGTATACATTTGAAGTTGATGGCATAAAAGGTAGATATTTTTATTTAAATGTAGGCAAAATTATCAGATTATAAATAACAAAATCCACATGCACATAATATATATGAATAACGCCATAGTACAGTGATTAGAGCATTCATTCCGTTACCACGATCTATTTAAATACGAGCCTTATAAAAATTGAAAACACTTTCAGGTTCAAATTTTATTTTAAGTAATTAATGAAAGTTTCACCATCTAGCGGTTGAAAAGAGCTGATTAAAAATGGCTTATCTTTTGCTGTTCTTCTTGGGGAGACTAACTGTTGAAAAAGTCTTCATTTTTTTGTGTTGTTTTTAAAGTTGTTTAATTCATGCACATGTATAAACTTATATAAGATTTTTGGTAAGACAGTTATAACTTTTCTCTAGCAATATTTCGATTCAAATCAATCAAAAAGAGCAAGCTGGATTTTAAAATGTTTTTAGCACAGAGGATCACATTCAAATATTGAGAGAAATTATTAAAAGGATTAGTGATCACGATTTGCCCATTATGTTTTGGATTTATAGATAATAAAAGGTATTTAATTCTATAAAACATTCTCACAAACCTTTAAAGTATCAAAATATATATCCAGAATGTTGTCATATTTAGAAGAATATTTATTAAAATTCATCAGCAATGATTAGATTACATGGTGATATCTAAGAAGATTAGCATAGAGTAAGGATATGCAACAGAGTGATTTCATATCCCCAAACATTGTCAGTAATTTTACAAAAAAATATTTTGGGGATTAAAATGAGAAGTTAAAAAAGTAAAAATAAGTATAAGATTATTTAAATCAAGATTTTACAGCTGATGTGGTTGTTTTTGCAAATAATATTTCAGAGCATAAAAATAAGAAAATAGGATTAAAGACAAGTGCTAAGACATCCAAAAAATGCTCAATGGATTTTTTCAGAAGAGGAAAGTAAAGATTGATAATAATCAGTTATCATCATTGGATGATGTTAAAAATTACAAATATTTTGGTAAGATTATTAATACAAATGGAAATGCAATGTATAAAATGAATCATAGAATTAAAAGTTGCATAGAGAGTATATGATAGAAAACCTTAATATTAAGAGGAAATATGATTATCTGTTTGAAAAGGAACTTTCTAATACAAAGTTTTACAATTTTGATATGAAATTTGGACACTTAACAGAAAAATAATATTGAGATTTCAGACTAGTCAATACAGTATGAAGAAATGTATATTAGGAGTAACAAGAAGAAATTGAAAATAAAATAATTCATTGAGAGAAGAAACTGGCATAATTGACATCATTGAAAAAATTAAAAGCTTGAAATAGAGCACAGTTGGTAATATTTCTAAAAAAGGACATAATCCCAAATGATTGGAACACATTTAGAAATAGATAACCTGTGAGATGGATGTAAAAAATATGTAAGTTTATTGATGTGAAGTTAGATTAAACCTGGAAAGTTTTTCATTTTGCAATGGATTGATAATGACTGAAAATGATAATGATGATATATATTATTCAAATCATTAAATACTTATGATATTTGAATGGTTTGTTACTTGGAACATCATATAAGTTAAATTGTGATCTAGAAACTTATAGCTATCAAGTTCACTACCCTGCCATTGTACTAAACCAACTAAGCATTTATGCACTATTTAATTAGGTAGAAATAAAAGTAAAATTCTTTTTAAATATTGCTGATGTGATAATTTTCAAACAAAAACAATAAAATACTAGTGCTCAGAATTAAAGCTTTTAGTTTCAGAAAAACTTTATTGTCAGCTGACATATCTTCTCAGTATTGTTATATAAAAATTGATGAATACCACATTTATTAAATGTTTAATTTTTATTATAACCAAGAACACTCACTAATGTAATCAATACGTCTTTCATAGTAGATTCTTCAGGTTTTTATATAATAGTCATTCATTTATTAACTTTCTCCGAAATAAAAATCTTTAGTTTTAAGCTCTGTGCTCCATTGCCTATTTTTTGAAAATTAACAAATATGTAATATCTAAAAACTTTTTAAAAATTATTGTATTCACAGATATTTATCAACTCATCCATACATTTACTGATTCAGCAATGTATCTATCCATTCAACCATAAACATTAAACCATCAATCTATTCATCCATAACCATCTATAAATATCTACTTATCTATTCACTGATTTAGCTAATAACTGAATGATTGATCTAACAATTTATCACTCCATCAATATATTTACCTACCCACTTGTCCAGGCTATCACTTATCCTCATATTTATCTACCTATTTACTTAATTAAATCTGTACATTTATCTACATGCCTGCTTGCTCATCCACATGTCTACTTATCTATATATATCTTCCTACTCTCTGACACTGACCTATTTACCTATCTACTTAATTTTATATGCTATCTATCTACCTATCTATCTATCTGTCCATCTGCCCGCTCACCCGCCCACCCACCCACCCATTTACCTACCGACCGACCGACCGACTGACCTACCTACCTACCTACCTACCTACCTACCTACCTATCTATCTATCTATCTACCTATCTATCTATCTATCTATCTATCTACTCTATCTATCTATCTATCTATCTACTCTACTCTATCTACTCTATCTACTCTACTCTACTCTACTCTATCTATCTATCTATCTATCTATCTATCTATCTACTCTATCTATCTATCTATCTATCTATCTATCTACTCTATCTACTCTATCTACTCTACTCTATCTATCTATCTACTCTACTCTATCTATCTACTCTATCTATCTACTCTACTCTATCTATCTACCTATCTACTCTATCTATCTATCTATCTACTCTATCTACTCTATCTATCTACTCTATCTATCTATCTATCTATCTACCTACTCTATCTATCTATCTACTCTACTCTACCTACTCTATCTATCTATCTATCTATCTACCTATCTATCTATCTACTCTATCTATCTACTCTACCTATCTATCTACTCTACTCTACTCTATCTACCTATCTACCTATCTATCTATCTATCTATCTATCTATCTATCTATCTATCTATCTATCTATCTATCTATCTATCTATCTATCTATCTATCTATCTATCTATCTATCTATCTATCTATCTATCTATCTATCTATCTACCCATCTGTTTGCCTGTGCATCTATCTCCCATCAAACATTTCTATATGTATGCTGTGAGATGTTCTATATTCAAATTTCAGTGTCTATAAAAAAGATGTATATTTTGTACTATGTAAACTTTTAAGTTAATTGATTAATTTTGTTTGATTCAAACACTAGCTATTATTTGTAGTGGATAAAGGTAATTTTGCATTGAATGTCAAATATATATATATGTCAACAGATGGCGTTCTACCAAAAACACCGTCAAGCGTATGTTTCCATAAACGTCAGAGCAAGTATTCAGTATCTCTAACTTTAATTCCACTTTCAGATTATGATTTCAAGCTATTTTGCTATCATCAGTGAAAGACAGGAATTTTAGAAACTAGATCTAAACACAAACTTTGAGCGTTTATGAAACAGTTTCTATTCAGCTTGCAAGCGTGAATCTTTTAGACACGTAATGTCTTCAAACTCAGCATAGCAAGCCAGATAGCTATATGGGTCTGATCTCACTTCAGCATTACCACATAGTAGAAGCCTCTGCAATATATATCATTGCTAGAAAGACCTCAAAGGTACATTTATGAAAAACAAAAAACAAGTTAAAAACTTTCTAACACTTGTATTTATGTCAACAGATGGCATTCTACCAAAAACGTCAGAGCAAGCCTTCACTATCTCTAACTTTAATTCCACTTTCAGATCATGATTTCAAGCTATTTTGCTATCATCAGTGAAAGACAGTTTGTGTTTAGATCTAGTTTCTAAAATTCCTGTCTTTCACTGATGATAGCAAAATAGCTTGAAATCATGATCTGAAAGTGGAATTAAAGTTAGAGATAGTGAATGCTTGCTCTGATGTTTATGTAAACATATGCTTGATGATGTTTTTGGTAGAATGCTATCTGTTGACATAAATACAAGCATTAGCAAGTTTTTAACTGTTTTTTGTTTTTCATAAATGTACCTTTGAGGTCTTTCTAGCAATGATATATATTGCAGAGGCTTCTACTATGTGGTGATGCTGAACTGAGATCAGACCCATATAGCTATCTGGCTTGCTATGCTGAGTTTGAAGACATTACGTGTCTAAAAGATTCACGCTTGCAAGCTGAATAGAAACTGTTTCATAAATGCTCAGAGTTTGTGTTTAGATCTAGTTTCTAAAATTCCTGTCTTTCACTGATGATAGCAAAATAGCTTGAAATCATGATCTGAAAGTGGAATTAAAGTTAGAGATAGTGAATGCTTGCTCTGACATTTATGTAAACATACGCTTGATGGTGTTTTTGGTAGAATGCCATCTGTTGACATAAATACAAGTGTTAGCAAGTTTTTAACTTGTTTTTCATATATATATATATATAATTGCAGAAGTGTTGCTTTAATCAAAAGATTTATTATATCATATTCTTGCATTAGATATTTTAGAAAAGAAATCTTTACATTTCAGAGGTCTATTGATGTTAGCAAAAATACTGATTTATGTGTTATCATACAAATTTTTTTTGAAATTACTACATAATCATTTCTGATAGTGATTTCTAAATTCAGCAGTTTTTAAGCTACCTGATAACATGAATACATTACTGCAATAAACTAATAATCTTAGTTATTTTTATCTTATTTATGAATATATCTTCTATTGTTTCATGCTGAATTATTCTCTAATAAAATAATAGTCTGAAGCCTAATATTATTCTTGTAACTGTTGCATGCATTTATACTAATTTTATGTCTAAAGTAATAGACAAAGTTTTGCTTTGCTTTAATTACTTTTTTAATTCCATTTGCAAGTATCACTTTAAATCAATTTTACTTTTCCGTTAATTATTTTATATCAGACTTTCTACTATTAGCTGAAATTGTAAAATATTTTTATAATAAACAGAGTAAAATTGTAAATATTTTTAATTAGCAAATTTTTTTTAATTATTAAAAGAAATCATTTTAATAATCAATAATGATTTTTAAAAGCAAAATTTTAAAAATGTCATATAATTCTAAATAAAAATATTTTTAATGTTATGCATTTGTTATTACTTATTATATTAATTTTAATTATTCTGATATCTGAATACAATATTAATACCGAAACGTTGGGCAAAAAACTGTTTAAAAAAGTATTTATTTTTATAGATAATTTATTTAATAATGGAGAACATAATGTAATGGTCAGAAAACGTGTGACTCGTAAACATAGTGCAGAATTCGACCACCATACAGAACAGCAGCACCATCGAGTAGCGAAGCCACCCGTTGTACTGAGTTCGAACATAGTTTATCGGTTCCACAATACAATCCACGAAGCAACGCATCTGATGCGACATTAGTAAATATTTCCTTAGGCATGGTGGTCAGGGATATGCAAGAGACTCATGATTTTATTCTCGAGTTAGCCAATAATCAAACTAATATTAATTAAACCTTCATATTTACATAATCGAGGAAATATTATATAGAATGGGTATCGAATAAATGAAACGTAACTGCAGACATATAGTTTAAAATTATTTATTAACACATTTTAATAAAACAATCTAATAATATTTAGGGATTGAAAGCTTCAGTAGCGGAATTTGCGACATGATAATATTTTAAAGAGTACATTTATTTATTTAGACATTATTTTATATTGAGGATTTCAGTAGCGGTATTTCCGATACTGTAATGTTTACAAAAGGAATACATTTATTTGAAAGCGTAATCTAGCTACCTAAAATTCTCGAGTAAGTATTTCTAATGCATGCCTTGGGGAATTTATACCTTTGCAATGCAAGAGTCTAAAGTATGGGTTATAAAAGTAACGGCAGACCTATATTTATTTAATTAAAATATTTATTTGTAACTAAGGGCAAACATTTATTTGAGAGTGAATTATGAAGATAATGCAGAGGCAGAGTGATATATAGAATAATAGAATTGAGCAAAGGAACACGTGGTACGCTTTAGAAAGGCGATATGGAATGGCAGTATATCGAAACTGCAATGCCGCGAATGGGTTTATAAGAATGTCAGGCTGGTCTCTGCCCCGACCCGACGAAGTAAGGTGTCACATAAGCATAACCAGGGACAAGCGGTCTGTGTCGCATTTTTGCCGGCTGGCTGCATGACGTTGTCAAGTCCTACGGGAGCACCCATTATGCCCGCTTGTGTAGGACGACTGGGGTTAATTTCAACCCTGAAGAATCCGGAAATTTCACGGCGGAATGGGTCATCGCGTCTCTAAAACGTAACACATGTATACTGATAATTGATTATGATGAGATTTAAATAGATTTCTAATTCGGCTCTACATTATCAACATTTACTAAAGAACGTTGGTGACTCTCAAAGAAATGTAATTTTCTGGAATTATTCACTGATTATTTAATAAATACAAAACATATATAACTTGGGAATTATTATAACTAATACGTCAGCCATTTGCGAAGTAGTAGACCCCTGCATTACAATAAATGAAGCATTGAATGCGTGTCGATTTATATGAAAGTTAAGTTATTAAAGAAAGTAAATATTAATGAAAATTTGACACGCATTCATTGTTTTAAGCGATCATAGATTTAAACTTTGAAAATTGAAATAATTATGAGCATGCAATAATTAAATAATAACTATAGATAGAAATGTAGATTATAGAAATACGCACCCAAGACAGAATGAGGTAAGCTAGATTAGTAGAGAAATTTACACATTAAGTTAATTATTCAGTTTGTTATACAAATGATAGTTTTTACATTTTATAAATTTAGATAAGTAATATGAAGAATAGCTATAGCATATTATTAGAGTACTCTAGAGTTTGAACACAGACAGGTACCTGTTTTATAAGCAGTTTTCCGAGTCCATTGGTTAAGTAGCAAATAGTGCATGAGTGGCAATTCTTTCTTGTATTTAGATGTTTCATTTTACTTTCACAGCAGCAAAAAGTTCACGAGTGGCAATTCTTTCTTGTATTAAGATATTCATTTAATTTCATGGCAGCAGCAGCTTTCTCATTCATTTCAGGCAGCAGATCTTCATGGTGAATTTATGACGGGCAATGAAAGTTCAGCATCCGATAGGCCACCTCCCGATGGAGAATAATCTAGGTGCTTTACTCGGTCATACCTTGGCAGGAACAAATTATTTTTATATTTTTGGAGACTCTCAGTGATCGAGAGCAAAGCTAAAGTTTAAGTGCATGTCTCCAGCAAGTCTAAGATGGCCTCCTTTTTTATCTTGATCTTTCACATTTTTGTTGAGATATTTTTAGGTTCTACTTAATCTGCCCTGAGGATAATCAATGCATTTAGTTGGTTTTTAATTAAAGAAAGCTGCCATTCTATTGTTTACATTTTACATTTACTAATTATATTTTGGGGAATTTTTCTTTAATTAATCTATTATCTATCACTGACCGACCGATGCTTTTAAATTTCAAAAACAAAAAGGGAACATAAGATTATTTTAACTTTTAATTAAATATTACATCAGATATTTTTAGAATTATTATTAAACGAAATTTAAACAAAGCAATAAATATGAACTTTATAATCCAAAATAAATGATTAAAATTATACAAAATTATATAACTAAAAGAAATCTAAGTTATATTATTTTATCCCTATTTATTGCGTTTAATTTGAGATCGAAATGTGTGCGTGTTTATGCTGAATTCTACATATATTTATACATTTTTAATATTGTTACACACACAATTCGATATCAAAAAGTTTAAATTTGGGCGGGATAGACCGGTCAGTGAGAGACGACAGAAAAAGGTGAAACTTAAGATTCGAATACGAATCTTACTGTTTCAATAATATGGCACTGATAAATTTGGTTGCTTTTCATTTTCTTTCATTTCTTTTAAATGAATATTTTTTTTTTTAGACTATCAGTAAAAAAAAATATTTTTTTTTCTTTTTCAAAATAGGCATTCAGTCAACATAAAACGTTCATTGTAATAATATTTTTTTATGTACTGAAACTATTAAATAAAATTATTTTAATTAGATAAAGATGCTTAAGATCAAAAAAATTTAAATTAAATACTGTCTTATTATTACTAATATTAGAATTTTTTAAAACATCGCTAAATAACATGAATAAACAAAAACAACAAATATAGAATTTTTTATAAAATAATTTTGCTTATGTCATTTCATTTTGGTCCTTATTTTATATTTTACATAAACATATGCTAAAACACACATGACCATGTGTTTTTGCATTATAAATATTTTTATTTTTTCAGTGCAGTATATACCATTTAATAGTACATATGTCTCCAATTATGTTATAAAATATTCTACATCTTATCACATTCATATTATTTACTTCAAGAATTTTAATCAATAATTAATTTTTATATTTGGACTTTGTATAAACATCACTTTTAATAAATTATTTAACTCAGTTATCTTACTCTGCATCAATAATTTTAAAGATAATAAGTAAAATAGTTTAATTAATACTTTATATTATAGGTTTTTTCTAATTTAATTTTTATTTTTGAACATATTTTGAAGTTATTCTTGGACCTATTTGTTTGACCTGTAACTGTAGCATCCTCATTATTTTTTATTAAGCATTGTCAACATTTTATCTTTGTACTACAACAAGAAAAAAGTTAATTAATATTACACTTTTTTATAATCCTTTCTTGTAAAAACTTTTCTTCCATTCATTATTTTTCAACAGGTGTTTTTCTGACTGGAAATAGTATTTACATATTCAAAATATTAGACAATGGAACAAAAAAAATGCATAATTTTTTGTTTTGATTACAATCAACATTTTTTTTTTTTTTTTTTTAGCAATGCTGAGTAATTTTAGGCACACCTACCAATTTTATGCATACTTTATATTCCATTTTATATAAGTAGATTTAAAAAAAATATTTTTTTTAAATAACTAAATTATTTATTTTTGATAAACATTTCTTAGTTACTCTTGAGATATGTTCATGAGAGTTTTAGATATTTAATCCACTACTTATTTATCTACTAATCTTCAATGCAATTGGATTTTTTGATTGTTCTCTTGTACTTTTTATTTCTACATTTCAGTTTGAGCTTGAGTTTTTTTATTTTCATTCTGTATTTCATGTAAGATTTTTTATATTTTACTTAAGACTTATCAGGTCCTTTTGAGATTATTCATGTTCTTTTTCAGAAATTATTGAAAATTCTTTAACATTTTGTCGCAATATTTTTGAATTTACACTAATATTTTATTTTCAAATTTTTCAAATTCTTGTTTGTAATTCTTTAAATTTATTTTGAAATTTTGTAGATTTCTGCCTAAGTGACTGAACAATGGCAAAGGCAACATTATAATTGCATTGTCTAAGAACTATTGTTGCCATTGTTCTTTATATTACAATTCATTAAAACAAAACTTTTTTTATAAGTGAGATTAAAATTATAAAAATGCTAAGAAGTTTGAGAATACTTTGTAAATAAGTAAAATTCATATTTATCTACACTGATAAGAAAAAAAAAAAATTCCCCCCCTGCTAATATATTTTATTAAAATACTATTTTTTTTTTTTACAACTACCTAACTTTCTAAGTAGTTTGTCACAAAATTTATATATATTTACTTTTATTTATTTATTAAGACTTAGTTATTTCCTCTGTAAAAATAAAATAATAATAAATGCCATCACATGTTGAACCTATCTTTATTGTTTTGGCAGTTTTATTTAATACATAGATTAAATCGCATTAAAAAATAATACGTGTTAAATTAACTCAACAGATAAATGTCCAAATTGTACTTCATTATTTCATTATATTTTAATGCTAATCAATAGATTAGCAAATTTCCTTGGATAAAATCTTGTCAATCTAATATATATTTTTGAATCAATTGAAATCTGCTTATTTAACCGATCTCCGTAAAAGTCCGTTTACTCAATTGAATTACACATTCATGAAACAATTCTATTGGGTTTCTATTAATTGATTGGGTTATCATACACCTCTGATTGTTCAACTCTTCCTTGACCAATCAATCAGGTACATTGATGATCTCTTAATCCATTGTATCCCATATTAATAAATCACATATACTAAAGCATATCTTAAACAATCTGACTTCAAATCCAGTATCAAAAATTGTAATAAAATTTTTTAAAAAGGGATAAAATAACAATAGTGATGAAGTTCTTAAAATAACTGTTTATCATATTAAAAATTTAAATACTTTTAAAATTATAAAAAGAGACTTTATTAAAAATTTAATTAAAAAAACTAATTTATTAATATAACCTAAACATAATAAAAATATAGAGTATGGTCAATAAACATCATATTTTAATGTTTAAGAAAATTGCAAGTTTAATCCTGAATAATAATTAATATTATTAGAACTTAATTCAATATATATTATCTAAAATATAATCAAATCATACATACTGATAGGATAATAACAGTTAATTGATCAAAGTATCAGTAATTATTATTATTATTTAGTGTATAGATTTTTTTAGGACAGATATTAACAAAGTATCATAAAAAAACCTGTAGAGATTTTAATTATAATGAGATTTACTAATGACTTTATTAAGTCTTTAACTTTTTTCAGTGTAGATATAGTTTCTTATATCATTAACTATATTTTCATGGACTGTTTGTTAATCCACTGATTATTAAATACCATTTATAAAGCAAATGAGTTCAATGACCATATTGTTGGATCAGGGAAAATAAATTTGTTTGGAATGGTATAAGATATTCATTTTTAGGTGATTTTCATTTGTTTGTAAATTCAGAAAGGAAATCTTAATTTGAGGTAAATTTTAGCTCACAAAATTATATCTTGGAATTATTGGCAAATCTGTTTTATTTAATTGGTTTTCATTCAAATATCAGCCTTTCAAGCTAATTGAGCATGCGCCTTTTGAGAGTGTTAAATAAATGAATACTTTCCTCTTCAATCCAAGATATAGTATTTATGCAGGAATAAAAAGGATCCTCTTATTCCTACAACTCAAATTCTTTTATATGAGCAAATCTGCATAAATACTATATCTTGGATTGAAGAGGAAAGTATTCATTTATTTAACACTCTCAAAAGGCATGTGCTCAATTAGCTTGAAATGCTGATATTTGAATGAAATATAATTGTAAACATGGTGCTAGATAGAATAATTGCTTAATTGGTTTTCATAAATTTTCTGTGAGGTAATTTCTCTTCTGATATCTGGTGGCTGAACCAGAAACTATAATGGAGTAGATATAAGCATGCCAATATTAATTTTTATAATATTTATTGGAGAATCCAGAAAATTTAGTGTGGACACTTTTTCTCAAGTGAGCACAATGTTTATTTGTAGAAAATCAAATTAAGTGATGGTCCATAGGGGTAATATTGTGGGTAATGTTGTTTAGATGAAAAGATACACTCTCTATGTTAGATTAGAAATAACATTCCAATTTTTGAAAAAAAATCCAAACATTTCAAATCTTTTTAAGAGTCTTTTCTATTTCAGGAAAGTATTTCTTTTGTGACATCAAAGAAATGACTTCAACATAAATAAATTTTCTGTTTTCTGTATTCAGAAGATCATTGATGAATATATTAAATAAAGCAGGTGAGAGAACTATCAATGAGAGCAATTTGGCAAATAAACCAGCATTTTTTCTGCACTTAAGGATGTTTAAAAATTTGAAAAGAAGACCATTTTTTCAAACAGAATCATTAGCTGAAGTTAGATCAATAAAAGTACCACTAGTTTTTAATTTATTTTAAAAGCTAAGTTTCTCCAAGCAATTTTCAAGTTGCTCTATAAGTAAATTATTTTCAACTAATGGAAAATATTTATTAATATGATTTTTTCAAATAGCTTGTAGAAAACACATAATAATAATATTTGGTAATAATTTTTTGAATCAAGGTTGAGTTTATTTGGTTTTAAGACTAAGATGGTTTTGCTTTTATGTCAAATTTTTGAAATACATTTCTATATAAATAATGTTGTTAAATATTATATTTTGACTTTAAATTCTAAATTGTTTAGAAACGTGTAAGTATGCAATCTGCTCAAGTTATCCAATATCTACTGGTTTTAGTAGACTAATGTTAGAGAAATATTGTGAGATAAAAACTTGAAATGTTATTTTTTTTCATTTCTATCTATTTTAGATTTAATAGACTGATATATAAGATTGGGAATCTCATTAGCCAATAAGTAAGTACTACTAGAATTATAAAGTTGCATAATAATTTTTATTCATATTTCATTCTCTCATCTAAAATTAAGAATCTCTTTTATTAAAAAATGATAAGAATATGTAATTGAAGGCATATCATGTCAAGTAATTTTTATTACAAAAGTTAATAATTTTCAATAAGTCAATTAATAATTAAACTACAAGTATTATATATATATATATCAGGTACCAAACCCCACAAGGAGTTTGTTTTTTACACGCCTCTTTCCCCCCCAGTCGCGTTTCGCGTTGCCCCGGGGGGTAGGTTGAAACAGTCTAAAACACTGACCTCAAATGTTTTGCAAAACGTTTCTATCGGCAGCAGATTTTCAGCGAAAGCTCACCGCCTAGCAAGCCGTTGGGTCGATCCGTCAGAATCACCATATAATCAAGTCTCGCAATATATCATTGCAAGAAACTAAAGGCTTTATGAAAACAAAAGTAATCCCGCTTCCTTGTTTTTATGTCAAGTGCTTACCAAACCAACAGGTAAGTTTGTTTACAAAACGAAAGGCGAAATTAACTACCTCTTTCTTTGCCCCCCCGTCGCTGTGCCGGGGGGGGGAACAGATCTAAACCCCGGCAATTCTCAGTGGTTCGCGGCTCCCGCCTCGCTTTAGTCGCCGTTCGTCACCTATAATCAAATCTCGCTATACGCAGAATTAAAGGAGAAAAAAGAACAACCCATCCGTTTTTATGTTCAAAGGCTACAAAGTGTTTCAAAAAGTCGAATTATTTCTTTCCCCAGTCGCGTTTCGCGGTTGCCCGGGAGTAGTATAGAATGATCTAAAAGCCCAAGTGTTTATGCAAAGTTTATCAGCGATTTTCAGAAGCTCAACTCGCCACAAGCCGTTTTAGGGTCTGATCTCGCGAATCCCACAAAGTCCGCAATATATATCATCAAAAAATTTAAGGTACTTTATGAAAAAAAAACCGCATCACTTTTATGTTCAAAAGTGCTATAAAACGCCGAACAGTGTAAGTTTGTTTTACTAAATGAAAGGTCGAAATTAACTACCTCTTTCTTCCTCATTTATTTTTTCAGTGGGGGTATTAATCAAATATTTTTTTTTGTTTCCTCTCTTTTTTTTCTATATAAACAAAAATTTAATTTTAAAAAAAAAATTACTAGCTATCACTTGTTATTTATGTAAAAATTATTAAATTTTGAAAATAGAGTTGTTTTAGTCTATTTCTTACTCTTCCGAAAGATTATTGGTAATAAAGAGTATTATTTCTGATCTTTTTCGTTTATTAAAAAAATTTACTTTTGGGGTTTTGTTGTTTTTGATTTATTTTTATTTTTTTTTTTCTATTTTAAATTTTTTTTATTTGATTTTTTGTTCGAAAGTATATAAATATCTTTTAGTTTAATTTTCAAATTTTGAATCGATAGAATTTTAAAAGTTTTTTAGTATATTTCTATATCTTCATGGGTGATTTGTATAAATTTATTTTTTTTTTTATTAAAAAATTATTTTGGGGTTTTGTTCTTTTAAATAATTTTTTTATTGTTTTTGTTTTTTATTTTAAATTTTTTATTTTTTGGTTGATTTTGGTTTTGAGTTATAATATTGCTTGAGTAGTTTGATTTTTGAAAATTGATTGTGATTTTGTAATTAGGTCTGTTTTAGTCTAGTTTCTATCTCTTCTGTTATATATCTGGGTAATAAGTATTATTTTATCTTTTTTGTTTATGAAAAAATTTATTTTGTTTGTTGCATCTTTTGAATAAATAAAGTGTAGGTTGTGTTATTTTTTTGTTTTTCATAAATGTCTTTAAAGTTTTTTGTATATATTGGATTTGTTATTGGTGTTTGAAGAGATCCTATAAATATCTGGTTTAGGTGGTTTGAAGTATGAAAATTATTGAATCTGATAGAGTTTAAAATTAGGTCATGTTTTAGTCTAGTTTTATCTCTATCCCCCTGAGGGAATGAATTGATCTGGGTGAAAAAAATATTATTTTTTTTTGTTTATGTAAAAAAATCTTACTTTTGGTTTTGTTATCTTTTGAAAATAAAAGTGGTTTTTAATTGTTTTTGTTTTTTAAATTACTTTAAAGTTTTTTGATGTATATATTGAGAGATTTGATTATATGGTGATTCTGAAGAGTAGATAAATATCTGGTTTGTAAGTTTAAGATTTAGGTTGAAAATTTTGATCTGTAGAATTTTGTAAAATTAGAGTAGTGTTTTAGATCTAGTTTCTATACTCTATCCCCCATGAGGGGCAAATTAAATAGTGATCTGGGGGTCAAATGAAAGAGGTATTAATTTTGACTCTTTTTTGTTTATGTAAAAAAATCTTACATTGTTGGGGTTTTGTATAGCCATCTTTTGAAATAAATAAAAGTGATAGAGGTTAGTGATTAATTGTTTTTGTTTTTCATAAATGTACCTTTAAAGTTTTTTGATGTATATATTGGAGTTTGATTATATGGTGATTCTGAACTGAGATCAGAATATAAATATCTGGCTTACTAGGCTGAGTTTGAAGATTTAGGTCTGAAAATTCAGTTAATTGATAGAAGTTTTGATAAAATGAGAGTAGTGTTTTAGATCTAGTTTCTATACTCTATCCTCCACTGAGGAGGAAAATAAATAGTTGATCTGGGGGTGGAAATAAAGAGGTAGTTAATTTTGACCCTTTTTCGTTTATTAAAAAAATTTAATTGTTGGCGGTTTTGGTATAGCGCCATTTTTGAAATAAATAAAAGTGATAGAGGTTAGTGATTAACTTGTTTTTCATAAATGTACCTTTAAAGTTTTCTTGAATGATATATATTGAGAGACTTTATTATATGGTGATTCTGAACTGAGATCAGACATATAAATATCTGGCTTGCTAGGTGAGTTTGAAGATTTAGGTTGAAAATTACTTGCAATTTGATAGAAACGTTTTGCATAAACATTGAGAGTCAGTGTTTTAGATCTAGTTTCTATACTCTATCTCCCACTGAGGATAGCAAACCAGCTTGAAATCAGCTGATCTGGGAGTGAGCAAATGAAAGAGGTAGTTAATTTCTGACTCTTTTTTCGTTTATGTAAAACAAATCTTACACTTGTTCGGCGGTTTTGGTATAGCGCCATCTTTTGAACATAAATAACAAGTGATAGCAGGTTACGTGATTAACTTGTTTTTGTTTTTCATATATATATATATATTGAACCACCGACCTTCTTTATTTATATAATAATGACAAATAGAAATATATTATTATTCTTCCTTCCTTACTAAAACCATCCAATCTCTGAAGGTGCTTGGTCCTCAGATAGAGTGAACAATATCATTGGCAGCAAGCTACCAATAATATAAACACTCAGCCACTAGACAAATACTGACCAAATAAACACCTTATTTATTTTAAGGTAAACCCTTTAGGCGCCAGTTAATCACATAGTAATTAACATGTTTACCTGACCAGCAATGAATCTAGTACCTGAGACCCCAGCTAGCTCATTGAATTGTAGCTGCCTTAAAAGAAAAGAAACCTCCACCCAATCTAAAAATTCTATTGTAAATAATAATGAAGATTTACCATGCATTAGACTTTGGCATCCTTAAAAAAACAAATCCTCATTTTAAAAGAAAAATTCTCCTGATTCTTCTATTTGTAACTTAATCATTTTTCAATAACAATTAAGTCTTTTTCCTTCCCACTTTACTAAAAATATTATTTCATCATAAATATATGTATTAATTTATTAATATTGAAACAATAAGGTCTGCTTTTCAGATCTTCATTTCACCTTTTCTCACCTCCTTCCTACCCTCATACCTTAGTTTGAACCCCAATCTATCATAGTGTGTCGGCAATACACTTATATACCGAAAATCCCACCTAATTTTAAACCACAAGCACAACGCTCGTATTATATATATAACTTATTCCCAAATAAAATAAAATATTATGAATTATGTATTTGTTCACATAATTTACATTTATTAAAAAGTAAGTTATATAAGTCGTAATTGTGCACACACTATGATATCCATTTTAAAACATATCAAAATTATAAATTGTTAAAGTTATTTTGTTTGAATCTATTTACAAATATATTACCGTCGTAATATATTTTGATTTAAAATAAAGTTCATTTAGTAAATATTCGTTTAGTAAAGAGATTCAAATATTGCAATTTAAAAAGTAAAATCATTTTCTTTAATTTAATAAAAGTTATTCCCAATATTTCTGTTAAAATAAATGAGGGACAATAGTTTAATTAGTAAATGTTGTATAAGTTTATCTAAAAACAGCAGATGTCCACTTAAGGTTTTCTTTAATTAATAAAAGTAATTTTTAATTAAATCTAGTTTGTAATTCGAATGTCGACAGGGAAATTAACAAAAGAAATTAATTAATGTTGAATTCCTTTAGACATTCCGATGATTTAATTACAGCTGATAAGTCCGATATTTTTGTAATGCTCCAGGGCAGTTCTATTGTTAAATTCTACTATAAAAAGGAGGTTTTTCTTTTGTTCTCGAGTTAGTTGGTATTCTAATGTTTCTAAGAGAAATCATTCTGAGTTCTATTCTATTAATTTGTAAATCTTGACATGACAGAGTAGAGTGCAAGAAGGCTATCTCTCTTCAAAATGGTCATATGCTGCCGTAGGCCATCGGAAGTTATCACGGGCCTCGGAACTGCTGCTGCCGCTGCCAAAAATATGAACATTCCAGATTTTTCTGCTGAATTATAAAACCTGCCAAACATCTACCTGCAAATGCGTCTCCAGAGGTAACCTAAATTAACCCAAGAGCTCTTGTGATTCCTAACTAACATACTATAGCTATTTAAAATTGTTTTCTTTATATTTCACATAACTTCATTATGTATTTCTTTAATGTGTTTAAATATACTCAACATTTTGCTCTATCCTTGGGTTAATATTTTCTATTTATAAAGCTTTCTTTTATTTTATTATGATAATGTGTCAGAATCGTCTTTGACCAAGTGAACTATTCCCTCTATTGAAAGTAAGACGCCGCTATTAAGGCATATTTTAAATTTATAATTTTCCAATTTTATTATCTTGCAAGGGTGATTCTTTTCTTTAATATAATATAATCATATAGTTTAAAATCTACATGTTATTGATTTTAATCTAATATAAGAGTATGTGCAAGGTCAATGATTAAATGTGTCCCTTAATGCATGATTGCGTATATCAATCTATACTTACTTTTCAAACCCGCAAGCATGCATTTTCCTATTTAATTACCGTGTTCTACTTTAATTACAAAGTTCATCATTGACGTCGAGAATGTGCGGACCCTTTTAAATGAATTTTGGGGAATTTGATTGGGCATTTCTTTTAATCCAAGTAAAACCCATTCAGTATGTTTTATGTACACTCATCTCGTATTGCTGGTAAATGAATTGGTTGTTGAGACTGCTTTGTTTTATTTTTCCAAGGATTCTTTACACGGCTAAGGCCGTTCTCTCCACGCTTGCGGTTTCCAGGCAGAGGGTGTCCCAAATGACACCCCTGGGAATTAAACGCAATCGTCACACAGTCGGCTGTTCATCAAAATACTTTCCTACGGGTTAGCGGTGAGACGCCCTCCGTAATTATTCCGGATCTTCAATCTTGTTTTACTTTATATTTATTTTACAAAGCATCCGTGACTTAAACGTGTCACACCCTCCAACTTTAATAAATTCATTATCAGCAATACTGACCTCCCAATGCAACTCTATTAATATTATTCTGAAATAAATGCTTTGATCCCATTCCCACTTTGTTGCTTAGTAAGCTTTAGTCCGTGCTATTCTCGAAATCAATAAATATTTTAGAACACTTAATTTTCAAATATTTTCTTAAACTTGTATAATTACTCAAAGCACCTCGCACATGTTCCTATCTCGTCAAGCACATTATCGTAATGCTATTAACCCGAGGAATAGAATATATCACTTTGCTTTATAACCTTTTGTCATTTATTGAAATATAATGCCAACAATTATTTAATACGCATCCCTGTCTCATATAAGCAGACAGTAGTGTTATATATATATTTATATAAATAAATTGTGTGAAATTATTTAAAACTAAATTTGATCTCTTATTTTATTTGATTCCTATCACTGTCTCGGTCTATATATATATTTCCTGCATTTCTTTTGTAAATCCATAGACGTTAATTAGCCACCCAAACTTCTGTTAGTATAGAGTCTTTTGTTTCTCCCTGACCACCAGGCACCGGTCAAAGGTTATACTAGTAGTGGCACCAGATGCGTTATCACGTAGATGGCGCTGTGAAATTTGGGCTTTAGATTTGAACTTAGTATATCTAGAAGGCAACCCCTCCTAGAATGTTCAGTTTCATGTCTGGGGTTTGAATTCTGCAGTGTGTTAGCGAGATAGACGATTCTGACCGTTACAATATAAATATTTCAAATGACAGTTTAAATCTTTTTTTTTTAAACGATCATTTTGTTTTATAATTCAACCAGGCACGTTCTTTCATTAACATAAATTTTTTAATACATTATAAATAACTAAAGATATACATAATATATTGAATTAAATTCCACACACACATACAATTAATCTCTTTGAATAAAATTGAACACAGAAGCCAATATCATTTATATTTTTCAGATACTACTTGGTAAAGTTGAAAGTTTTATTTATTTATTTATCACAGTTTTTTTTAAAAAATCAAGAATTAGAGAATATGAAAATTAAACATTACCTAAGATTTGATATCTGAATTGACGTATGTACAGCACAATGCAATTTCTGTAAAATGTTACCTCTGACTGATTAGTGCTAACCTCCAGTAAATCTTTCCTGAATTCATGATTTTACATGGCCTTTGTGGATTTTTAGCATAGACACTTCGTTACTCTGTTGACTTTATCCGAATATGGTTTGCCCTTTGAACTATCTGCTGATGGTACAGCAGTGAAGGCACAATACAATAAATTTAACAATGCATCATTTTGTCTGTATAACAATTTATACAGTTTTCTTTTGATTCTTTGATTGTATGAAATATTTTGAAATATTTTCAAAATATAATAATAATGGAATGCTGAAATTTTAAAAACCATCTTAACAATGAAAAAGTTTTATTATATCCAGCATTTATTATCTTGTGGAATTATTGTACTTTTACTTCACTCTGATTGGATTTCTATGTTTTTTTTTTTTTCAAAACTTTTACACACGCACACATTTAATTATTTTATTATAAAACAAAATGAATTTTTCTTTATTACTTTTTATTACAAACTAATCAAAAATAATATTAAATCATTTTTATTTCACCCTTCTTTTGTTTTTTAAATTAAAAATCTTACCCTCTTTAAAAGCGTTTATTATTTTTCTTTAACAATAAATCCCTCTACCCTACTCTTTTGTTTTTAATTTTCTTTTCCTTCAATTTCCCACTTTATTTTTAAAGGTGAGATTTATTAAATATTACTAATTTTAAATAATACTACATATTTGATCATGATGTACCTTGGTACATTATCTCCATCCCTCCCCTGAAACTAAAATATCATTCTGAGCATTTTAGTTTTCAAAATCTAAATTTATAAGTATTATATAAATCCCATTGCTTTATTTAACTGAAATTTGTTTTTTTCTATTTCCATGTAACCATAGTATTTATTATAATTTCCATCCCATTATATATTTTATTTATGCTTGATAAGATGGCTCTTTCATTCTGCCAAATGAGTCATTCTGCCCATCCCATCTCCTGTATTGATCTGGAGGCTCCCAGGATAAGTTGCCATAATCCACCTGCATTAAAAATTCCACCATTTCTTCTACTGATCATCCATCTTTGCTTAATATTAACTGTTGTATATTTGGTGGCATGTTGTTCTGTAATATTCTAATTATCTGACCATCTGACATAGGAAATACCATTAATGCTTTGAGTTTCGATTCTTGTCGATAAAAAAACTGCACATGTGTTTCTCTCCAAGCATTGGAATACCTCTCCTGGGATATTTTGTACAGAATCCCATCTTGTCTAGCTTCATTCCAAAATGCCCTTAAAATCGAATGTCTATATTCTCCAAATGCCTATGGTTTATCACCTAAGGTATGCCACCAATCACATGCTGTCTCTTGGAAATAACTACTTGCCACCATAACTTTATCCTTCTCTGTCAAATTTTTAAAATGAAAAAAATTACCTAAGCTCTCTAAATGTTTTAACGGGTATTCTCCTACTTCCGCTTTGAATACTGAAATGGTATATTGTTTTTCCATAAATCTATTCATCCGTTCACTTTGCCTATCATCAAAACTGAAATTCTCGTATTTCTGTTCTATCTGTTTTATTTTCTGCCTTATCTCTTCCATTACCCTACTACATATCTCCTTCTCTTTAGCCTTTATATCCTCCTTGCTCCCTATTATTTTCCCCGAATTTCCTAATTCCTTGTCATTACTTTCTTTTGTGCTCTCTTTTTTTAATTTCACTATTTCCTGTTATGATATTCTCTGGATATTTACTAATTCTTGACACATCTCCTCTACTTGCACTACTCTCATTTCTACCTGATTAACCTTCCCATTGTTTAACACCTTCCTCACTCCTTCCATGTTTTCTTTTAATTCTAAAATCTCAGACTTTTCTTCATCTACATTTTTTCTGATTACTTCTACCACTTCCTAGCTTACGTCCATTCTTCCCATTAACTCCTGTCTCATTTCCTTTATCTCTACCCTAAGCTCGCTAACTTCCTGCTTCATTATTTGATGATTTCGGTTGATGTCTTTATGCATTTCCTTTATAATATTCATTAATATTTGAAATGCACTTTCCTCTATTATTTATGGGTTTTTAAAGAATATTGGCTTACTTCTAGCATTGCCCCTCTGTCACTTCCACTTTCTTCCATTTTGTCACTGTTCTATCTAGTTTTATTTAAATATTAAAATTCTTTTTCTCTGTTTCAAAACATATGTATAATCAACCTTAACACTCTTAGTTCTTCTTTTATACTTCCTGTTAGTCTATCATCATTTGTCTGGAGTATCCTCTTCTCTTTTTTTTCTTAAGGATTATGCCTCCATGTTATATAATGTCATATAAAAATCACTTTTATTAGTTATGCTATTCTGACCGGTTTTCGAAAAAAACCCCACTATTATCATGCTTTCTAACTTCTTTCTCACTAATTGTCACCTATATTATTAATGGTTAACTTTGACCACACCATTTAAAAAATGTCCAACTACAGCTTACATTGGTCCTGCCATTTTAAATTTTATTTATGGCTCTTTGACCACACCATCTAAAAATGTCCAACTACAGCTTACATTGGTCTTACCATTTGAAATGACTAGTTTCGGGCCACATTGATGTGCCAAATGAACCACCCACCTTCTTTATTTATATAATAATGACAAATAGAAATATATTATTATTCTTCCTTCCTTACTAAAACCATCCAATCTCTGAAGGTGCTTGGTCCTCAGGTAGAGTGAACAATATCATTGGCAGCAAGCTACCAATAATATAAACACTTGGCTACTAGACAAATACTGACCTGATAAACATCTTATTTATTTTAAGGTAAACCCTTTAAGCGCCAGTTAATCACATAGTAATTAATGTGTTTACCTGATCAGCAATGAATCTAGTACCGGAGACCCCAGCTAGCTCATCGAATTGTAGCTGCCTTAAAAGAAAAGAAACCTCTGCCCAATCTAAAAATTCTATTGTAAATAATAATGAAGATTTACCATATGTTAGACTTTGGTATCCTTAAAAAAAAAACAAATCCTCATTTTCAAAAAAAAATTCTCCTTATTATTTTATTTGTAACTTAATCATTTTTCAATAACAATTAAGTCTTTTCCCTTCCCACTTTACTAAAAATATTATTTCATCATAAATATATGTATTCATTTATTAATATAAATATTTCAAATGACAGTTTAAATCTTTTTTTTTTAAACGATCATTTTGTTTTATAATTCAACCATGCACATTCTTTCATTAACATAAATTTTTTAATACATTATAAATAATTAAAAATATACATAATATATTGAATTAAAATCCACACACACAGACAATTAATCCCTTTGAATAAAATTGAACACAGAAGCCGATATCATTTATATTTTCCAGATACTACTTGGTAAAGTTGAAAGTTTTATTTATTTATTTATCACAGTTTTTTTTTTTTAAAAAAATCAAGAATTAGAGAATATGAAAATTAAACATGATCTAGGATTTGAAATCTGAATTGACATATGTATAGCACAATGTAATTTTTATAAAATGTTATTTCTAACGGGTTAGCACTAACCTCCAGTAAATCTTCCCTGAATTCCTGATGTTACATGACCTTCGTTACTCTGTTGACTTTATCTGAACATGGTTTGCCCTCTGAACTATCTGCTGATGGTATAGCAATGAAGGCTCCAGTTAGTTGCTCAATATGATAAATTTAACAATGCATCATTTTGTTTGCATAACAATTTATATAGTTTTCTTTTGATTCTTTGATTTTATGAAATATTTTGAAATATTTTTAAAATATAATAATAATAATGGAATGTTGAAATTTTTAAAAATGGTCTTAACAATGAAAAAGTTTTCTTATATCCAGCATTTATTATTGATTGGGCTTCTGTGTTTTTTTTTTCTCAAAACTTTTATTACACACGCACACATTTAATTATTTTATTATAAAACAAAACAAATTTTTCTTTATTACTTTTTATTATGAACAAATCAAAAATAATATTAAATCATTTTTATTTCACCCTTTTTAAAAAAAAAAAATTAAAAATCTTACCCTCTTTAAAAGCATTTATTTATTTTTCTTTAACAATAAACCCCCTACCCTACTCTTTTGTTTTTAATTTTCTTTTCCTTCAACTTTTAACTTTTATTTTAACTTAATTTTCCTACTTTATTTTTAAAGGCGATATTTATTAAATATTACTACTTTTAAATAATACTACATATTCGATCACGATGTACCTCGGTATAATATATATATAGTGAACTTTTAGATGTAAATAGAATGGATTCAAACACAGACTTTCAAGCTTCTTTCTTCTAGCCACTCCATCTTATATAATTGATACACATGGCCACATATATGTGAAAAAGATAAATGATCTCCAATATACATATTTCATACTGAACTAGCACTCATTAATTGGTTCAGATCATCATTTCTCACACACATATATAATCAGTGCTCAGTTTATATTATGATAGCAAATTTTTAAACTTTTAATGGACAGGCTTCAATCTTGTCCATCCTCCAACTCTTCAGACATCCATATTATTGGAAATCTGATGATGGAATGCTGAACTCTCTTGTTAATGCCAATATTGTTGACATATGTATTTGACCTTAAGTCACTCTGACACCTCATATATAGTACCTCAATATGCCCATTTAAATATGGATAGCAGAAGAGTTGGAAGCCAGTCCATTAAAGTTTGAAGATTTGCTATCTTAATATAAACTGAGTACTGATTATATATATATGTGGGAGATGATGATCTGGACCAACTTATGAGTACTGGTTCAGCACAAAGTTTATATATTTCAGATCTTTTATCTTTTTCACATGTATGTGGTTTTGTGTATCGATTTTATAAGAAGGAGTGGATAGCAGACGAAAGCTTGAAAGTCTGTGTTTGAATCCATTCTAATAAGTGAAATAATAAGCTTTAACATTTTTTTTTAATATTTCAAAGTTAAGATCTTTTTTGACTTTATCTTTTCATCTTATGTTCAACTTCAGACATTTATTCATACATTCATTTTTTTTTACAGTCACATTTATTAGTAGATATTTATCCCCCCATTTCATTTTATATTTACAATTGTTTTTATCATTGGATATTCATTCATCCATTTCAAATACACACACACATATATATATATATTGTACCGGGTTTGATTCATCAACGATCTCACTTACTCTACAAGTTTGGTTTAACTGAGTTTAAACTCTGTTTATAATAAATATTATAATCTTATATTATAAATATTATGTGAACAAACCAGCAGTTCAAGCAGAGCAGAGAATATTATTGATGGCATGGCCATCAACAATACCCACAAGCAGACCGAGCTATGCAACACATAACACGATAACATTTCCAGATTGTGGCCCACCTCGACTGCTAGATTCAAACTCCTATTATCCAAACACTTTATTTGTTTCGGAGTAAACCCCAGGCACCAGCTAGTTCAGAATTAACAATGTTTGGACAGTAGGCCCATAATCCAGTGCTCGAAAAAATCCCTTAACTAGCTCAGCTACTTGTAATCAATAACAAATTATTGTTTAATTAGTGGCAAAAGAATTGACCGACAAAATTAAGCTTTAAATTTAAAAGACAATTTATTTTAATTAACATTTATTATACTAATTTTAAATATTTTATAAATCTTATTTAACTAATATAACACTGGTATAATAATCACACACATATTGATTTACACCCTATAATATCATATAACAAAGCATTAAATAATATTTAAAATTTAAAACACACACATCAACAGTTCGTCTATGTATGCTATAGAGTTCATATTACTTGACTCTCAGAGGCTTTACGAATGCGATGACTACTTTAGAAATGAGAATAAGAAAATGTTATTACCTAGGATTTTAGAACGTGGATACTTCTTGCTGTTTGCTGCTTCTAATGAAATATTTCTAACCAGTTAGATTTGAAGTTCTTCCTGTGGAGATTTATTATTATTTATTGGTACCATTCTTGGAGACAGTTAAATATTTATGGCAGATTTATGGCAGGTTTTTTGTTGTTATGCAAGCATTATTTTCACTGGCAGGTTTTGCTGTTTCACTGGACTCAGGCTAGAGACATTTGTATGTTTCTGATATTTTTTAACACTGCATTATTGACTGATTTAATCTCCACTAAATTGTAATCTCAATTGCACAATCTAAATTGTAATCTCAACTGACTGTCCAATGAAAAACTGGACTATTTATACTTAAGGTCTGTTGTTGTTTTGATGTCCGCCAGCAATATGTTGTTGAAATTCCTTTCTTGTTTTAATTGCATTCCTCGAGATAAGCTTTTAATCCTGTTGTTGGAGATATTAATTAGCAGCCATGCAAAGGTTTTTACATTTTTAATTAGTAGCCATCGCTGAGTGTTTTTTATTTAACTTTCATTTATTTCATTCTATTAAACATGCACATATATTATATATACAATCACACTTATATATTTTACTATTTCTTATATTTACAATCATTCACAATTTACACACATATAATTTAAAATCAATTTACTATTTAGTTTTTAAGATGATTCTTTTTTTTTCTTTAACAAATCAAAAGAGATTTATATTTTTAAACTTTAAGTTATATTTCAACTAATAATAATAAAGAAAACTCTTTAACTTCTTTTATAAAACTTTTAACTTGACGCTTCTAAAATAAACCCCCTCCCCCTTCTAATTAATTAATTGTAACTTTTATTTCAACTACTAATAATAGAAAAACTCTTTGATTTTTAATTTTATGTTTTTTTGAAAACAAACTGCAATTAAAAAAAACTTAAACTTTTACATAATAATTTTTTTTTTAATGAAAGATTTTTATTTTAATAATTTTTAGACAAAATTATTATGTACCAACACAATGTTGGTACAATATATATATATTGTGCCAGACATTATCAAATGTCCATGCATAAAATCTGCTGTAAAGAACATTACAGCAGATACACAAATAAATCTGTATATATTAAGCACAAAGAATATATAAATGTGCTATATCAATAATGGAAGTTGGGTCTGAGCATTAAAATACCCCAAAACACCATTTTAAAGAAGCATGAAATTGACACAGAAATATTGTACACATATAATAAACTCATGTATTTTTTATTTTTCTTTTTTGTATATTTTTATGATATATTATTTTATGTATTTTGCTTTTCTCTGAAAAATTCAAATAGAGAAAAGCAAATTTTATTAAACAAATGGATCAAATGTTGGAACATATTAGTAAAATAAATAATTAAAGCAATTGTTCCAGAATACTTGTGTATATATATTTATTTTTTTAATTACTTTTCTAAAAACTGTAATCTTATTCTATAATAATAAAAAAAATGTTAATTACTTTGGCAAAAATTTGACCAAAAGCAAAATGTTTGATAATAAATGTTGTAATTAATTTTTTTTTTATATAGATAAGGTAGAAATTCTTTTGAATTGATATCTGTAATGAAGTGGCCTGAGTATTCAAGATGGAAAACAAACATTATATCAAACCCTGCTATGTAGAATTTAATTGAAAAAATAGAAAGGAATGTTTATAATCTAAGTGATAAGCTAAATTAAAAGGGTTGGCTGATTCATACTTCTCAGGGGGGTTCCTGAATTGGTTGTGTATAAGTGAAGGGGATAGGTTTTAGTCAGTGCTGTGGGATTCAGTTCATTCTTTCTTTGACATTCAAGTCATTCACTACTTTATGGCTCCAGAATTCTTCAATCATCTAGCCACTTAGAGATTAATTTATGGACTAGACTACTACTGATATTTTCTAAGAAGAAATCCATTATACAGTTCTTTTAAGAGCTTTTGATTTCTTAAAGTTTTAATGAACCATTCAAGATAGCAAATGAACATTTAATAATAATTATTGTATTATAGCAGATAGAAAATATGGAGAAATCTACCAGAGCTTCCACTAAAATGACCGTGGGGTAGAAAACCAGCCATCCACATGTCATTTCTCTGTCCAAGCTGCCAAGATGTGATCATGCCAGTTCCAGCCAGCTATGATGATGCCAAAAGCTGCATTGACTATGTCCAAATGAGATGAAATCCTCACTGCACAGCTAGTTGAATTGAAGCCCATTCAAAGCCCAGTCAGGAGAAGATGAAGACGCCTACATAAGTTTCTTTTAAAAATATTTTAATATTGAATTAATTCATTCTGATATTTCTGATAAATAGAAATATGTTATTTTTTATTATTATTAATCATTTAAAAAAAATAAGAGTGAGAGTTGTCTCTTGCATATATATATATATGTATTGAATTTATGGTTATTATAAGCATAATGATACAGCTTCTACTTAAATCTTTTAATTTATTTTTCTATCCCAAATTCTAGTATTTTTAGCAAAGGTTGCAATTAGTTTTTTTTTTATTGCTATTTGTTTTTCTTCTTGTTGAAAATTGCCATACGTAAATATACTTGTGTATACACACGCACATACACTTGTAATATTTGGTAAATATGACACCTCATGTTGAATGTCTAAAATGGTATTTATCCGTATATCCTTTTGAAGTTATTTTTGTCTTTGCAGCACCTTATGAAGAGTGTTAAAGGGTTTATTTATTGTAAATTTTCCGTAAGCAAGTCCACTAATAACTTTATATTTAGAATAGTAGTGAGCATATAATTGTTTTGCACGTATATACATGTATAAGAATTTATCATAAAAGGCAAATAGATACAGTATCTTATGTTGAGTGCTCCATGGTATCTGAGCTAATGCAACCTTATTGACATGTAAATTATGAAATTCATGAAATATTTTATAGTGCAGATGTATGCACATATAGTTTTTTTTTAGATTTGCTATCAATAAAAAAAAAAGGTTTTATAGTTCTGGGTAGAAGTGTATGCCTGTATAACCAAAAATCTTTTATCCCAGAAATATATATAAAATCACACAAAATACAACTTATTTCCACAAGGTAAAAAGCTCAGACCATTTCCATTCATTATGAAACATTATAAATAGTTTTAGGGATTTATTATTTTTCTTATTCATTTAAAATTGTATTTATATTTTATCCATTTCAATGCATCAAATATATATGGGTTTGTAATAATTAATTATTTAGTATTTTTTATTATATCATTATAAGTATGAAATGGTGGTGGGTATCTGGGATTAAATTAATATTTAATCATAATATTAAATTGGTTTTGTTTTCATATTATTATTTATTTGATAAAATGTACTTTTTCCTTATCGATCACGTACCTTTAATAATCATTTAACTTAACCATTGAAGACCCTAGATGTAGAGTGACTGAGCTAGACACATGGGATATTGCTGTATCAGCGTGTTAAATCTTATTCTCAGGCCCTGCTGAACATATGGTATTGCACATCCTTCTAGGAGGGTGTGGAGAAATTCATTTTTATTCTTTTCTAGGAGTGGTGCACAAAAGCTATCGGTGAAGCCTTTTCAAAGATTTGTACTTACCATAGGTCCTAAACATTCGGGCATTCGAGAATGATATCAACTAAAGGGGTATTTAATTGGCAGAGTCCTGTCAATTTGCTCTTTCTATCAGTTTAGCTGGAAGTACCAATATATATAAGTACAGACAATTGGCTAAATTGGTATCCATTTCGTTCCTGTTAAATCTTGATCACTTCATGCTCTGTGCAAGATTAGGAGCAGAATTCCACAGGGAAGTATGGTCCAGTACTATATATATATATATATTGTGACAGTCAGTTTTAAATGACTGCCACAAAGTTGACTGCAAGCATTAGTTGCAGTCCAAACAAATGTACGTATTATAATAAAAGGAGTGGTCTGTGCAGGTATATTTTCTCTGTTGCTTACACACACACTATATTTAAAATAAATAGGATGAATGGTGATAATACGCTTATAAATAAACAAATGTGGACACCACATATAAATATGTATTTTGCTGTTAATAAATGCTATATGTTTTTTATTTATGATATGAATAAATATGGCAGAGGGTTAAAGAAATTCTTATGGGAAACTGAAATGTATTTGCAAATAACCCAACAGTAAACATATTTTATTTTGATTTTATTTTATTTTAGATTCTCAAATGTTGTATTTTTTTTTTCTGTTGCTTGTTGAATATTCTTTTTGGAAAACTCAAAAACAATTTTTATGTGACAACAAGTATACAGTTTTATAATTTTTTTTTTTTTTACAACTTAATGTTCATGACCGCAGGCAAGCCAATGACCTCTTTCTTTTATCGTATAATGTTTTTGGAAAACAAGTGTAGAAATTGTATCAGTGGTTATTCGGCTTGACACCTATTCAAAATTATTTAATTAGATAAATGTAATTTTACTTTATTGTTTAAAGAAATCAAGGGATTGGAATTTAAATGGTCTGTGAAATTCTGAAATTAATTAAAAGATAACTAAAATTAAATCCATTGTTTGGAATTGTTTAATTAAAAACAGAAATGTAAAAGCAATAACTTGTGGAGGGGATGAGAGAATACACCCTGTAATGGGGGGATATATAAAGGCTGGTCAGGTGAAATTTAATTAGTTAGCTGGGTTACATTAGTTGATACTCGCACGGGCACTCTTACCCGTTCGCTTTGAGTTAGCTGGGTTACATTGGTTGATACTCGCACGGGCACTCTTACCCGTTAGCAGTATAGTTTCCGGAGTGTACAGACAAAAGAAAAAGAATTATGAGTGTAAAAACTATTTATTCGGAATGCTGAACGTATTTTAAAAGGCGCAGACCAAGAAATATGATATTCATTGACTGAAAAAGAAAAATACAATTGAAATTTAAGCTAATGTTTTATATCGCTAAGGAAATGGAATCAGGATTTATTCGTGATTCAGCAATGGATATGGAGTAGAAACCAAGTTCGGTACATTCGCACAGCTCGGAGTCCTACATAGCCATCCAGTGATGTGACTTTCCATTTCTGAAAGTGTAGCTGCTATGGACAATTTGCCAACCTCCATATAGGCCCTGTGAAGTAATCACCTGCACAGCAGATATATATCGCCCTCAAAATCATAGCCCGGAGAAGAACGAAGACTTCGGGAAGTATTATTTATGTTTTTTTATATTTTGTTTTTTTTTATGTCTTATTATGAGTAATTCGTCATTTGACTTAAATTGCTATTATTAAATGAGCCAATGAATTGCGTAATTCAGTCATAAATATTTTGTTTGTAATTTTAACGTAAAGCTTCATGTAATTCATTGGAGTATCTAAATAAATTATAAAAGAATCGATAAAGTAAATATGAAATATTTCAAAATAGTTAAATAGAAATAATTGGGTGGTTTGGTCATTGGATGTATGTGTTTCGCTTTGAAATAATAGAAAATTTATTCCATCCGCTAAGTGCAGGATTGTTTTTATAAGGAATAAAAGTATGTAAGACAGTGTTCCAAATAATTATTATTGTCCGCTATGGGCAGGACTCATATTATGGAACTTTTAAGATTAAAATTGTAGTTTAGCACGAGTTTGTTCCCCGAGTAAATTTATTCCATCCGCTAAGTGCAGGATTGTTTTCATAAGGAATAAAAGTGTGTACGAAAGTGTTCCAAATAATTATTATTGTCCGCCACGTGCAGGACTCAGATATTGGAACACTTAAGATTCTACTATCATTAACTCGTGGCTAACTCATTTTTTTTTTTTAGTATTATGAAACACGTACATACCATGGCCAATACACATTGTTTTATAAGAAATTTTGTTTTGAGTTTAAAGTGTAAGCAGGGGAGAATTTCAGACCATTCCTTTCCCATTCATGAAACTTTAAAATTTATTATACGCTTGAATTTTAATTACTATCGTTTATGTGTGTGTTTATTATTTTGTAAATATTTATATAATCATAGAGGGCTTAATAAATTTAATATCTAATTTTAAAGTACGGAGTTGTGCTGTGTATTTGATAATGATATTAGTGTTTGACCTTTTCTGTTAACGAAGCAACAAACCACCATCCCGAGATCATGAGTTGATTGAGCTAGTCAGGGATTAAACTTACCGGGATCGGGAATCATTCGTTAGGCATTCACTTTCTATTGATTTTTTTATAAGAGATTATAGCTCTTTACTTATTACATGATCATATCCCTTAGGCAGGGGAGCAATCTCTTTCTTAAGGTGGCACGTAAAGGTTGCAGTAAACAAACCTTTCAAAGGTATGATTATAGTAATGTATATTTTGGATGCCTTTGAATATTTCTTAATTGCTGCTCGATCTCAGAAAATGCATGTCATGCTCAATGCGGCATAGAGAGAGACAGTGACCGTTACAGAAAAATGGCGTCCAACATGTTATTGGGCACGATGCAATTCGTATGCACATAAGTTAATAGTGGAGGTCACAGCTGTGTTATATAAATAATAAATGGAATAGAAAAATTATTAGTATTTTCTTAATAGGAGAGGTTTGGGCAGATAGCAAGCTACATTGAGAATAAAAAAAAAGGGAAAGTAATAAATAAACATATACTAGCTATATATAAATGGCAAACAAATTAGGGTGAGCTAAGTGCGAATGTACCGAGATTTAATAAAAAAGAAATAAATAAATAGAATACTTTGCTAGCGTTGAGTTTTAATAACAAATAAATAAACAAAATACTTTGTAAGAAATAAATAAAATACTTTGTTAACGTTTAGATATAGTAAAGAGTGAAATAGATAACTAGAATACTTTGTTATAAATACACAGAATGCCTTGTTAGCATCTGGATATTGTAAAGAAAGAACGGTTTACCGAAAGAACTAATAGATAGTATTTATTCAGGTGGACCAGATCAGTTACAAAAAAAAATGGATGAGCAAAAATTAAATAAAAAGGATGAAGAAAGTCGAGATATAGAGCAGGAAAGCAAGGTAGAAACAGAAGGCAATGAGCAAAATAGAATAGAATCTGAAATGGAAAAAAACTTAATAAATATAATGGTGGACTTTATGAAGAGAATGAGAGAAGAAATAGCCAAGATAACACCCCAAATAGAAGATCTAAAAAAAGATATGGAAAAACGAATGGAAGACTTGTCCCAGAGGATATGCAGTGTGGAGGAAGAAATGGTACAAAAATTGGAAATAAGAGTCCAAAATAGGGAAGCGATAGCACAGGGCAGCAATGACAAACATGAACAGGAGGCTAATAATGAAACATTTTATACTCATGCGACAGAAGGTGATATAGATAGTAAAGGAGGAAATGATAATTTGAAGATAGTAGTGAGGGAAAATGAACAGAAAGTAAGAGAGGGTGAAAATAGTCAGCAGCAAGGTAGAAATAAAATAGAAAAAAATAATGCAGATACAGTAGCAGGGAAGTCAGTAGAAAGAGATAGCACCTATACTAATTTACCAAATATAAACCAATTTCTAAAGATAGGAATGTTTAAAGGGCATACAGGTGAGGCTCCAGTAGAATACCATACCAGGGTAGAAAAGTACTTTAAAATAAATTTGATAAAACAAGTAGCAGAGATACTAAATGCAGCCGATACAAGTCAACACAATAAATTAGCAGATAAGACTCTAGAAAATGTCAGTTTAAACTCCATAAACTGGAATGGTAGTGGTCAAAGACAAACACATTGGCATAGGAAGGCTAGGCATAGGATTCGAAGTCCTGAAACATATGGGAAGTATACCAAAAGCAACGATGGTGATAATGGACATAAATACGGACATGGGAAGGGATTCAGACCTTCAACACCTAAATCAGGGTCAAGCAAATCTTAAGATATTGAGGTGGCGGTTATGGTCATGGGTATGATTGATGTCATTTTAGTTAGTTAACTTTGGAAGTTCTGTGTTTAGTCTTCTCTTCAGGGTTGTGAATGTACGGAAAAGGATTGAAAGTTTGCGGACAGTACTTACGTTGAATGTACTAAAATGTACCATTTAATTCCACTAAAAATTACACACCGAAACACCCAGACTAATTTAAAGCATAGCAGAGGAACAATGAATTCTGGGACATTCAAGTCAGTGTGCATAATGTCCTAATAAGTCTAAGTATGAAAAAATAGCAAGGACGCACTTACTGAAATTTTCTGCGAACAAGTTGTGTTGGCTTATATGTAAATGCCTGTAAGTCTCATTAAAAGATATGAGCGGAGACATATATAGCGAACATAGATAAATAACAGTATTATTATTATTTTTTGGGCATATATACTGTGTGTTTGTGGGTTAGCTACTGTTGGGAAAATAAATGGTGTTCTGCTCGTGTTTGAATTGGAACTCATAGGGGGGGGGGTTTGAAATAGGGCTTCTCTTTGTTGGACTGAGATACAGTTTTTTTTCTTGATTAGCACAGGTGACCGTTAACCGTTACATTCAATAGATTTTTTTTTTTAGTATTATTGTATATAGCTAAATATAAATTAGTATATTCCTTAAGATTTTTATTTTCAGTATTAATGACACAACTGTATATATATAGTTAAGTATAAACTAATAGTTTTTTTTTACATATATAATAAACTAGTATATTCTTTAGTATTGGATATAAATTAGTATATCCCTTAAGATTTTTATTTTCATTATTAATAACACTTGTATATAGTCAAATATAAACTAATATTTCTTTTTAAATTGTAATGAACCAGTATATTCATCAATAATATTAAATATAAGTGAAAGTAATTTAATATAGACTTTAAATGGTTAACCCATTTAGAAGTCTCATTAAGGGAGGGGGGTATTGTGACAGTCAGTTTTAAATGACTGCCACAAAGTTGACTGCAAGCATTAGTTGCAGTCCAAACAAATGTACGTATTATAATAAAAGGAGTGGTCTGTGCAGGTATATTTTCTCTGTTGCTTACACACACACTATATTTAAAATAAATAGGATGAATGGTGATAATACGCCTATAAATAAACAAATGCAGACACCACATATAAATATGTATTTTGCTGTTAATAAATGCTATATGTTTTTTATTTATGATATGAATAAATATGGCAGAGGGTTAAAGAAATTCTTATGGGAAACTGAAATGTATTTGCAAATAACCCAACAGTAAACATATTTTATTTTGATTTTATTTTATTTTAGATTCTCAAATGTTGTATTTTTTTTCTGTTGCTTGTTGAATATTCTTTTTGGAAAACTCAAAAACAATTTTTATGTGACAACAAGTATACAGTTTTATAATTTTTTTTTTTACAACTTAATGTTCATGACTGCAGGCAAGCCAATGACCTCTTTCTTTTATCGTATAATGTTTTTGGAAAACAAGTGTAGAAATTGTATCAGTGGTTATTCGGCTTGACACCTATTCAAAATTATTTAATTAGATAAATGTAATTTTACTTTATTGTTTAAAGAAATCAAGGGATTGGAATTTAAATGGTCTGTGAAATTCTGAAATTAATTAAAAGATAGCTAAAATTAAATCCATTGTTTGGAATTGTTTAATTAAAAACAGAAATGTAAAAGCAATAACTTGTGGAGGGGATGAGAGAATACACCCTGTAATGGGGGGATATATAAAGGCTGGTCAGGTGAAATTTAATTAGTTAGCTGGGTTACATTAGTTGATACTCGCATGGGCACTCTTACCCGTTCGCTTTGAGTTAGCTGGGTTACATTGGTTGATACTCGCACAGGCACTCTTACCCATTAGCAGTATAGTTTCCAGAGTATACAGACAAAAAGAAAAGAAAAAGAATTATGAGTGTAAAAACTATTTATTCGGAATGCTGAACGTATTTTAAAAGGTGCAGACCAAGAAATATGATATTCATTGACTGAAAAAGAAAAATACAATTGAAATTTAAGCTAATGTTTTATATCGCTAAGGAAATGGAATCAGGATTTATTCGTGATTCAGCAATGGATATGGAGTAGAAACCAAGTTTGGTACATTCGCACAGCTCGGAGTCCTACATAGCCATCCAGTGATGTGACTTTCCATTTCTGAAAGTGTAGCTGCTATGGACAATTTGACAACCTCCATATAGGCCCTGTGAAGTAATCACCTGCACAGCAGATATATATCACCCTCAAAATCATAGCCTGGAGAAGAATGAAGACTTCGGGAAGTATTATTTATGTTTTTTATATATTTTTTTTTTATGTCTTATTATGAGTAATTCGTCATTTGACTTAAATTGCTATTATTAAATGAGCCAATGAATTGCGTAATTCAGTCATAAATATTTTGTTTGTAATTTTAACGTAAAGCTTCACGTAATTCATTGGAGTATCTAAATAAATTATAAAAGAATCGATAAAGTAAATATGAAATATTTCAAAATAGTTAAATAGAAATAATTGGGTGGTTTGGTCATTGGATGTATGTGTTTCGCTTTGAAATAATAGAAAATTTATTCCATCCGCTAAGTGCAGGATTGTTTTTATAAGGAATAAAAGTATGTAAGACAGTGTTCCAAATAATTATTATTGTCCACTATGGGCAGGACTCATATTATGGAACTTTTAAGATTAAAATTGTAGTTTAGCACGAGTTTGTTCCCCGAGTAAATTTATTCCATCCGCTAAGTGCAGGATTGTTTTCATAAGGAATAAAAGTGTGTACGAAAGTGTTCCAAATAATTATTGTCAGCCATGTGCAGGACTCAGATATTGGAATACTTAATATTCTCCTATCATTAACTCATGGCTAACTCATTTTTTTTAGTATTATGAAACACATACATACCATGGCCAATACACATTGTTTTATAAGAAATTTTGTTTTGAGTTTAAAGTGTAAGCAGGGGAGAATTTCAGACCATTCCTTTCCCATTCATGAAACTTTAAAATTTATTATATGCTTGAATTTTAATTACTATCGTTTATGTGTGTGTTTATTATTTTGTAAATATTATGTAACGATATATAAATATGTCGTTACATTAATTTAAAATAAAAACTTAAAAGTTCGCAAATAAAAGTAAAAAACTAAACGCTAAAATTAAAATGTTTTGTTAAACGTATATACATTCGCACAGATGCCAAACTTTAAAAATATTTTTTTTTAAAAACAAATAAATAAGTATTTGAACGTACTTTTTATATATAAAAAAAAAGTACAAGATTTAAAAATAAAAACAGGTATTAATTAATTCTTGTAATCTGTAAATGGAAATGATTGTTTATAAATTGTTTGAAAAGCAAGCTAGCCTTGGGCTCTTGTATAATTAAAATGATCTGATGAAAGATGGATAAGAAAATAAAGAGAAATTAGCTTGACCAATGGAAGCACTAAGTCTTGGCTCGGACCCTAACGAAAGTGATGGATTAGTGACGTTTTGTTGATTGAATCCGTGTGGATAATATAAAAAGGGAAATACAGTTTTTTCTGACAGTTCCAGCGTTTTGTGTTTGAGAGATGTGGTAGGACGCACATACCACACTCTCTATTTAAAAAAAAAAAGAAAAGACTGTGATACCTTGAACCAGCTATTGCCATCTCCAGAACATTATCTTCCAATGGAGGCATCACAGGAATTAAAAGCAGAAACCTTGACTCTTCTACCGTGAGCTATGAACTTTACAAATTAACAACAACAAAAAAAAGTAATTAAGAACTTTTGTCATTGTTTTTTTTAAAGATTCAGCTAATTTAAATTTTAAAATGAACTCTTATTTGATTTTCAAATTAATAATTGATTGTTTAAATTTATATAATTAAGTTTTGCTAAAATCATTTCCATTTTATTATTTTTATTTATAATAATATTTATTGTAGAAATTATTAAATGCATTACATTTAAGTTGGGTATAGACGTTGCATAGATTCATTAGCGGTTGATTATGTTGTGGTTTTCACAGTTGATTAGAACATATAAGTCAACAATGTCACTGCGGTGTCTTATGATGAACACCAAAGGGTCTCCTGTATTCCCTCAGCAATTGACGTTATCGATTGACTTTGTATTGTGATCGGTTGTGTTTAATTTGGAATGTTTTTGATTGTGGAATCTATGCAGCCGATCTATACTCAACATTATAAAACAAATTGTATAAAAATAATCTGTGCGAATGTATTTAAATGTTAAATTTAAGTCGGGCATGAACGGCTATATAGTTTTGTAAAGTTATATTAAGGGAGGGTAATCTTAGGTTATTCATTTCATAGTTGAATTGGTTCAATGGATTGGATATATTTGTGTAATTGTAGATGTAGTATGAGATCCGCTACGGGCAGGATTATATATATACACCACACACCTTCTGTTTGCCTATGGATGGGTTTGTAAGACGGCAAAGGACCACAGTCCATTCCTATGGAGTTTTATGTTTATTGTTCTACTTGCCAACAGATGTAACATTCCTGTTGGGGGAGAGACAATGTCTTCTCTAATTCTACTTACAGATCAGATATACATTCCTGACAGTATAGTATTTTGTGTTGTTGTATTCTCATGCTACATTGAATACATAAATGTATCAGATGGATTGGCGCCGATTTGATTGCAAAATTTGTTGCCTAAGGTTAAATCAGGGAAGAATATTTTCTTTTCAAATGCAGATCTATGTAGTCTATTTCATACTCGACTCACTAAATAAATATTAAACTCATGGTTGTAATTTACTTAAATGTAAAACTAAAGATTAATAGAAAAATCTAAAATGTTGAATTTATTCCTCAAAATTTAAATGTTATTTTATATGAGCGTAAATAAATATTTTTATGTGTTAATTTCTGGCAGTGGCTTTTATTCTTTTATATTTAAGATATAAAATTTATATTTTATTATCTCTGCTACTCCTCTGAGCTAGTGACTTGGGCTAACGATCTGAATATTTAAATAAAGTGGAATCTTAACAGTGCATATATTCCTACTCTATAAATTGTTCTAGGTTTAAATGCCTAGATGGTGCCCCGTAGAGCAGATATCGTAGTTTGCAGTTAGATTCGATCTCCACTTGCATTTTCGATCGTTATAATATATATAAGAAAAAAGCGATTGGACAAATTATAAACAAAAACAAATTATACTAGAACTACATTTTAAACATCATGTAGAACATTAATGGAAATATATATCACATAACATTTTTTATTTTTTATAAACATTTGTATCTATAAAAAAAAAAGTCAATTTTGACTAAATTTAAAAGTGAAAAATTGTGGGTATAGAAATAGCTTGAGCACAATTGTCATAAACTGTTTAACGTTTCAATAATAATTTTATAGATAATGATAATATTTACTAAAGATGGGAAAATGAAACTTATTAGAATCACCTAACTCAAAAATCAATGCTTACTCAAAGATGTTGTAAAATGTTATGGTAGATTTCAACCACAAAACATATAAGCATTTAGAACAAGCTATTACAAAGATCAGCATATATTCAGGATTTAACAAAAACACCCATTTTAAACAATAAAGTCATTATTTCTTATGTGATTGCCCTAATATAGAAATAGTGATTACTTTTAGCATAGAAATTAAGTAAGAAATTTATATAAGCATGTTATATAGTTAGGAAATCATTTTTATATGTTTAAAAAAATTGTAAGATTTTATCTGAAATTTTTCAAAACATGCCTATTAAATTAGGCTGCTTTATTTTTGTGTCAGTTATAAAACGTAAAATTAAAAAAATGCATGATATACTTTTTCATTTCATAATTATTTTTCATGGCTACATTGCACTTGCAGATTATTTGAATATTTTGAGCTATAGTTCTATTTTATGGTGAAAACATTATTTTTCTAATGACATTAAAATTTTAATAAGGTTTGACTTTATACATGGAATACTAATGGATATTCATTTACAAATATTAAAACCATATTGCACATCTTTTCCAATCATATGATTTAAATTTTATGGAGATTTTGTGAGCTATACAATAAGCAAGATGTTAGCACCATCTACTGACATCCTTTAAACTTAGACTTAATTTTATAAGAAATGATTAAATATATCTCATAATAAATGCCAAACAATTCTTGATGAAAATGGGTTACACTATATTAATAAGGGGATTAACAGCTAGATATTTATATTATTTTAACCAATACACACACACATATATATATATATGAAAGAGACTAAGTCCATAATGCTAGGTAAAAATTCAAATATAAAATGTCAAATTACTCACCCCCCTTTCCAATCTTATGATTTTTCAACAATGCTATCTTGTGAATAGAGATAATGTCTGAATTTCAGACAGCATGGGATGATTCGACATTAAAATATTTTGGAATTAATTATATTTAATTACAGATGGGGTTTAGAAATTCATCACTTCAAATTATTACATTTGTTTAGAGGGATGTATAATTTTAATATAATATATATTTATATACAATTTTTGTCAACACGATGCCTTTTTTTACTTACTTCCATCAAAAACAGCTAAAGCAGCTAAAATAAGAAAAGGAGCTGTTTTTCCAACAAATTGATACATAACTCCTCCAAATGGTGGTCCAATCAGAACACCCATAGCAAGCCCTCCTAATGCTACACCCATTGCATTTCCTCTTTCTCTGTCATCAGGATAAGTTTGAGCCAACATGCCCATTCCTGAAAAAATAAGTAAATAATATATAGTTAATTAAAGATTATTAATATTTAAAAATGTAGTACAAAAATTTTAATTGATTCCTAAAATTATATAGATATAGTTTTGGATATTCTTATTATATTTATGTAATCTATTATAATCATTTTAAATAAGTGAATATTGTGAGATATCAGTAGTTATAATTACAATTTAAAACTTATTTACTACATATCTAATATTTGCATTCAAAATGATTTTTATAGAAGATGCTTTGATATTTTACATTATATATATATTGAACCAGGTCCAAAGTAGAAATGCTTATTCTTTCTCATTTTAACTGAGTTTAAACACCTTTTATAATAATTTTAAAAAACACAAGAATGGACCAGCCCTTCAAGCAGAGAAGTAGAATACCACTGGTATATGGACCATCAATGGTAACTATAACTAAATTGAGGCTATACAAAGCATAACCTATGATTACATTTCCAAGCTACTGCTAGATTCAAACCCCTGCCATTCAAAGCATTTTATTTGTTTTGAGGATCAACCTAAGGTGCCAACCAACCATAGGCTACATAGTCAGCATGCTTTGGACAACAAGCACATAATCCAGTGCTTGAAATATTCCATGACTATCTCATATTTTTAACCAGGATCCAGCACATTTATTTAACAGATAAAAATAACTTTACACTAATTTACTAGTAATGCAGTGATATGAGTGAAAGAGAAACTAGACAAAATAACAATTAAACCAAACATTAATATTTACACACACATATTTAACCCACTATAACAATAATAAATTTGACATAAAAGTATAAATGACTATAGGCTACAGTTATAATAGGCGGTTAATTAAAGTTCATTTAAAATAAAGAGTTTAGACTGTGATCAGAATATATTTCAAAGTATCTTTATCTAGGTTTTTATTTGTTTTATTTTCTAAACAGTTGGCCTTTTGTTTCTCCATTGATCACTTCATGGCTTCTTTCCAGGTTTCTGTTAAACAATGAGAGAGAGAGAGAGTTTGTGGCAGCTTATGCTTCTCAACCTCAGCATTTCTTTCAGGTATTTATTCAGGCAGGATATTTGATGGCTGAGGGCTTGGGCCTGTAACCCTGTTGACACTACTATGGCTTAAGCAGCTTCTCTCATTAATGCTAAGTGCAGCAGTAATGACTGGTTTGTTACAGAATTTAAAGTTCTCCAAAACTCCTAGTCTGCATTCTTCTGCATACTGTATAGCTAAACTCCAAATTGAATGAATAATAGTGGATTGATTTACAAATTGCAGCCCTGTCTACTGACTAACAATAGAGAGACCACCTTTATATACTTTTTTCTCATTGTTTTTAATTCCTTATCATAGTTTTTTTACTTTGATCATAACTTGAAAATCTGTTTTAATTAATTATTTTTATATTTGCTTTAATCTAATCCTTTGCTTAGATTAATCCATCTTGCCAATAAGATTGTTTACATTTTTAATTAGTACAATTTCAATAATTATCATTCAGAAATCTTAGAAACTAATTACATTTTTTAAAGTTTACAAACATTTATTTTTACAGACTAATTTTATTCTAACTTTACATTCTTTACTTATTTTTACTTTATAAAAGTTTATTCAGAGAGAGAGAGAGAGAAAGACAGAGAGAGAGAGAGAGAGAGAGACAGAGAGAGAGAGAGAGAGAGAGAGAAAAAGAGAGAGAGAGAGAGAGAGAGAGAGAGAGAAAGAGAGAGAGAGAGAAAGAGAGAGAGAGAGAGTGTGTTTTAAATTTCTTATAATTCTATTTTAGATTTCTTCCTCCTCTTGCTAAGAACAGTTTTATTCTAAAAGAAAAATATGATGCAATCTTTTTCTTTTGCAAAATTGCATTTTAAAATCTACTTTAAAAACATACTATATTTTTCTACTTTCATTTTTAATAATAATATATATTCACTAGTGGTACAATATATATATATATATATATATATATATATATATATATATATATATATATATATATATATATATATATATATATATATATATATATTAAAATCAAAACTACCCCAAATCCAAAATTAAACCAGACCAGCATAAAAATAATATTAAAACACAACCTAAGGTTTCACTGCTACAAGCAGACTTCTCAAGTGTATATATATTATATATATATTGTGTAGTTGTTGTAGTTCTTTACACTTGAGAAGTCTGCTTGTAGCAGTGAAACCTTAAGTTGGGTTTTAATATTATTTTTATGCTGGTCTGGTTTAATTTTGGATTTGGGGTAGTTTTGATTTTATATTGACTAGTTTAGCTTTATGCTTGTAATGTTTATATATATATATATATATATATATATATATATATATATATATATATATATATATATATATATATATATATATATATATATATATATATATTTATTTATTTATTAGTTTCCAACCAGTAACCACCTAAACATTCACAGTAAATATAGCAACCAATATTTCTAATTGCTGTCAAGGCAATCTTCACACCTTTTAATAGCAAGAATGGAAATCCATTCTTACTAATGGTCCATTGAATATATATGGACACTTAAAGATTGCAACTTGACTACAGAGTATAAAATATTGTTACAATGAAGTTAAAATAAACCTCTTTAAACATGAAATAAACATGTCACTATAATGCAGACTAATAAATAGTCATCTAAAACATTATTTAATGCAATACTTTTAAATTGCCCATGTATTATTTAGAAATAATAAGCGAAATAGTGCCTAAAGCTAATCTGGGATAATGATGTAATTAGTTTCCAACCAGTAACCACCTAAACATTCACAGTAAACATAGCAAACAATATTTCTAACTGCTGTCAAGGCAACCTTCACACCTTTTAATATATATATATATATATATATATATATATAATGTCCTCATGGTTATATGATGTAAATTTTAATATATATATATATATATATATATATATATAATGTCCTCATGGTTATATGATGTAAATAAAGTAGTTTTTGGATTAAACTGTGTGTTATTTTTGCTTACTGCCCAACATTTTGATGAAATAATATTGTAAAGGTTAACTTTTCAAAGAAAAACTGTTAGATCTCAAATAGTAACAAGATTGAGTGTGAGGTAAATAATGAGATTGAATGAGAAATAGTTGAGCATGTAGAATATTTGAATTAATTGAAGAAAATAAACATTTTGAAAAGTTAACCTTGACAATGGCACACGTTATTTCATCGAAATGTTGGGAAGTAAAAAATAACACATGGTTTAGTTAAAAAACTACTTTATATATATATATTGTAACCCACAAACTGCCTGGGGGTTTTGAGAGAGCCAACACAGTGTGAAATCAGCTACAGACAAATCTCTCTATATCCACTGCATTTTAAAATTCACAAACCTCTCTGGTTCTTTTATAATGTAAATCTCAGATAACAAATATAATTAATAACAACAATAATTATAGTAATTATCTTAATAAAATACTCTTATTAGGTTTCAATTATGGAGTTTGAAACTTTTTCTCTCAGGGTTCTTAGATATCTTAAAAATTTAAATACTAGCTCAAGTTTCAATATTTTAGCTGTATATCAGATTCAAATTGTACTTAATATAAAATGATAATTATACTAGGTATTCCAGAGTTCTCATATGCAATATTTATTTAAGTTCTAAATAAAACATTTATATCATCTTTATAACTTTATTCTTGATATCTTATGCTTCAATCAAATATGGAAATCAAATACATAAAACTGAGTATATCAATATTTAGGGTAGCAATAACTATTAAACAAAATATTCTTTAAAGCATTTTACATTTTCTAAATACTTTATTTATCTGGCACATAAGTATACTAAGTCTATATATAGTCTTATATTAATTAATTTATGATATTTGCATATAGATGAAGTAATGCAGCAGGTAGAAAGAGACATTTTATGCTACCCAAGGCATTACAAAAACATAGTTAAAATAAATAGTAATTAACGAAGCATATGTCATATTACAATGCAGGTGAAATGGATAAGTAAATTAAGCTTGGCAATGTGAATCACATTTTAATAATAACAAAAATATTTATTTACAATATCAATGAAATATGACATTTAGTAGAATAGATATTTAAAACAAATTAACTGAGAATCAAAATCTCGAAATATTTATTTTCTTTAGTCAAAATATAATTCAACTCTGCTGTAATTTTATTTGAATATATTTTTATCTCTATTTCCATTTTGGAATCCCCCCCCCCCCCAAAAAAAAAAAAAAGAATTTATTTTATATAATTTACTTTTCTAAAAATTCCTCTCCTATTTGATTCAACTTTGTTTACAATACTTTCCACAATTAATTGTGTTTCCAATTCTATCTTTAAAACTTTTTATAACAGTTTTAAACTATTGCTTAGTTTTGATCAAATATATTTCTTACATCTACACAAAATTAATCTATTTCTCTATCGGAATGAAAACTTATTTTGATATAAACTTGAAACATCTGCACTTGATAATTTCATTTCAGTTGAATAAATATATATTGTTATTTTAATTATTTGTATTGATTGCCACTTCACTTGGTAGTCCAATATTTATACTTTATAATAAAGTACATGTATACTTTTAGTAAAGTTCGTATAGACTTTTGAAATAAATTGTCAGTACTCATACTTATGACAATCCATCCCGCTCGATGGTGCTGTTGCTAGTCAAAAACAAATAGATATAACATTACCGGGCTGATTTACATTTTTTTTTAAAATAACGCTTTCACCAGTTTCTTTTCTTTTTTGGGATTTACATTTTTTTTAGATATAAAACAATGAATTATTTCAAAATACATTTCCCTTTTTTTTGAAACATTATTTTCTAAATTACAGTTTTTAATTACATTATATATTTCAGTGCGTAGCACTGGAATGTGCAGGGCCACTGTTTTTGCCAATCCAACTACTCTGATCAAACCAACCTTAGGATTTCTAAAATGATGTGCCACCTCAGACATTTGATTTATCTCATAGCTGTTATTTATTAAACAGCATTATTTAATAAAATGGAATAATTACAATTTTAAATTACATTATACATTTCAGCACGTAGCAGTCCACCACAGCCATTTTAGTAGTCTCACAGATGTTCTTGTGCAAACATGACTTTTCCTGTGAATTCTCTGAAATGGTGCTGGGACCTACCCTTTTGAAATTAAATTTACCTTCAAAGATGTGTAGGGAAGCACAGTGACAGATTACAATTATTACTATGTAACAGTACATCAGGTAGGGTGTAAGATCATTACTTCAATTACACATTAAAAGAGTTTTGGCCAGTTGAATTCTATATGTTTCCATATTGTATAGTGGCAATATGGGAAATATGTGCTATTTGTAGGTGTCCTAAAGTACATTAGCAGGCCATGAATCTAGGCCTGCAATGGCTAATATAAACACAACTGTTCTATAGGCCATAAGTTTGGCTGTGTAAATGGCATATTTCTGTGCTTTTGCATAGAAACAGCACCATTGAGTGAGATTGATTGTCATAAGTATGAGTACCAAATTGACTTTCCACATATTTTGGTTGACACCATAGTTCAATATTATCTCATTTAATATTAGTTGTTCTTTTTATAATGCAAGCTGTCTTATTTTGTTTGAATATCATCTACATTTGTAGTTGTCTAGAGAAAAGTCAGCACTGAATGATGGTTTAGCCTAATGATTCTTATCTTCTGATTCCCCATTTCCTTAGATGTTCTCTTCACTTATTACAGAATTAAAAACCTGTCATTTATTTTTATCTGTCATAGTTAGAAATATAAAACATGATTTATTTATATTCATTCTGTATTTTAGAAATCTCAACCAATATTTCAGCTAAAATTATTAGGAATTTGAAAAGAAAGACTGAGATTTCCTTTGGCCTAAAACTTAAGAAATAGAAGCCAGTAAACCAACGATATTGGTTAATGTCTGTTGGAGTAAAGACCATCCATATTAATTTACTATATAAGTAATCACTTGGTAGTAACAGTTACAATGGCAGGAATTATTGAAATGGATGTTACAATTTACCTTGCTTTTAAGACATCAAAGACAAATCAAAGGCTCTTCTTTCATTTACTAGCAAATTTCTGTATGTTTGTAATATAAATTGGAATAATCAAATTTATTTATATCATGTAATTATGCAATGAGCATTTTTTCAAATGTTTCTATAAGAAAACTATTAATCTGTCATTTATATTAGATTTCTCTTGCAATTGACTGGACATCCTAATAGCAACCAATATTGCTAAAAGACTGACTGAATATTTTCTGTTATGAGCTTAATTGTCAAATTGATTAAAATAGTTGAAAATTAAGCTATTTTACAAGGTATTTGTCTTCTGTTCCAGTGTTTTCAGTACTTTTAACAACCACTGAAATATATGCAAATGTTGAGAATGAAGTCAAGACTACAATGATATATCTATTTAACACAGCATAATTCAACTTAATAGGCTATATCAAAAAGCTTGACAAAATTCATGTATATTTTTATTGTAATTGCATGAATATCCTCATGTACATTTATTTCTCCTTACAAGCCACAAAATTAACTATAATCTTAGGACTATTTGTATGTTATATATAAAATTATTTTACCTGATACGCTTGAACAAGACGATCCAATGCCTTGCAGTGCACGAGCTATAAATAGTACAGTATATGTGTTACCAAATGCAAAGACTGAAAAAAGAAAAAAAAAACAAGCAATGTAAAAATGTTGAAAAATATTTTAATTTTCTGATACAAAATAGCAACTTTAAAATGCTAAAAGTAAATGTAGAAGATTGCAATAATTTCTAAAGATAAAAATTATTACTCCAAAATATTAAATATTTTTTCTATGTATGATAAATATTTTGTACAACTTTGGAATAATTTTAATAAAATATTCCATCAAATATTTGTGATAAAATTGTTTATGAGAATCCGCCTTTTGGCAAAATATAATATTTTTGAACTATATATATATATATAATAAAAATCAGTTAATACTTAATTACTTTATATATATATATATATATATATATATATATATTACTATATATATATATATATACACAGAGGCTATACTTTCCATACAGTAATGTCACCAGTGCATGCCAGAGTAATCACTGGATGCAAGAAGGTTTGTGCATAAAATTCCTATCTAGTGCTTACTCGGCCAATCTCCTCAGACTAATTTCTAGCTGCCTTAGTCAGTGAGGAGTCTTGGATCTGAGATCACTGCATATAGATCTTATGATCTAATGCAACCCTCCAGCAGCCACTTTTTATCTTTTTAATTAACTATAAAGATTTGAGTGCAAAATGAAAACACAGTAATGTTTTCAATTAAAGCTCATTAGCTTGTATAGTTGTATAGATCTGAACTCAGTTCAGCATCCATACTTTTTGGAGACTTTGGTTCTTTAATAACCACAGTCACTATAATCCTATTAGGAAGGATTGGTTTTAAACCACTAAACATCACATCATCTCCATTTCTTATATTTACACAAGCTGTTTACAAGGAGAAACTTTTCATACAGTAGCACCACCAGTGCAAGCCAGGGTAGTCAATGGATATAAGAAGATTTGTGCACAAAATCTCTATCTAGTGCCTTCTCATCCAATATCCCCTGACTAGTTTCTAGCTTGTGGCTTTCATCACTGAGGAGCCTTGGATCTGAGAGCACTGCACCTAGATTTTAGGATCTAATGCAACCCTATAGCAGTCACATTATACAGCTGTACAAGCTAATAAGCTTGAATTGAAAATATTACTGTGCTTTCATTTTGCACTCAAAGCTTTATAGTTAGCTAATAAGGTAAAAGGTGGCTGCTGGAGGGTTGCATTAGATCCTAAGATCTAGATGCAATACTGTCAGAGCCAAGGGACCTCACTGATGAAAGTCATAAGCTAAAAACTAGTCTGGGAATATTGGATAAGTAGGCACTAGACAGGTAGTATATGCACAAACCTTTTTGCATTTATTGAATACTCTGTCTTCCACTACTGTATGAAGAGTTTAGCCTCTGTATAAACAGCTTATGTAAGCATAAGAAATGGTGATCACGTGAAGTTTAGTGGTTTAAAACCAATCCTTCCTGATAGGATTATGGTGACTGTGGTTATCAAAGAACCAAAGAAATCAAAAAGTATGGTTGCTGAACTGAGTTCACATTTATGCATCTATACAAGATAATGAGCTTGAATTGAAAACATTATACTGTGTTTCATTTTGCACTCAAAGATTTATAGTTAGCTAATAAGATAAAAGGTCGCTGCTGGAGAGTTTAATTAGATCCTAAGATCTAGGTGCAGTGCTCTCAGATTAACGGCTCCTCACTGATGAAGGTCACAAGCTATAACTAGAAACTAGACTGGGAATATTGGATGAATAAATATTAAATAGGGATTTTATGCCCAAACCTTCTTGCATCCAATGATTAGTCTGTCTTTCATGAGTAGCATTACTGTATGGAGAGTTCAATCTCTATGTCAACAGCATGTGTAAGCATAAGAAATGGTGATCATGTGATATAATAAATAATTTGTTTTATAACATGTTTTGTTAGATATCCATTAAAATTGTAATATAGGATTATCCTTAATAATTAAATGTTGAATTATTTTTATCAGTTTTTTTTAAATTGTTAAATGTTATTAGACAAATTCAAAATTTATTCATATTTTTCCAAACTATTAGTAATAGCATGCAGATTATTACATCTTTCTCATATATTTTTAGCCTAGCCAGTGACATTACTAATAGGGAATTGAACCAGGGATCTTTTGATTCACTAATATTAAACTTAAAGATTCTGTCAAAAATCTTAGACATAATAATCTAGTTGTCCACAGAATCATTTTATACCACAATCATTTTAAACCAACATGGTTTCATTAGCAGCTAAAAAGCTCATGATATATTTAAATATGCAAGTGACGGTTTGTTACAGCAATTCCATTCTATTGAACACCCTGCAATTTTATTTTTGTTTTACTTAGCTGAGAATTGATCCAGAAATCTTTATTTCCTCAGTTTTCACATCTACTATAATGCACAACTGGTAAGTCTAACAATATACTGCATGATAAATTGCCAAAAAATTAGATATCATCATTGTTGTCTAATATTAATTTAACTGCTATATGATTTAGAGCAGTTGTAGAGTGATATGTTTAAAAGTTGAAGGTCTATAGATTACAGATTACCTCTATAATTTTTAGTTCTCAAATATTATATAACATCAGTGGCAAACCATTCAATCACTTATTGTTTCATTAATTCAACTTTCATGTACATCATTTCTAAATGCAATATTGTATATTATATTACAACATATATGATAATTAAAGTGTAGTTATAGTTTCTTAGTTTCACAATCTAATATGAGTGTGACTTATATTTAATAAAAATATAACAGTTAATAAAATCAAGTCACTTTTGAAAGTAAATATTACATAATTATGCTATGTTGCATATCTTAAATTCCTGGATAATGATGATTTGTTATCTTTACAATTTTAATTTAGTTCAGTAAAGTAATGTTCTGCCTAATTAGCAATGTGGCCTTCACTCCTACATTAATGTGACTAATATTATTTCTACATATAATGTATATTATTATAATATTCACAGTAATTTTAAAATTTTGGTCCAAAGCAAAGTAGATTTGAACACAAATCACAATTACAATGAATTTTCACCAAGGTCAGTTCTATTGTTATATAGAGTAAATAATAATTTTGGATGGGAAGGTTCTGAAAATAACTTCGAAAATAGTTTTTTTGTTAAAACTGACTTTTAGCGGCCACAACTTTTCACCCTCTACTTTTAAAAAATTGAACTATATTTTATTTATTTCTATGTAATTGTAAAGTATATCTAACTATAAATGTATTTTTACATGATGGTTAATAAAAAAAAAAACTAACATTTTTATATGCAATTTTGAGCTTGATCATAAACTATTAAATATTAACATTCACATGTGTCAAAGCTTAAAATAATTTGCCAATGCACTTTATTGTTCATGAGACTGATGTTAAAAAATGAGTGGTCATAGACTGGTGTAATTTTTGCCAGGAAGAATGTGCTACATATTTTAACAGAAACCCAACACTTGTCAGCAGATTTGATGACAATGACGAACCATGGATAGTGGAGATCGATGAGTCCTATTTCTTTCACTGAAAACACCATAGGGGGCAATAGAGAAGGCCATTGGATGCTCAGTGGGATCGAGAGATGATCAAGAAGTGTTTTTTAAAAGAAATTGAAGATAAATCAGCTGCCACTCTGGAACTGCTCATACAGCAACACATTTTACCTGGTACACATATAATCAATGACAGCTGGCATGCATAGAGCAGTATAAGCAGTCTAGCTAATGGGATATACCTTCACTCTCTCGTCATCCACCAAAACAACTTTGTTGACCTGGATAACGAACTTATCCATACTAATAATGTGGAAAATATGTGGATGAGAGCAAAGCATAAGTTAAAATACCATTCATCCTACCTGCAGGAATTTGCGTTTAGGGCTATGCACGAAAATGCCATCATTTTCGGGAATTTCCTCCTGTAGAGCATAGCTCAAAATTACGAATAAAAATGTAAGTTTTTTTATTAACCTTCATGTAAAAAATACATTTATAGTTAGATATACTTTACAATTACATAGAATAAAAAAAATATAGTTTAATTTTTTAAAAATAGAGGGCGAAAAGTTGTGGTCGCTAAAAGTCACTTTTACCGTTTTTTTTTTGTCTTAAAGTCAACTTAGGGATAAAATGATACTAGGTAAAAGTACTCTAGACGCTGATCACTTTTGAGTCAGCCCTGATTGTCAAATTCCAATGTCGGATAAATTAAACGTTATTGTGTAAAGTCTAGAAAGCAAATATATTATTTACGTATAAAAAAAATAAATCTCTGAAGATAAAAGTTATTTATGAATTTAAAAAAGAGAACTTACATTCTTGCAGCGTAAATGATAATTTACTAATATAAATTTTTTTTAAAAATTTCAAGTTTATTATTTTTAAGATTTGAAATCTGGTAGTATAGTATTGATTTATTTTTAAATTTATATAAAAAAATATTTTAACTTAAAAAAGAAAATAATCTTCAAATATTAGTTAATTACAATTCACAAAGAGTCCGCTTCCAACTTGAAAAATATTTTTATGATATGAATTATCGATTCTAAAGATAAAATCGTCTGTGAAAAAAATAAAATAATCATCATTTCAAGAAGGAACACGACTTTTTACTCTTATCAAAACATGATGAAAGATGTTACTTTGAAGTAATCGTAAAATCATTATTTTATAGGATGTTTATAAAAAAAATCGATTCTTATTTTGACTTGAATAAAAATCGATTCTTATTTTGACTTGAAAAGTGTCAATTATTCAAAACTCTTTGCCATTTAATCAAGCATGCGTTAAATTATTCATTTTTTTTTTGTTGATGGAAAAACTTTCTACATCACTAAATATCAAAGCATTACTTTTATATTATGTATATTATATTTATTTATATACCTATTTATAAGCCAAACAGGATATATAGATATTTAGTAAAATGAGGTGTTTGATATACATTATTTCAGAAATAGAATGTAAATTAGTTGAAACAACATATTGAAGATTTATAGTGTAGATAAGATTGTGTTGTAAACATGTGATGCAGATATGTAAGTATTACACATGTAAACACACACTTATAAGTATAATAAATGCACACAGACATATAACTAGAATATCTGTCATAATATTATGTTTTTTAGAAATGTAAAATGCAAAACTGAACATATTAACCAACTTAAAATTTTTTAATTTTTTAAATATATAACTCGCATAAAATAGTGATAGAACATTTTGGCGGAAGTTAGCATCCATTTACAAGCTTGAATAGAGAGACATTGGGTTTGTGTGAGTTGAAAAATTCACATAGTTGGTATTAATTATTTCAAAACAGATGAACCATTTAATGTTTCAAAATCAGTCACTTCAAAGGTGATAAAAGAAATTTCTAAAAATGAAAAATCAAATTATGTTCAGAAATTAATTATTATTGAAAGAAAAGACTTATTGACTTTAAAGGAAGACTAGCCAAACCCAAAATTGAATGAATCATTACAGAGACCACAACACTAAAATATTCTAAAGTCTATTAAAATAATATAACCTAAGTTGCCATTTAAATTCGAGAAACGAAAGTTATGGTGAGAAGCAGGGAAATTGGAACTGAATAATATATGACTGCAGATATTTTAAATAGTTAGATAAATAATTAAGTACATTTTTTTAATCATTAGAAGAGTTAATATCTAATAATATCCAGAAAACACCTGGTAAATTCTTCTACCTCAAAACATAGTAATGGAAATGTCATTATTTAGCAATCATATCAATGATATTCTTTTAGTTCCATCATTACACAATATTGTCATATTATAGCATCTGACTAATTAAAGAGTTTAAAGAACCAGGTTTATTCCATAATGCCATTATGTTAAAGAACCAGCTTCATTCCATAATGCCATTATGTTTTTAAGATAACATTGTTATATTGCAAGATAATGGAGACAATTATTGACTTGAGGAACCTAAGATTGATGTTGTAAACTTAAAAATAGATTCATTAGACCATAGGAGATGAGTTGATTCAAATCATCTCTCTTAAAAATTACTGTCTCTGTAAGCACTTCTTGAATAGCGAGGTGTTGCCAATACATTTTACTACAATGATTCAGAAGTGTTGATGAATTTATTTGAAGAAATTGAATAACATTCCTATTGTTACTGTTTGTAAGATTATATATTAGTAGTTCTGTCTCTTGATAAGCCTATTATTTTATATTCATAAATGTATTACAAATATTTTGTAATTATGTTCATTCTCTATATATAGTTTTTTCAATATATCTTTATTAAATAAACCTGAATAAACTATAAACCTCCATTTTTTTCCTAATAGAATCTTTATCACCACTAAATTATAGGAATTATTAATGAATAAATATTATTGAATATTTTTTACTCAGAAATCAATTTTCTTATAATGGATAGCAGGGCATGGGTACCATGCCACCCAGAGCACTCCCATATTGCAGATAGGGGAATGGCCTTCAAATATGAGGGTTAGCTCTGGACAAGCAAAGAGATATAAATAAACAGTCACTGACAATGGGACAACATTCACTATTAGGAAGTGTTGAAAGAGACAGTAGTGTGGATACTTCTATAAAATGTCACAATTCCTATGATAGTGGATGAGTAATAGTGACTGTGGACCACCATTAAATAAGTTAACACCCTTCTGGGTATTGTGTCAACAACAGCATTTCTTCCAAGTCAGCAAAAGATCACTATACGTGACAATGGTTAGGAAGAAATAGTAAACAGATGTTCATTTTATGAGATTTAGCTAATGCACCAAGCCAGCTATTGAGGCCATTGCTGTGCAAATAAAGCAATGGGAAACCATCTTGCCTTGTAATTCTCTTGTTTAATAATGAATATGTCTACAAGAATCATTACATTTGGTATTGAAACATTAATTAAAAATGATTTTAGTAGAAATGAGATTACTCAGGTCATAGTGCTACAAAATTCTCATAAACTTAATTTATTGAGAGAAGACACATTGTGAATTGGCCCTGGAATCTTAGAACTTTGAGAAGTGCTAAAAATTGAAAAATTTGAAAAGAGAGTTGTATATAAGAGTTGTATATAAATAATACTGATGTTGTAAAATTAAGTAAAGTGAGGTGGGAGAAATGTGGGGAAACAAGTAGTGGAGATGTTAAGTTATTTTATTTGGGTAGTGATAGATCAATTAATGGAATTGGCATCGCTGTGAGAAAAAAATTGAAATAGTGTGGCAAAGATTGATTGTATTGTTGATAGGGTTGTGATGATGAGAATAAATGCAAGTCCTAGAGATATGGTAAGCAAACAAGTTTATATTCTGCCTACTAGTAATGATATTATTGAAATTGATGAAATATATAAAAAGATATGGAAAATTATCCAACATGAAGGAAAAAATGAAAGTACATTGCTATTGGCTGATTGAAATGCTATTGTGGAGAAAGGTAAGGAAGGGAAAATTATTGGAAATTATGATGTTGAAAAAAGAAATGAAAGAGGTAGCTGATTGTAAAAAGAATAAGTTTGTGATTGCAAACACTTGTTTTAAAAACCATATTAGAAGATTGTATAAATGGAAAGCTGCTGGTGATAAAAACATTATCAAATTGATTATATATTGTTTCAGGATAGATACAGGAATGATATTAAGAGTTCATATGCTTTTCCTGGTACTGATACAAATTTCAAATCATAATTTGGCTCTGGCTAAATTAAAGTTCAGTTTTTGAGAAAAGATATGTAAGATGGGACTTGGATAAATTGAGAGAAATAAAAAAGAAAAATATGATTTAATATGTGAAAATGAAATAAAAAGAATTGTTTAAGATGAGGAATATATTAATAGTGCTGATAAGTATTGGTGTAGAATTAAAGAAGAATTCTTAAAATCAGCGTATATTAAATAGGTATTAATCAGGTAAGGAAAGCTAAATGCCCTTTGATAATCAAAGGTATACTGGTAAAGATAAAAATACAAAGATGATGGAAGAATGTAAATACTAAGGAAGGACAAAGTGCATATAGAAAAATTAATAATGAGACAAGAAGAGAAACAGATTTAGCAAAAAAAAAAATCATTAGAGCAAGAATGTAGAGAGATAAGAAGGCTTTAGCAGATGAAAAGATATGATTTGGTATTTGAATCACTTGGGGGAAAAGACATGGATAGCAAATGAGATTTCAGATAAAAATGGAAAGAGATTAACTGATAGCAATGGTATATTAAAAAGATAGAAAGAATATCTTTACTGTTAATTAAGTAGAGAAGATAATTTAATTAATTATGAATTTGAAAATAAAAAAGATAAAAATAAATGATAAAGGTATAGACATATTGTCAGATGAAGTAAGAAAACCAATTGCACAGATGAAAAATGGTAAGGCTATTGAATTTGATGCAATACCTACAGAATTTTTGAAAGAACTGGTATAATTTTATATGAATAAAATAATTGCATTTTGCAAATTGATATATAACAGTGGAAATTGGCCTGAAGATTTTTTAAGAACTATAATGATTCCAATTGTTAAAAAAAAGAAAACTGTTAAATGTGAAGAATATAGAACAGTAAGTTTGTTATCTCAGGCTTCTAAAGTTTTATCGAAAATTTTAATTCAAAGAATTTATGGGAAGGTAGAATATTATATTGGGGGAAAATAGTTTGGTTTTTGAAGAGGGAAAAGTACAATAGATGGTATTAGTATTGTCAGAACAATTGCAGAGAGAAATATTGAAAAAGATAAATTGGTATATGTTTTGTGGATTTGGAAAAAGCATTTGATAGAGTAATCTGGACTAAACTTATATCTATCTTAAAAGATAAAGGGGTATTCTGAAAAGAAAAAAAGTTTGATTTGAAATATGTATACTGGACAAAAAATAAGAAATAAATAGGGGAGTAATGAAACTGATGAAGTGAATATAGAAAGTGGAATTAGGAAAGGATGCAGTATTTCACCTGTTCTTTTTAATATTTATTTAGAAGACATGCTAAATAATTATTTAGAGTATGGAGAAGAAAATGTTGGAATGGAAGTAGAGTAATAAAATGTATATTTTCAGACAATATGACTCTTATAGTTGAGGATTAAAAGTGTCTTCAGAATATATTGAATAAATTGAAAGAACGATATATGAAATATGGAATGAAGATTAATGTTGAGAAGACTAAATGTTTATGGATAGAGAGAAATGCAAAAAGATGGCAAATTGAAATCCATAATAATATAGTTCAACACATAAAAGAATTTAGATATTTGAGTAGTTGGTTGAATGAGGATGAAAGAAGTGAAAATGAAGTTAACAGAAGAGTTAGCATTGACAAAAGAAGCATTTATTAAGAGAAAGAATATATTTTGTGGACATTTGAAAAGAGAATTAAGAAAAAGATTAATTAAATGCTATGTGTAGAATGTACTAATGTATGGTTGTGAAACATAAACAATGAGTAATAGAATTAGGAATCAATTGGAAGCCTTTGAAATGTGGACATGGAAAAGAGTGGGGAAAAAGTCATTTGGATGAATAAAATAACAAGTGAAGAAGTTTTGAGAAGAGTAAATTAAAAAGATTGATTGAGGAAATCAGAGAGAGAAAGAAAAATTGGATTGGACAAATGTTAAGAAGAAATTTAATGAAAGATGTTCTAAAGAGAATGGTGAGTAGAAGTGAAAAGAAAGGGCACAAAAGAGATTGATATTGTTAGATGATATGAGAGACAGGAAGAGTTATGTGGAATTGAAGAGATGGCAAATGAAGAGAATGGAATGGAAAAATGGATGAATTGATGATATGGCTACTTTCTGGACCTGTCCATTTGACATAATACTGTTGATGATAATTATTTTAAATTAATGAGGCTGTAATAACAGGATCATCACAATGAGGCAACTTATGAAGTATGGTCATTTCAACTTTCAACAACAACAACAACAACAACAACAACAACAACAATAATAATAATAATAATTCAATTTTTTAAATTTAATATCCATATCCACAGTGCTAAGTGGATTATAGATTGCACAGTAAGTTAATTAATCTATATGTGAGTTTTAAATTGCGATTTACGCAAAAAAATGAAGCTTAGTATTATTAGAAAAGAATTATATGGCTGAGTGCTTTCAAAGAACTTAAGTCTCCATATTCATAGCCTATCTTGGGTTGTCAGCTTCCATTGAGATTTTCAGTGAAGCTTAGCAGTAATTTATGCAAAATTTATTCAAAGTTTTCTTTCATAAAAATCATTTTCTGGAGATTGCAATTTAAAACTTACCACTCAAAGGTGAATTAAAAATAAGGATTTTATTTTAATCTATGAGAGTATAGATTAGCATAAAAATAAATAAATAATAAAAACAAAAAAAAAGAATGAAATGAACAAATATGTAAAAAGATAATATACTAAATGGGGCTAAAGATATATTTTTTAAAAGATGATTTTAGAGAATTGTTTAAAATCTAAATAAAAATGTCTTTACTTGTAAAGTCATTATTATAAGTTCTGGGTAAAAAAAACTAAAGAAGAGAATTTTTATATATTAGACTTACAAATTTTAAGTTCAAAAATATTGTGGATACAATTATTATTGTTTTCTTTGATATTTGGTATACTACCTCTTCCATTACCCTGGCTCTGACTACTTTGACTCTGACTACTCCTACTTCTACCATCAGCACTACCACTGCTGCCATTGCCACTGCCATCACCACCAATAATATTTTTACAAATAAATCTGTGAATCACAAATATAACCACATATATCACATTCAGTTGTCTAGTCATCTTGTTATGTGATATCTTGTGACACTGTTTTAAGTTCTTCTGCAATGGAATTTTATTTTTTAAAATAATTCAATACATTGCCTAAATGTAGTCTCTATTGTATTCTATACTCATCAATATATTTCTATTGAAAATCATCAGTATTGCACTTTTTATGATGGCTTCAATATAATTTTTACAATTAAAATTGAATTTGCTTCTCTCACAAAACCGTGCTTAAATTGACAACAAAATAATCATTTAGAAAGCTTTTGATCTACTGTTGTTTTTATTCATGCCTAATTCAAAAAAGATATTTTGCTTTAGTAGTTTCTTTATGATATCATATCATGATATTGAAAAACATATTGATTGAGATTTAAAATCTTTTAAGCATTTGGGATTAATTTTTTTAATGTTTTATGATAAATTGATGAAAAATCAGTTGGTCATTACAATAAAGGGGGCAGAAATAACTTTATATATAACTAATTTTGTTATAGTAGTTATATAATTAGGATTCAATATTTTTATCTTGAAACTTGCTAAATCCAACAGCAGCATATTGGAGTATATGTTGTCATTCTACATTTTCTTTTCTACTTAAAAATCTACTTAGATATTTACACTACTTACATTCATTCTTAAGTGATAATCACTCAATTAAAAATTGCTGAAAATATTTTTTACACACTAATTATTAATCCAAAATCTCTATAGGTAACATGCAAAACATTAAGAACATTAATAGATCATTTTTTGAATGTAAAAAAGAAGTAAAACCATCATCAGAATACTGAAAATATAGAAGCCAAAAAGATGAAGTTTTATTTTATCATTAAAATGTACATTTAAAAACTCCATCATCAAACTGATTTTGACATCTGCTTTGAAAAGCCACTTTTAAGCAGTTTTCAAATCAAAATCTGTCATGAAAATTGGAAAGCAAAATTGGAGTTTCACATACTTGTTTAACAGCAATTTTCATTTCAAATGTTATAGATATTTTACCATTAGTAATAACATGGAAAAGCTATATAATAGAAATAAGCTAAATAATCAATTAATTCTCTTGTCTATAAACTTTTTCCATTAAATAAATTTGAATAACTTGATAAAATTAATACAATCAATATATAAATCAGCCACTTCTTCAAGGACTTTGCCTGGTTACAAAATCTATGTCCATAGCTCTTCTTAATTATTTAAAATTACATATCAATCTGTTCACTTTTACTGACTTGGATAAGAATATTTCACAATAATTATTGCCGTCTTTTCTATCATTTTTATTTTTATAAATAATACTAATAATCTCAACAACCTCAACAACAACACCACCACCATCACCACCAACGCCACCAATAACAACAACAATAATAATGATGATGGTGATAATAATAATAATAATAATAATAATAAACATATTTTAAAGATATTACAGCCTTTTGCTCCATGTATTCCTAATAAATTCTAATAGTTTTGAAGCTAAAATATCTATATCATATTTTACCACCATCACCAATAATAATAATAATAATAATAATAATAATAATAATAATAATAATGATGATGATGATGATGATGATGATAATAATAATAATAATAATAATAATAATAATAATAATAATAATAATAAAAAAACACATTTTAAAGATATTACAGCCTTTTGCTCCATGTATTCCTAATAAATTCTGATAGTTTTGAAGCTAAAATATCAATATCATATTTTAAAACTTTTTTAGGTACCTCCAGTCATTCCATTTTTAAGATTACAAAAAGGTTATTTTAATTTTATTATGCTAAGTATAGGAGATTTGAACTAAATAGTTTTGTTTACTTTGAATATTCTAATTTTGATCAGATACTAAAGCACATATAACTGAGTAAATGAAATATGCAAGTCTTTGCTGAGAGGTCTATAGAACAATATACTAAACTTGTCAAAAATTATATTAAAACTTATACAAAAACACTTAGAGATTGTGTTCTGTATATGAATTACATAAAAAAAAATTTTTAAAAGAAGATCAGATAATAATTAAAAAAAAAAGATCAACCAAATTAAAAATTAAAATCTTAATTATTTTATTTGATATTTATTATCTTATAAGAAAGTAATATTAAGAAAGGTTGTAGTCTTATGGACAAAGATGCCACTTGATGGCTCCATTTATATGCTAAAGCACATAAAAATGTCGTTTCCACGGCCGACACATTCAAACCCGAGTTTTCTATAATACAACTTTTATTGTTGTGCTACAGATTGCAGGCCACTATGTCACATCACAGAACAGCATGTATGTCACATCGCAGCAAATAAATTTGGTGAATTCACACACTTCATACAATTATTACGGCTTGGTGTGAGAGTGTGTGTATTTGAATTTGATGCAAATGTGGTTTTGATTGATTTTTTTTTAACGTATTGAAATATTCCGATTTTCTTAATTAATAATTATCCAACTCTTTACACCATTTTGTATCGAGGTTTTAAGTGACAAAATCTTGTCCAGATAGATGTGTAAAGCCAATTGGAATTAGGTAACTCATCAAGTAACGTACTGTTCGTAACATTTTACGAGACCAACAATATGGTGCAGGAAATTGCACATCTTATTCAATTCTGTGATTTACAAACAACAGAACCCTAACGCTAACCCTAAATCTAACCCTAAACCTAACCCTAACCCTAACAACTTTTACTTTTTGTTGTCATTCTATTTGAAGTAAAAAATAGCGGTAACACAATAATAATATCTGTTTTTCTCTCAAAATTAAAATGTAAAACAAAGACTAAGAAAGTAAAAAATAGTGGTAACACAATAATATCTTCTTCTCTGTAAAAAGTAAAAAGGTAAAACGAAGACTAAGAACTTTTACTTTTATTTCGATTACAAGTTTTTAAACAACAACAACAAAAAAAGGCGTACCCCCCCCAAAAAAAAAAATCAGATTGAAAATTGTTTTTTCTAATAAAGCAAAAAAAAAAATATGCGAATGAAATTGTAATTTGTTGATTTTATTTTACATTTATTGTTATCATTTAATTTGTATATGTTAATAAAAAAAAATATTTAAAAAACACGATTTTGATATTTTTTATTTTCGCATTACAAAAAACACATCAAAATGATTAAAATCAATGACCTGGGAATGTTCATATTTTATAGTTTTAGCATGATAACGGCGCAATTGAGCGGAGTCTTTGTCCATAAGACTACAACCTTAAGAAATAAAATGTTTGGGTCTTATAAAAATAAAGAAGAGTTAAAAATAAAAAAACGATTATCGACTTATTAAAAGAAAAACAAAAATTATAACAAAGTAACTCAGATTTGGAGCAGTTTTGTATATGTAAAAAGTGCAGGATAATTAAAGGGATAAAATTTATTATTGTCAATAAAAGATCTAAAAAATATATATTAAAATCAGAATCAATGTTTTAAACTTTATATTTAAAAAGATTATAAATGAGAAAAAATTGAAATAAATATGAATAATTTTAAAAAGTAACTTGTTACTTTATCTCTACTCATTAATAGATACAAAGTTTTGCAGCAAGCTCTATCATAGATTTAACTTCTGTCACATATATTTTAAAACATATTCATCAGTACTCTTCAGCTACAGATTGCAGAAATTTCATCTATGCTCAATAACTTTGCTTAGTTTTATAAAAAAGTTTCTTTTTAGGTGTAGAAAATTTTTAAAGACTAGACATGAAAAGTTTGGAAATATAACTCAGAGAATGGGGTTCTATTTTTAATCTAATAAAGATAAAAAGCTAAACTTACACAATCTTTTGCAATAGTGGGTTTAAAATACAATCCTCTATCATAGATTAAATTAAAATAATTTATAGGAATAATTCCATGGAAATCTGTTTGATAATATTTGGTGTTTGAAGTAAATTCATAAATTCATTATAGACAGCTTTCTTAGCACTAACATATAATATTGCATGTCCACTTAGAGAAAAAAATAACCAGATTAAAATTTAAAATAAATTTCTCATCAGAATAACATTAGCACACTCTATTCTTTCACGTTTCTCCATCAGATATCATACAAGAAGTTGCCTCACAAAAAATTTACAAAAAGTTGTTAATCATACAGAAAGAAATTAACTTTCCAATGTGAACTGATCATTAATATATAAATCATTACACACTCACCTGTCAATAAGAGTTTTAAACACAGGTGAATCACTTGTGTTTAGAGCATATTCATATATAATCTAGCTCTTACTGACTATACTTACCCCAGGCCTTGTACCTATTGCATGCCTAATATACATGGGTAAGTGCACTAAGATTTATACATTAATGAACAGTGCATGTCAGAAGATTAACTTTCTTCTGTATGACTAGATATATATTCAGCACTTAAAATGTTATTAAATAGTTAGACATGACCGTAATTTGAAATATAGTTTCATTACATAAGGCTTATCTCAAGTCAAGACTCCTTTTCTGAATATTCGATCAGGAATCTACAAATAAAGAGTTATAGCCTTAAAGTGGATTACTTATGTAATTCCAAACAAATTTCTTTTTCTAGATCAAGCCATGAAGTGAACTGGATTTGATTTTTCTAAATATTACTGGACTCTTATTGACATATTCGAGATAACACATGATCATTATATTCATCTGTTTGATAAATTAAATTTTAACAATCATTGATCTTTGTATACATGTTCAAATACAATTTGTGAAACATGTAGTTAATAATTGTCAAATTTATGGTTATAGTGGCAAAATTAAAATACTTTTATGAATTTATTTTCTGGTTGAAATCTGTATAAGTTCATTAATCCTTAAAGATCAAAAATGTTTGGAGAGTAGAGATATTAAGTACATCTTTCTTTATAAACTGTCTAAAAATCTATACATTGAATAGATAAATTAAAAAATAATTATTCATCCCATTGTGAGACTAAGTCTAATAATAGATTCATAAAATTGTAGATATTTAATTTTTTATCTAATTAATTATTGAGTTACATAGCAACACTTTTTGAAAGATGCAATAAAGAAACATCAGAATAATGAACAATCTAATTCTGAAAGAGAATTATATTAATTCTTTGCATTAATACAGATATAGTATAGAGAAAGGCAGAGGAATATTACAATAAAGCAGTTACATGACTTTTTAATAACAATTTATCCAAGCATCTAATTAGGTCTTACAATTGCATATAAACTGTAATATGCATTTAAATAATTATAAGAGAGGGCTGTCTAAGAACAATTATTATTTGAGAATATATACAATTTTTATAACAGCATTACCATATTGGAATATAAAAATGTAGTTAAAGAGAGTAAAACTTGAACTTGAAAAATATAGTAATGCACACCTATAATAATACACAACTACATGTTGGATAAGGTTATCCATTCATAATTATCCAATATATAAATATATATACTAACAAAATTAGAATTCTAGTGTCTTAGTATCAGCATGTATTAACCATTATATCAATTAATATATAAATATATACCCATAACAAAGAAATATGCATAAAATTATGTTGGAATCAAATACAGCAACTATCATACCATCTAGTATTAGATTTTCCACTTGTGATAGATATCTAGGAGTCCCAAAGCTCCAAATCAAATGATGGGACAATGTAAAACAAATTCCTTCTGCCATTCAATTTTAAACAATAATTCAGAACAACATAAACAACAGGAATAAAAACTAAAGAAGCTAATATGTTCTATTGATCAATTTTTTATTTTACAAGGTAAGATTAATTCATAATCATTTTAATAAACTTGAAAACATCACTAACTGAATATATAGGAAATTATAATATGCATAAAGACATACTAGAATTAAATATTACACATAACACACTATCTAGTGTTAAATTATCATAATCATCATCAACATTATCAAACAATGCAGAATGAACATTTCCCACAAGTTCAACCCACTTTCCTTCTCTAGTCTCTCTTCTCCACATCACACCAGACAATTTCCTTATTTCATCCATCTCACATATGGTCTCATTCTAAATCTTACCAATCTCTTGGATTTTAGTTTGAGACTTTAACTGTCAAATTAATATCAAATCTTCTAGCAATATGTTCAGCACAGTTTCATTTTAATCTTTTAATTCTTTCAATATTGTCAGTGTTATCTGTTTGATCTCTCATCCATGTATTTCATTTTTGATTCTTTTTTGTTATCCCTAACATGTCTGCCCAAACTTTTTTGAGTGGTCTGAAGTCTTTCTATTGTTTCAGTTAACTATCCATGTTTCAGATCCATAAGTAAGAACTAATAAATCATATTCATTAAACACTTTCCTTTTCAAACATATATATTCCCTTTTAATATTAAGTTATTTCAACTAAAAGCATTCTATATAAGTTTAATTTTATGATTAATTGTATTCAATATATTTTCATCTATATTAATTATCTGACCAAAATATTTGTAGTTGTTAACTTCTTTTAATTCATCAATATTAATCTTAACTTTGTTCTCATGAAAAATCTATTGAACATTACTTTGGACATTTTAGTATTTATTTTTAGTCCTACTTTCTTATTTTTATTTGATAAGTTTTGCAACATTTCCTGACACTCTGAAGCATTACTTTCAAAGCAAACACATTCTCTTCAAAGTCTAGATGTCTTCAATAATATTCACTTATTTTTATTCTCTTAGATTTCCATTTTAATCCATAAAATATTTGTAAAATTGCTGAAAAAGTTTTGAAGATATAGAAACATCCTGACGTATACCTGTCTGAGTATTAATTTTCTTAGTACTACTACACAATCTAATCATTGCTGTTACATTTTGATAAATATTCTTCAGAATATGATAATATCCTGGATATATATATATCTTGATGATAAAATACTTTAATTCCTGTAAAAACTGCATATAGAGTCAAATACCTTTTTACAACATATAAATCCAAAGCATAATGGTAAATTGTATTTATTGTTACTTTTATGACTTTTCTTAATACTTGGATATGATATATTGTACTAAAACCACTTTTAAATCAGTTTATTTTGTTGATTGGTTAGAATACAAAGTTCACTATTAATAACTTGTAATTATATTGGCAAAAATTGTATAGAATTAATAACTAGATTCATAATTTATCAACTTAATTAAACATCAATATTAGTATTACATTTTCCCAATAATTTCATATATTTTTACCTTTTAGATATTGGATACATAGCTTTGCCAACAGTTTTTTTATTTCTTCAACTGCTCCTTTTAAGATATCAACTACCTTTCCATCATTTCCTGGAATTTCCATTCTTCATAGATTTAAATGCATGTCTCACTTCTTCATTTAAATTGCAATGTCATTCAGACAATGTAGTAATTATAGGAGATAGTTTTTTTTCTTCTTCATTATTAGTTTAAAATTCTTTGCAAGAATGCTTCCACACATTTCATGATATTATCTCTCTTTTTAGTAATAGTTCAATCTTTTTTCTTATTGAAGAAATACGTTTCCTTTCACACTAAATTGTTGTTTCACATCTCTGAGACTTTTATTCTCTTTTATAGCTTTCCACACCAATTTATAATTATATTTTATTGTATCATTAATTCTTTTTCATAACATTTTATAAAACTCCAAATATTCATTTGTTAATGAATTATTTATATATATTTTCATATTTTTTTTCTTTATACAATGTCTTGCCTCAGCAGAAAATTTACTAGTAAATTGCTGCCTTTCTTACATTTCACAATAATATATTAATTGATTTTATTCAAATCTGAAACAACTTTAAAATGATTTGCAAGTTTTAATTTAAATTTGTGGAAATGTTTCTGAAGTTAGGAACATAAACTGTGAATAATGTCTTTCTTAATATTTTTTGTTTTTCTAGTTTTTCATTATAATCAATAATCACATTTTGTGTTGAATCTATTCAGAACATTATTTTCATTTGTATGCTTCAATGTTCATTTTCTTAAACATTTGTCTCAAAGAATTTACAATATAGTTTCCATTTTTCTGTAAATTCCACATGTCTGTGTCCTCTCTCACTTTTATCATCATAATTAAATTAACCACAACACATTTACCTTTCAACAATTTACTGATTCCAACATTTAACTGTCCCGTGATAATGAGATTTATTCTGATCAAAAAGCATTTTGTATATCCATATTAAATTCTTTATTTCTTCATCACAATGAGAACTTGTTTGAAACATAAAACTGAAATATCTCATTTGCTATCTTCCATTAAAATAAAATCATTGTATTAGTTCACGTTTGAGTGGTAAGTTTTAAATTGCACTTTATGCAAAAAAGTGAAGGTTAGTACTATTAGAAAAGAATTATATTCAGAGAACTTGGCTCTCCATATTCAAAGCCTTTGCAATCTCCAAAAAATGGTCTTTATGAAAGAAAACTTTGAATAAATTTTGCATAAATTACTGCTAAGCTTCACTTAAAATCTCAATGTAAGCCGACACTCCCAAGATAGGCTATGAATATGGAGACCTAAGTTCTGTGAAAGTGCTAAGCCATATAATTCTTTTCTAATAATACTAAGCTTCACTTTTTTGCATAAAGTGCAATTTAAAACTTATCTTCCATTAAGTTGAATAACTGATATAACCACAATCTGATAGACTATCAATCACCACAATGCTGTTTTTATACTTTTATTTATAATGACTTCTACTCCATGTGTGCTTCTAATGTTGTACCTTTTGTGATATGTACATATCTATTTTTTAAATCAATTGTCTCTTTGTTTTTTGTTCTAATTTCACAAAAGTCCCACAATATCCTACTACAAAATGATCCGCCATTGAAATTTAAGATTGACATTCAATGATAATCTGGGATCCACAATCAGAATATTCTTAACAAACTCTGCCTTTGGCAAACAATCACTACCTGGACTAGAAATTATACAGTCACCTGGAAATAAAGACCATAATTTAATTTTATCTATCACGATTTTAATTTCTAGTAAAAAAGTTCCTTCACACACATTCTTTCTGCCTTCAAGAAAAACTCAACTGATATTTCATTTAAATAAGATCTATCAGACAATTGAAAAGAAAAAGATCTTCCTTGATTTTAAACTAACGCCTATAAAGCTAATAATCCCACCACAATGATTTGATGCATGTTAATAGCAACCTATCTATATTATTTGCTATATGAATAATCCATTTTATTTACTAACGCAGAGATAGTATCTAATTTAAAGAGAAGAAATTTAATTTACATGTGTTAAAATATAAATCCTTTCTGTTTAAATTATAATAATAATAGCTGCAACGACATTCGACATTAAGGGTTCGCCCAGTATGGTTCTTTAAGGCCTCAAAAAAGAATCAAAGTGCCTCCTTTCAATTAACAACAAATTCCTTATTGTAGTCAAAATTATATATGTAGCCATAATTTATGTTTGAGAAAATGTTTTATTATTTAAAGAAACAAAATAATAATGTAGCATTTTAAAGAAATAGATAGATCAGGGAATATCAAATTTGATAAATAAACATTATTTATATAAAAGTCTGTAGACTGAAAAACAACATTATGCTCATGCGCAATCCGAATTTTTACTTGAATAGCATGACTAGATGCCTGTCCTTGCCATACTAGATCAGATAAATTCGAACATATTAAGCAACAGTCTTTATAATGCTAAACAATATATAGATCGGTAGATAGAAAGTTTTGGTTAGAATATGAATATCAACTTCAACAAATATTTTAAAGTTTTAAGATTTCTGTAGTTTTATAGATGGTACTCTTTTGTATAGGCAGTATAATTTTCATCATTATATTATCGCTATAGAGTTAAATAACGTTTATTATTATTATTATTATTATTTTTATTCGATAAATCATGTATGTACAGTTAAAAAGGAATTGTCGTCAGTCTACCTTAAGCCATTATTAGAGAGCGAAAACAGCTTACAGTAAATTACTGCCTTTATTTCATGGTCACCTGTAATTTATCCTAAAGTAAAATAGTAAATTTTAAAGCAATAAAACAGGAGGAGAAATCAAAAGATTTTTAGAGACAGTTATTTTTCAGTAACAGGAATACGACAGAAAAAATAAATAAAATAAAATCTGCATTTGTTAAAAAAAAAGCCTTATTAAAATTAAATTTATTTGGATAAAATTGTTTTTCAGAATAAATTTAATACACTGTAAGGCTAACACACACCTGCACATATGTGTAATATATAAGAGATTCGAACTCAGACTCTCACACAACCCACGACTTACCATGCCATCTCATATTGCTGACACACCTGATCTCACACAATGTTGAAAAGATACATAATCACTAACATCCGTATTTCGTGCTAAACCAGCACTCATCAGTTGGTTCATCATCAGATTTTCAATGAAATGGATGGCTGAAGAGTTATGAGTTGGAAAAGTTTGAAGCCTGTCCATTAAAGTTTGAAAATTGGCTATCTTAATATAAAGCTGAGCACTGATTGTATATATGTGTGGAGATGGTACTGGACCAACTGATAGGGGCTGGTTTAGCACAAAATACCTATATTGGAGATTATTTATTTTTTCAACATGTGTGGGATCAGGTCTGTCAGCAATATAAGATGGCATAGTGAGTCATGGGTCATGTGAATGTCAGAGTTCGAATATACACAATTATATATACTGCTGGATGCAGAAAGGAGTTTGCTATTAACTGAAAAGAGACCCTTTGATTTCTTTTGGAGGCCTTAAAGGAACTGAGCAGGGCAAATTCCTAATGACTACTTCATACATTCTTGTCATAGCAGCTGTTATTACTATGCAATTATTCATATAGTATATGAACATGGAAGGGCTGCTCACCAATACACATTAGCCAGCATGGTGAGTTTATTGATTTTTCCCTCTGATTTTATGATCAAGAAACACCATGGTCTTTCTTCTCAGTTGCCTTATAAGGCAGAATGAAGTTACATGTAAATGATAAATATTTTTCCAATAGATATATACAATCATGACAGACAAAAATAAATCATGGCCCTTATTCCCAGGAGACTGTAAAGTCACCAACCAAAGCAGCGGTTGATAGCTGAAGGTGGAGGGAGCTAAGAATCCCTGATTGTGGACCCAGGCTAACATTTGATGATAACTTTTTATTTAGGTACTTACAACTGCAGATCACTTTCAAGTGAAGGAAGATTGCAAGAATTAAAAGAACTGTCTTATATTAAATGGTACATTATTGGACTTTGTGAAGTTAGAAGAAAAGGTGAAGAGACAATTGATTTAAAAAGTAGACATGTACTCTACTATAAAGGCACAAATATTGGACATATAAGTGTAATAGGATTCACTATGAATAAAAGTGGAAGAACAACATTGTGAAGATTGATGGTGTATTGGACAGAGTGGCAAGATTAGTTATACAATTTAATAGCAGATACCAAATGCAGATAATTCAGGTTTATGCCCCAACAAGTTCTCATAGTAATGAAATAGTAAAAGATTTTTTATATGGATGTACAAAAGGTTTTTGATCAGAATAAACAACATTTAAAAAATGTTATGGGAGACTTTAATGCTAGAATTGATAAACAAATGAAAGATGAAGTGCTGTAAGTTATTTTGGTTATGGTAATAGAAAGGAGAGGACATAGACTTATAGAGTTTGCAGAAAAAAAAAAGATTTTATATTATGAATTCTTTTTTTTTTTGAGAAAAATGTTAAAAAAAATGGACATGGAAGCATCAAATGATGGTACAACAGAATTGGATTATATTTTGATTAACAGAAAATACACATTTCAAGATTGTAATATTCTTAATAAATTTAACACAGGAAGTGATCATCAATTAATAAGATGTAAGATACATGTTAATGTAAAACTAGAGAGTCAAAAATTTATTAATGAATTTAAATGAGAATTTACAAATCACTTTCAAGTATTTGTAGATTTTGAACATGATTCAGATTTGAATGAAATTAATATGAAAATAATTGATACACTTTTAAAAACTGCAACAAAGATAGCTGATAGATAAAAACAGCAATTAACCAATACAATTTCTATTGAGACTAGAGAATTTATGAACAAAAGAAGGAATATGAAGATATATAAAATTGATGCATTAAAAATGGTGTAGAAAAGAGTTGAAAATGATATAAGAAAGTATAACTGTGAACTAACAAGGAAAGCTGTAGATGAGAATAAAAGTCACAAGAGTGTAAAACAACATTCTGGTATTGGTAGGAAATTTATATCTGCAATAAAAAAAAAAGATGGAATTATTACTAAACTATTATGACATCATGAAATGAATAGAAGACTTCTATCAAGAATTATATAGTAATAAAGAACAAATACCTTTTATAACTATTATATCTTATAAAGTGCCCATAATTTTAAAAGAAGAAATGAGACATGCAATTAAATTTATGAAGAAAGGAAAGGCTCCAAGCAATGATGAAATTATAATTGATACATTAAAAGAAGCAGGTGAAGAAATAGAAATTTTTTTACAAAGTTACATATCAAATGTCTAAATGATAAAGATGTACCAGATAATTGGAAAAATGCAGTATTAAAATATTAATATTTAAAAAAGGTGATCAAGAAGATATTAGAAATTACAGACTTATCAGACTTTTATCAGTTTTATACAAAATTTGTACTAAGATAATTACAATTCCCCCAATCAAGAGAACATGCTGGATTTAAAAGTGATTTTCATACAGTAGATCATATCCAGGTTTTGAGAGAAGTTATAGAATTGACAAATGAATATGAGTTGCAATTATGCTTTGGAGTTGTAGATTATGAAAGGACATTTGATTCTATAAACATTTTTTCAGTGATCAAAGCATTGGATTATCAAGGTATAGATCCAGGATATTGTCATATATTAAATAATATTTATAAAAATACAACAGCAACAATTAGATTACATAATACTAGGAAAGACAACACCAAGAAGGGTGTAATACAGGGGATTTCATATCTCCTAAAATTTTTACAGCAGTGCTGCAAGAAGTATTTTGTGAATTAAAATGGGAAGCTAAAGGAATGAAAGTAAATGCAGATTATTTAAGTCATTTAGATTTTGCAGATGATGTAGTTGTTTTTACAAATAATGTTTTAGAGTTTCAGGAAATGTTGCAAAAGTTATCAGATGAAAGTAGGAAGCCAATAAACATCATATGATCATCACTTCTCATGCTTGTGCATAACTGTTGTTAAAGCAGGCAAAACTCACTATACGTATTGCCACATGCAGCAAGCTAAAGTAATCAATGGATGCCAGAAGGCTTGTGCATAAAATTCCCATCTAATGCCTACTCATCCAATATCCCCAGACTAGTTTCTGGCTTGTGGCCTTCATCAGTGAGGACCTTGGATCTGACTTAAATGGAGATAAAAGCTGGCTGCTGGAGGGTTGCATTAGATCCTAAGATTTAGATGCAGTGCTCTCAGATCCAAGGCTTCTCACTGACAAAGGCCACAAGCCAGAAACTAGTCTGGGATATTGGATGAGTAGGCACTAGATCGGAATTTTATGCACAAGCCTTCTGGCATCCATTGATAATTCTAGCTTGCTGTGTGTGGCAATACGTATAGTGAGTTTTGCCTGTTTTTACAACAGTTATACACAAGCATAAGAAGTGGTAGTCATGTGATGTTTATTGGCTTAAAACCAATCCTGCTTAATAGGATAGTGGTGGCTGTGGTTATTAAAGAACCAAAGACACCAAAATGTATGGGTACTGAACTGAGTTCAGACCCATATGACTATATAAGCTAATGGGCTTGGATTGAAAACATTAAGGTGTTTTCAGTTTAAGACTCATAGTTTTGCAGTTAAATGGAGATAAAAGGTGGCTGCTGGAGAGTTGCATTAGATCCTAAGATCTAGGTGGAGTGCTCTCAGATCCAAGGCTCCTCACTGACGAAGGCCACAAGCCAGAAACTAATCTGGCAATATTGGATGAGTAGGCACTAGATGGGGATTTTATGCACAAGCCTTCTGGCATCCATTGATTATTTTATCTTGCTGTGTGTGGCAATATGTATAGTGAGTTTTGCCTGTTTTAATGAAAGTAGGAAAATAGGATTAAAGATAAATGTTAAAAAGACTAAAGTAATGTTTAATGAATTTTATCAAAATATGAAATAAAGATTGATTATGATGAGTTAGAAGAAGTTAACAGTTACAAATATCTTGATCACATTGTTAATACAGATGCAAACATAATGGATGAAATTAATCATAGAATTCAACTTGGTTCGAGTGCATTGATAGAAATAACTTGATAGTGAAAGAAAATATGCCTATGTGTTTAAAAAACAAGGTTTTTTAATAAATGTTTTACCAGTTCATACTTATGGATCTGAGACTTGGACACTTAACAGAAGTTAAATACAAAGATTTCAGACCACTCAAAGAAATATAGAGAGATGCATGTTGAGAGTAACAAGAAGAGATTGAAAATGCAATATGTGAGTAAAAGAACAAACAGCTGTTACTAACCTCATTGAAAAATTAAAAGACTGAAGTAGAGTTGGGATGGACATATTTCTAGAAAGGATGATAATAGATGGACAATTGAAATCTTATACTGGATTCCAAGAGATTTAAAAGACCCAGAAAGAGACCACATGTGATATGGATGGATGAAATAAGAAAGTGTGCAAGAGTCATGTGGAAAAGAGACCTTAAAGATCAGAGAAGAAGGATTGAACTTGGAGAGACCTTCATTCCTGTAGTATATTGATAATGGTTGTTGATGATGATGATATATATACTGCTGAAAAAAAATCAAGTATGTGAATATCTTATATAACGTCAAAACTTCCAGTTTGGAGACTTAAGGAGAGTTATTATGTTGAGGAATAATTAGAAGTTTATAATATAATTATTTTTGGTTGTAGTATTTATAACCTAAGTAGTTTTCCCAAGAAGAGAAATTAATATACACAATATATATCCATACAAAATCGCTTCACTCTTTCAGCTTACTATTGTATAAACAAAATCAGTGGTTGATATTATTGCAGTGCCATCTATTGTAATCTCAAGCAATCAGTGATTATCAGATGATTGTACATGACCAGTTTTTGGAATTTGTTTTTAACATTTATGATTTAGATATTCAGCGTTAAAAACAATGAATTTCAAATCATCATTGATAAAAGCAATATCCAGAAACTTATCTCACAATAGTGATTAATAAAGTTACGTAAGCATGTTTGTGCTACTACATTTCTATTGTTTATTTACACACGCTAATTTAGATATTTTCATTTCTATTTTTGTTTTTTACTTTTTTCTCTTTACCCTTTTCTCTAATTTTTTCTTTTTTTGAAATTAGACTGGTCATGCTCATTTATAATTAGATATTAATAATGATGATGATGTTGATAAAAATATACATTACTAATAGTAATGGAGAACGTAAATATGCATCGGTATATGTAGGCACAGACATTTAGTTTTTTATGTTATAGTGTTTTAACCTTTAGTAAACTAAGTGTACATATTCATGTTTATTTACTTTGAGAAAATTGTTTAAATGAAGCAATTTATTAAATATTCCATCTAACGTTTGATTAAGTAGGAACAAATTTTGAATGATGTCTAGTGAAAAATATTTCATTTTATCTACGAGTTTGTTCACCTGTGTGTATCTATCTACTCAACCAGTTATCTACTGATCCATTTACCACTTTATGTATCTATCCAACTAATCATGTATTCACTATTTACTCTTTCATTTATCTGCTACCTATCTATCTATATATTGACCTACTTATCAACATCTATTAACCAGATCACTTATCTATCTATCTATCTATCTATCTATCTATCTATCTATCTATCTATCTATCTATCTATCTATCTGTCTATCTGTCTATCTGTCTATCTGTCTATCTGTCTATCTGTCTGTCTGTCTGTCTGTCTGTCTGTCTGCCTGCCTGCCTGCCTGCCTGCCTGCCTGCCTGCCTGCCTGCCTGCCTGCCTGCCTGCCTGCCTGCCTGCCTGCCTGCCTGCCTGCCTGCCTGCCTGCCTGCCTGCCTGCCTATCTATCTATCTATCTATCTATCTATCTATCTATCTATCTATCTATCTATCTATCTATCTATCTATCTATCTATCTATCTATCTATCTATCTATCTATCTATCTATCTATCTATCTATCTATCTATCTATCTATCTATCTATATTTGTTGATGTGTGCAAGGGATTTTCGTTTTTGAATTGTGAGACACTACCTTGGACTTTGAGAGCAACATTTATGTAATATCTAAAATCATTTCACACAATTAGCCAGTTCTCAATTTTTATATACTTCATTATTCTGCAAATTTCAATTTAATGTAAACCAAATGTTCATTAAATAATAATAATTATTAACATTATAACTCTGTGGATGTTGTTTATCAAACAAAAAAAAAAATTCTTTTCAAATTTATTACATAAATTGAATTTTAATAGGTTCAAAACATTTTGATTAAATAACTTAAATTCATGACAATGTTCAATTAATGGTATTATTGGCATAAATTTAAGTTATTTTGTCAAAATAGTTTTAAAGTATTAAAATTTAATTTTCGTAAAAAAATTGAGGGAAAAAAAAGTCATTTCCTTGACAAAAATAACCATCAGATTTTTGATAATATGAATTTTCTAATTTATCTGATAATCAGATATAAATTATTTTTAAATGTTTTACAATATAGATCTAAATATGTAGGTGACACATAGAAAATCTATAACATGGTTCTAATTGTTTCAGTTTTATTTGAAATGAACAGTGATTATAACAGCATTGTTTATGAAATTATTAATAAAGTTACTAGTCATAAGTTCAAAATTAATATAAGTAAAAATTCATCACAGCTTGCTATTTCAGGATTTAAATAGACATTTTAAATTGATAAAATGATATGTTGAAAGAAGAAAAAATTTGAAATTGTGTTTGGTGTTAAAATATCAGCACAATAAAAGAATTAATCTACAATTGCATAAAGTTAGATTCTTTTTAATTGAAGAATATGAGGGGTAAACATTAAAATTTATGAACAACATATTAAAAAAGGCTAAAATTGAGACTATAAGTAATAATATATAGTAAAATATATATATTCAAGTTCTAAATATTAATTCTTATTAAGCACAATGTCAGCACATAATACTTTTATAAGGCACTGTGCCTTGAGTGCTTAATTTATTACAAGAGAAACCTCTCTAAATATTAACACAAGATTCGACCTTATAAAAATAAGAGGGACCCTCTTATATCTCAACCTATTTTTTTAATTATATAGGAAAATCTAAAGCATTTTGACTTGGGAGCGTGAAGCTAATAAAATCTTCACTGATTAAGTCAACTATTTTTGTTAAACATTAATGTCCACGAAATCTTTTGATTTACACTGAGTCAATATTCAGATATTAAATTTAGAAATATTTTCATGCTTCCAAATCAAAATGCTTTAGATTTGCCTATATAATTAGAAAAATAGGTTGAGAGATAAGAGGGTCCCTCTTATTTTTATAAAGTCAAATCTTGTGTTAATATTTGAAGAAGTCTCTCTTGTTAAAAATTAAGCACTCAAGGCGCATGTAAGTTCTGTATTTTTTTTTTTTCAAATGTAAAACTTTACAAAGACAAAACCCCTTTGAAATTTATAATGTGGATTTGGGTGTCATTTATATTAAATATATTGATAAATTCTTACACGACAACAAAATTAAGAATACTATAATTGATAAAAATGATATCATTGCTTCATTGGATGTTCCTGAGTTATATAGTTTCATTGATTGATTAGCATCCATAAAAATTACTGAATAAACCTTAGTAAATAAAAAAAATTGCCAATATATAATAAACTTTATTAGCAATTATTTAATATTTATTCAAAGTAATATTATTATTTCTTTTGAAAATAAATACTACAAAATGCATAAAAGTTACTCCAAGAGTTTGCCCATGCTTACACAATTTTGTAATTTTATTTTATATATGAGGATAAGAATTTTAATATTATTTGTATTTTACATATTAAAATTTTCACGATATGTTGATGATATTTTTATTGTTAACATAAAGATAGTATAAATTGTTTATAAATAAATTAAGCATGTCTAGCAGTTAAAAATGGACAATAAAAAGAATAGAAAAAACATTAAATATTTTGATGTATATGTGATATAATTAGCTGGTTTATTAAATTTTAAATTGCTAATTAAAGCACCACAAGCCATGTAAATACAGTGCTTCATATTGTACCGGTCGAAAACCACCACCCCGCATGTCAAATCGGATTCAAACTCAGCTTAACCAAAACTGAATTCAAACCCAACTCAACAGCTCAGATAGCAGAAATCGACGGCACAGTGCTATGCGCCAAGAACTAGTTCAACGGTTGGTGAGGACTAGAGACCCTTGCACTGACACGAATATCTAATAATTAATTACTTTGAATACTTTTTAAATCAAATCATATGTATGTTCGGGTTGCCAACACAGATAGCGGGTATGAACATTTAAATAATTATAAAAAGAATGATGAACTAAGAAACCAAGTATGTTATAAAATATTTAATAATAATAATAATTTGTTTGGTTCACGAAAATATAGATTGCATTAGTGATCTCTAGTCTTTAAAAGAATTTATAAATATAATAAGAATGGCGGTCCTTATCATATGCCAACCAGTATTACACAACATGGAGTTCTATGTCTATGCCCCCAACGAGAAATATAAGGGCAGATAAAGGTAGTCATTAAAAACGGAAATGAGCGTTCTACTTTTATTACGGTGGAATGTGAGATTTATTTCCACATTCGGAAATCTATTCCTGAAGAGCAAAACGTATTTTAAGGCATAACTTTAATCTTGATTTGAAAACTGATTTAAACGAAATATATTTGAGGATTGGTTCGACTTTAATTTAAATCACTCCATCACGAATTACGAGCACGGAGCGGGTTTTACCGAAACAAGGACGCAATGGTACTGACGAATTACAAGGCAGTGAATAAAATTGAAAGATGATCACTAGTCGATGATCGAAGTCCTATGGCGGCTTGCATTTGGCAAGTCTTACGCCCTTTGACTAATGAATAGGAAAGGAAGTACTGTCTTCCTCGAGAAATTTAAATAAGAGAATATGATCACCGACCAGCCTAACGGAGCGGAAGATGGCCCTACGTCAGCAACGTTTGATGATGATGACTTGATAGTCATCGTTGAAAAATAAAACCCATGTAGAATGCTCTACGTGATGACTTGACCAATTAATTAAAGTCAAACGAGCTTTATCGAACTATTTTAAAACATTTATAAATTATATTAATTATGCCCTAATATCGTGCCCTTCCTGAATATTAATATAAAATAACAAAAGTGGAATTAAAATACATTTAACCCTTTATCGACCCTTTTTGCAATAAAAACATTTAAGATTATATTCGAATAAATATATATATTAGTGAAACAAGAAATCAATATTTTAACATTTTGTGAGTATATAAACACTTGTAACTTAGGAGCTGGGGACATAGGTGAAAAACGGAGTTAATAATTTATTATTAGCTAATTATAAAAATAGTAAACGTATAATATTTTCTTTCGACTCGATGATTAATAGAACTTATAAATTTAGTTCTAATGGGCGAGAATAACTATTTAAAATTTATATTATATTATTTGCGTGAGGCAAATGGAATCAAGGAGCTCATCGAGTCGAAAGATTATTGGCATATAATTTTTAAATACGACATTAATAAAGCACACCAACATATATATATTAAACGAACCGCCAGGTAAGAAAAGAAAAAGTTTAAAGACTAGAGATTGAAAGAATTACAATATAAATTTATATTCACATTTTATAAAGATTTACATTAAATAATAAAGAGCTCTTAAATAGGAGGAGTATAAAATAAAGTTCGAACTGGCCAGAAAGTTTAACGTTCATATTACCCCTTCCGCTGGTCCTTAAGTTACACCTCCAAGTTGTTGAAAACGTAGGCATCATTGGTTAACTACTGGAGTAGTATTTTAGTAGCTTTCATTATTTTAGCAGAATTATCGATCCGGAAAATGGTTCAGCAGCTCCAGTGAAGATTCCTCGGGACTTTAGGAACCGCAGCCAGATCCCTGATTTTCTAGCCCTCTATCATGATGAAAAACAAATTAATATGCACAGAGTTCACTGCACTACTCTACAATCAAAAACTCACTAGCCCCTTCTTTACTTTTCAGGGCTATATATCTACTGTTTCCTGATGCCTCCGGCTAGCGCTCATTTTATTATCAATCTGTCTTTTTTTTATAATTAGTTGTTTTCCAAAACATTCCTTCGATAAGCTTTCAAACTAATTTGTGAATTCCTTTCCTAATTAGAAAATGAATTCTTAAAGTCTGAAATGATTTTAATCAAAAATTGAATTCTTATCTTTTTTTAATTAATAAAACTTTACTGTTGTTTTTTTGAGAACTTGAAAGCCCATGGAAGGAATGTAGCTTTTAATCGCAAAACTTTACAGATTATTTAAAAGTAAAAAAAAAACAAGTATTCCCGACGCAATGAAACTTTCGAACAATTATATACATTTAATATTTACAAATATATATACGCACAATCCACGCAATTTAATATATATAAATTCATGAATATTTTATCATGAATTTATTTAGAGAATTGATCAAATTTAACTAAACTAACTAATTTTATTACGTATTTGAAACAAGTTATTCATTTTGGAAATTAGCGTGGATTGAACGTATAAAGCCCCATTGCATCGGAAATTTAAGGTTAGTATTAGAATAAATAACATGAAGCTAGGATCGAACTCAGATCCGACTGCTTCATTTCTTTTCACTTAAAAAAAAACAATGAAAAAAAAATGACTTTACTTACGCAGGATATAGTTGCATAAGTGTATAGACTCTGGGAGAACAGCATTAGCGTGAATAATATAACCTGCCCAAGCTACAAATTGTACATGTCTCACTGCGATCCATTTTGAATATTCAACTTATAAATGGGTTTATAATAAATCGGTCCGATAATCAACTCTCATTTCCCTATGGTTGTGTCAGTCGGTCATCTGTATATATATCTGTCATTTAATGGATGTCCTATTGTTTCCCTGGATCAGGTGGCACATATGGTTTTAATTGTATGTCATTGTAATGGTCATAGTCCTGGTCTTCCCTGGTTGTCGTCAAGTTCCCATAGTCTATTGGGCGCCAAAAATTTAATAACTGTACCGGTATAAATCCACCACGCTTACTCATACACAGTTCCCGAGTTCAAACCCAGTCCACGTTTAAGAATAAATTCCAAAACGCCAACTAAATTCAAACCCAAACCCCGGTATGACTAACCGATGATGACTTTATACCAGCATGGGGTTATCCCTTTTCTAGCTCAGCTCAGAACATAGACTAATTCTTACAGTTAATGATATCTATATTTATTATACTCTAGATATTGGAACGGTCATTCATGTAACGTATATATTTAAGTTGCCAATACAGACAGTAAGTGGCTACCTAGATTTAGAGAGTAATAAGGTGGAGGACACAAAAAGTAGATTAAATAAAGTGTTTAATAAGAAAAATAGAAACATATAAATATAGCGTTCAACAGTACGGTAAGACTTCCATGAATCCTCTTGTATTTAGCTACTAGTCTTTAGCGATCATTTTATCTAGTGAACAAACTCATGCCAATAGCTGTGTAGTTAAATGGTTGACGAGTGGCTAAGAGAATCAGAGTATTTGAGCATTGAAAAGATATTTATCTACAGGTTTTTTTATTAACTTATTTTATTCGAATCGACTCGAGCCGTTACGTAGGCGAACAGTTGGATGTGGTTTTATATAAATACAGCATGGAAGATAGATGTACTGGTGGTTGCCTATATTCAAGAGCCCTACAGTAATCACTTGCGGTGCATTAACGGAATACCGGGCGGCTTGTACTTTGACAAGGCTTAATGCCCCCAAGTAGCTCCGGGACACGACAACCAGCCGGGATCCTTTCGAACCCGGTGATCCAAGAGATTACCTGGGAAAGAAACTGCTTTCATTCCCCAATGGTAGTATGGCGAGACGCTAACTTCAGCGAAGGGAAGGCATTGCCACAGACATCAAGGACGAGTACTTGAAGTGGGTTTTTAAAAGAAATTATACAAAACCGGGAATCTGTTCGTCTATTTCTACGCCACAGGCTGAGGTCCTTATCCCAATAAAATATAGCGGAATTAAACTGACCGCGAAAACAATAATTAATTAAATTTACTCTGAAACCCCTAACCCTCCAGGTTGACAGGCGGTAGCGATAGTATCAAATTATACAGTGAGTTATTTCTCATATCATACATGACATTAATATAACACTTTGAAACCAACATATATATTTAAAATTGAACCTTAGATTGCAATTATATGACAACTTAAAATAGAATAATAAAAGGGATTTAACATTTACCAACTCGAAATATAAAAGAATATTTAATTCAGAAAACGAAATTACTTTTAAAATAACTTGATCATTATTGTACACTAGTTTTACACAGAGTTGGAAAATATTACTATTGGCATCGTTTGTTTATGGAATACGCAACACAAAAAAAAATATAAATGCATTCATTTGAATTATTAGTACTATTAATTACAATTTATATAAATTATTCTAAAGACTAGAGCGGAGGACTAAAAGAAAAGAAAATTTACTGACAGGTTAAACAATAGCATTATAAACGACATAAAAACTTACATGTAATTTATTTGATTGATAACATTAAGCTCGGGAGAAAGTTAAAAGTTCGTGTAACACAGTTACTCTTCTTTCTTCATCCGGCTTGGCTTTTCCCGATTGATATTTCCGACGAACGTAGGCGCGCATTTTGAAAGTTATTTGCAAGGCATTGTCAATTTGGAGATTGGAAGCTGGAAACTATGAAGCACATACAACATGATCAGTCAGCGGCACGAAGATTCAATTTGGCAGGACAGAGATCAGCTCCTGGCACTTAGCCCATCAACATTGCGGTTTACAGGTAAGCTTCTTAACAAAATTATAGGAATTACTCTAGCAGCTGCAGTGCTGTCTTAAGACTACCTCTCTCAACCACGTCAAAAGTTAGAATGAGTTTTTTCTCTAAGATGGCCACGATTGACCTTTCCGCCTGGTTTTTGTGTTTAGGCTCCGCCTACTTTCTCTAGCTTCCAGCCATCCAGCTTGACCATACAACATTAATTATCCATTCCATTGTCCTTTTACTTTGATACGCAATTTTTAAATTGACACAGTAATTACAAATCTACATTCCTTATCTATTTCGAATACAATTTAATTACTCTGTACATTTGTGTAATTTAGATTTTAATTAAAAACACTGATCAAAGGAATGTGACTTTTGATCAGTATTTTTAAACGACTTTGTACAATTTTAAAAAAAAAACTAAAATTCAAACAAATACGCCCGCAATGAACTTTAAATTAAATTGATATAAACTCACAAACCACGCACACACGAATATTATTTCATGGTTTGTGACATTTATATACGGAATCTTACCTATTGATTTACAAAACATAAAATATATAACTAATTTTTTTATTATGACTGAAAATAGACAAATCTCACTGCGGGCAGATAGTGGTTTGAATTACCGTACTTAAAACACATGAAACGAAGATCGGTTCTTCGATCTGTCTGTTTCATTTCTTCTCACTTTATAAAAAAAACAACAAAAAAAAATGATTATACATAATTCTCTGGTTAACATTTTTTTTTTTTTTTTTACAACATTTGATTGACCTCGGAGAACAGTCTGGGTGAGGGTTTGAAATTAATATTTACAAAATTGGGTGAATTACCGTAGTTCCTTTACTCATCATCATATGCATGTCACAGTGGTCGCTTACCGGGTTATCATTTTGTTATTTCTACCTTCTCCCTGGGTCGGGAGGTATATAGGGTTTTAATGGCCTGGTATTATAACTACACTGTTCCCATTCCCTTTTTGTTGGATACAAGTCCCCATAGTCGATCTGGTTTAGCAGTTCTACAGCTTTTTCGAACGACATGGGGCAACTCCCCAGCATTATCCTTCGCACCCACGGTGGTAAGTTATGTACGACGATCCGAGTAATGTGCTGCTCCGTGTAGTTAAAAGCGGTGAGGGATTTAAATATCATCGCTTGGTGCGTGAAGAAAGCTGCAAAACTCTGTCTGCTACTTTCGTCGTACTTCAAATTCGAGAACTTGTGTAACAGTCCCTCCTGTTTCTCCACACTCCAATACCTTTTCAAAATGGCTTCTTCGTATCCTCGCATGGTACTCGGTGGTTGTTTCAATAATTTCCACCACGCCTTCGCAGATTCCCTCAGATAATGGCTGGCGACCGTTACCCTCTCCTTTTCACTCATCGGGTGGAAGCACAGAAATTCTCTAATGCTGTCCAGATGCACGGCTGGATTTTCCCCGGGGTCTCCTCTAAACGTCTGAATCTGGATAGATGATCCCACGTGAGGAATGTTAATCACCCTTGTTGGTGTGTCTACGGCCTGATCTATTTTTATTTCCTTTTCTTTGTCGCTAGTCCCAATTGTCGCTTTTAGGTTTTCTCGCTGGCCCTGCGCCTCAGTTTGCCTTTCTAATTCAGCGTTTCCGATGTCTAGGTCCTGGCCTGTCTTCTCTTCGATGGCTACTTCGCTCAGAGTGTCTAATCCCATCGGAATGGTTTGGTCCTCTTCTCCCTTCCTCGCACTAACATTTGCTTTACCTTCCCTACTTGTTTTAACGTCCGACCCCATACGCCATTCTTCAATCCTTAACATCCTCGCCATCATCGCCATCATGATCTTCCTGTCCTCCCTCATCTCCTCGAGGATCGCGTCAAACTTCCTATCGCGATCGCGCTCCCTCTGTTTGGTGTTCCTCTCTGATCGTCCAAAACTTTTTTTTTTATCCTGAAACTTCTTAAACACAATTTCGTGGTCACTGGATGTGTCCGACGTCTCTGCACCAGTCGCGGACACATGCTCGCTTCCTTCTATTTCTGCCATTTCCTGTTCGTTTTTACTTATAAATGTCTCCAGCATAAGAATTCGCTTTGTACAACACTTTGATTTGTATAGATACATAAAGATACTGACCCCTGCTCCTAGTGCCAAATCCTCCCCCGCTGCTGATACTGTTTGTGTGGCTTCCTTCCTTTCTCTCTTTTCTTCCTTCGCCTACGTTCCGTCTGGTTTCTGTTATCCAAGTTTTTCACTGTTAATTTTTTTTTTTTTTTTTTTTTATTTAAGTATATACAACATGACATGTTTAAATCCTTACAAAAAAAATACAGGGAAAAAAAACTTAATTTCACCCAGTTCGCACTGTTCTCCTCAGTCCTATAATATAAACATATTAATAAATGGGTACATAACATAGTATTTTTTTTTTTATTTCTGTCAGTAATTCTCTCTTTTTATTTATAGACCACCATTCTCTCCTTTGAACCCAACAAGACTCACCACTGCTGCATTGACAAACATGTTTGCTGACAAATTTATTTGAAAGGCGCCAGCCAGCAACATGTGACCAATAGATAGTTTAATCCACTGATCCCCCAAATATATACTTTTTACATGACCTAATAATCATTTGATTTAAGACTTAATGTTTTATATAGGGAACGATTAATATTAACTCTCTGATAAGATTTTTATATTATACATATATATATGCGCACACGTTTTTATTTTTAAAACATAAAGATAATCCTACTTCTTTACTTTTTTTTTTCGAAAAATTTTAAACAACAAGAATAAACTCGCAAAAAAAAAATTATGGCATAACACTCGTTTATTTTAATTAAATAAACGCACAAAATCGCTTCCGCTCTCTTTTCAAAAAAATCTCACTTTGTTTCTTAACGATATTTGGAAATAGTCTATTCACTGAAACTTGGTGTAAGGGAAAAAAAAATTTTATATTACTTGTTTCACTCAACTATAGTTTTAACTTGCACATTTTAATACGGCGGATACATATCAATATTATGACAAACAAAAAAAATCAAATCTTTTTATCATTTAACTGTTTACTCTCGTTCACTCTGCAGGGTGTGGGAGATTTCTTCATCGAAGCCCCACGTTGGGCGCCAAAAACATAACCATGTACCGGTCAAAACCCACCACCACCGCAAGTCAAATCGGATTCAAACTCAGCTTAACCAAAACTGAATTCAAACCCAACTCAACAGCTCAGATAGCAGAAATCGATGGCACAGTGCTATGCGCCAAGAACTAGTTCAACGGTTGGTGAGGACTAGAGACCCTTGCACTGACACGAATATCTAATAATTAATTACTTTGAATACTTTTTAAATCAAATCATATGTATGTTCGGGTTGCCAACACAGACAGCGAGTATTAACATTTAAATAATTATAAAAAGAATGATGAACTAAGAAACCAAGTATGTTAGAAAATATTTAATAATAATAATAATTTGTTTTGTTCACTAAAATATAGATTGCATTAGTTACCTCTAGTCTTTAAAAGAATTTATAAATATAATAAGAGTGGCGGTCCTTATCATATGCCAACAAGTATTACACAACATGGGGTTCTATGTCTATGCCCCCAACGAGAAATATAAAGGCAGATAAAGGTATTCATTAAGAACGGAAATGATTGTTCTAATTTTATTACGGTGGAATGTGAGATTTATTTTCACATTCGGAAATCTATTCATGAAGAGCAAAACGTATTTTAAGGCATAACTTTAATCTTGATTTGAAAACTGATTTAAACTAAATATATTTGAGAATTGGTTCGACTTTAATTTAAATCACTCCATCACGAATTACGAGCACGGAGCGGGTTTTACCGGAACAAAGATGCAATGGTACTGACGAATTACAAGGCAGAGAGTAAAATTGAAAGATGATCGCTAGTCGATGATCGAAGTCCTATGGCGGCTTGCATTTGGCAAGTCTTACGCCCTTTGACTAATGAATCGGAAAGGAAGTACTTTCTTCCTCGAGAAATTTAAATAAGAGAATATGATCACCGACCAGCCTAACGGAGCGGAAGATGGCCCTACGTCAGCAACATTTGATGATGATGACTTGATAGTCATCGTTGAAAAATAAAACCCATGTAGAATGCTCTACGTGATGACTTGACCAATTAATTAAAGTCAAACGAGCTTTTATCGAACTATTTTAAAACATTTATAAACTATATTAATTATGCCCTAATATCGTGCCCTTCCTGAATATTAATATAAAATAACAAAAGTGGAATTAAAATACATTTAACCCTTTATCGACCCTTTTTGCAATAAAAACATTTAAGATTATATTTGCATAAATAAATATATTAGTGAAACAAGAAATCAATATTTTAACATTATGTGAAACAGTATATAAACACTTGTAACTTAGGAGCTGGGGACATAGGTGAAAAACGGAGCTAATAATTTATTATTAGCTAAAGTTATAAAAAATAGTAAACGTATAATATTTTCTTTCGACTCGATGATTAATAGAACTTATAAATTTAGTTCTAATGGGCGAGAATAACTATTTGAAATTTATATTATATTATTTGCGTGAGGCAAATGGAATCAAGGAGCTCATCGAGTCGAAAGATTATTGGCATATAATTTTTAAATACGACATTAATAAAGCACACTAACATATATATATTAAACGAACCGCCAGGTAAGAAAAGAAAAAGTTTAAAGACTAGAGATCTAAAGAATTACGCTATAGATTTACAGTAGCATTTTATAACTAAAAGGGACAAAGATTTACATTAAAGAATAAAAGAGCTCTTAAAAAGGAGGAGTATAAAATAAAGTTCGAACTGGCCAGAAAGTTTAACGTTCATATTACCATTCCTTCGCTTGTCCTTAAGTTACTCCTCCAAGTTGTTGAAACGTAGGCATCATTGGTTAACTACTGGAGTAGTATTTTAGTAGCTTTCATTATTTTAGCAGAATTATCGATCCGGAAAACGGTTCAGCAGCTCCAGTGAAGATTCCTAGGGACTTTAGGAACCGTAGCCAGATCCCTGATGTTCTAGCCCTCTATCATGATGAAATACAATTTTTATACACACAGAGTTCACTGCACTACTCTACAACCAAAAAAAAAAACTAGTCTTTTTCTTTACTTTTCAGGGCTATATATCTACTGTTCACTGATGCCTCCGGCTAGCGCTCATTTTATTATCAATCTCTTTTTTTTTTATAATTAGTTGTTTTCCGAAACATTCCTTCGATAAGGCTTTCAAACTAATTTTTGAATTCCTTTCCTAATTAGAAAATGAATTCTTAAAGTCTGAAATGATTTTAATTAAAAATTGAATTCTTATCTTTTTTTAATTAATAAAACTTTACTGTTGTTTTTTTTTGAGAATTTGAAAGCCCTTGGAAGGAATGTAGCTTTTAATCGCAAAACTTTACAAATTATTTAAAAGTAAAAAAAAACAAGTATTCCCGACGCAATGAAACTTTCGAACAATTATATACATTTAATATTTACAAATATATATACGCACAATCCACGCAATTTAATATATATAAATTCATGAATATTTTATCATGAATTTATTTAGAGAATTGATCAAATTTAACTAAACTAACTAATTTTACTACGTATTTGAAACAAGTTATTCATTTTGGAAATTAGCGTGGATTGAACGTATAAAGCCCCATTGCATCGGAAATTTAAGGTTAGTATTAGAATAAATAACCTGAAGCTAGGATCGAACTCAGATCCGACTGCTTCAATATATAGGTGAATTAAAATATAGCATTGAGAAATTAGTAAAAGATCATCAATTTGTAGTTAATAACACATCTGTTTACTTGATCATGAATAAAATTTCCAATTTTACTTTCAATTTAAAACCATAATAAAAGAAAGATCAAAGAGGCAAGTTTTATAAATAGAAATAAAAATTCTTTAATTAATAAGACAAATTGTGAATGTTAAAATTCATGAATCTTGGGATATCATAGATTCAGCCAAATTAAAAAGATAACCATTTAAAAATGATTATGCAAATAATTAAAAGTGCTTCTGTATTTTATAATATTTATTAATAATATTTATTATCCCATTAATACTTTATTGATTTATTATTATTACAATAGTTAATCTATAATAGATATTTAATTTTTTTTATATATGAGATATATAAATACAAAAACAACTTTCCAAAGGCTTTTAAAATCCATTCATTAGTTTTTTATCAGATTCTTTTTACATTTTATGGGAAGTTTGATAAAGAGCTGGCACACTGATATTGTTAGTATAGTGTTTGAATATACTTTAGAGCAATTGCTGCTATAAATAAGTGATCTGCTTTCAAAATTTTTTTTTATTATATATGGTTTGAGGTATTAATTTAAATTTTGTAAAAATTGAAGTTAAAAATATCACCACACTGGGAAACCTCAACAATAAATAAACAACTGCAGACAACATTGTATTTTGTACAATTTTTATTAATTCCATATTGTTAAATTTTTATAATTTAAATCATTTTTAAATCTCATAAATATTAAATAATTAAATTTGTGAAAAGTGAGTAAAAAAGCATCCATTTATAAACTGACTGTATGTAAAAATATTACACAAATTCCTCTAGAAAACAACAATACAAAAAAGAATTATTTGATTTTTTGATGTTAATGTTATTTATTGAAAAGTGTTTTTAATCAATTCCACATTGTTAAACTTTTATAATTTTAACATTTAAAATATTTTTACTTTTGTAAATACTAAATAATTAATTTTTTTAAAGCTGAGAGTAAATAAACTTAGCTATTTGTAGCATATAATAATTAAAAATGCTGCACAAGAGCCTCTAGTTTCTTCTCATTTTTAAAAGTTTGCAAATAAAGATTCAAACAATAAATATATAAAAGTAAATGATTATAGTGTTGAATATAGGTAGCATGCTATGAATAAGTGATCCACTTTCTAGCCATGGCATTCAATAATATATGAAATAAAACAGCAGCTGTTTTATTGCATCTATGCAGTGGTGAAAGAATAGATCAATTATTCGTAACAACAGTTGCTTCAAGAGAATAAGTCTTGATCAATGCATGTATTTAGCATTGTAATTTTTTTCGTTTAATATATTTATAGTATGAATCTTTGTTTGCAATATTTTAAAAATCAGAAGAAATTGTTCTGTTTTGCAAACTAAAAGCATTAATCAATTTAAACTAACTTGTAGTATATATCTTGATTGATTTAAAACTAGCTCCTATAGTTGAGATTTTTCCTGACAGTTCTTCATATAACAATACAAAGGACAAATAACAGGCTGCTCTTTTATTGCATTATTGTTGAAAATTTTAAAAGGCAAATCAATTATTCATATCTATAGTTATGATCTTCAGCACTATACACAATCAGGACTGTAATCATTTATCGCTACACACATACTTATATATATATAATTTTTGGACGGGTAAGAAGATTGAAACCTGTTCATTAAAGTTTAAGGAATTGCTATCTTAATATAAACTGAGCACTGATTGTATATATGTATGTGAGATTATGATCTGGCCCAATTGATGTGTTGGCTCTGCATGAAATACATATATTGGGGGATCACTTTTCTTTTTTACATGTGTGTGGTCATGTGTAACACTTGTTCGAGATGTAGTGGAGGATGAATATAGACTGAAAATCCTAAATTCAAACCCCTCTATTTACTGTAGTAAACTATTCAGTATACTGAATGAATAGATTAATTATATATATATGAAAAACAAAACAAGTTTTATATATGTAAAAACCTGCTATCGCTTGTATTAATGATCAATAGATGGAGCTTTACCAAGACCTCCAAACAAGCGTATTTGTTTACATAAACGTCAGAGTCAAGATTCACTGTCTCTTTCATTATAAAGATAAGAGGGACTGCCTTGAGTGCTTAATTTTAGCAAGAGAGACCTCTACAAATCATAATGCAAGATTCGACTTTATAAAGATAAGAGGGAAGATTCGATGTTATAAAGATAAGAGTCCCTCTTATCTTTATAATGTCGAATCTTGCGTTATGATTTGTAGAGGTCTTTCTTGCTAAAATTAAGCACTCAAGGCACATATACTGAGATTTAAATTGATGAAAATAATAGTAAACCATGGGTTTATTGCTTGAAGAAGCATAATGCTGTGACTAAAATTTGCAAATATAATATCATACTATAATTAAACAATCAGTATATCAATACTTATCTGACCAATTCTCACTAACCAGAGTTCTTGTTTAGATAATATTATTTACAGAATTTAATGGCTTTTACTACCTGAAAAAAAAAGACTTTAAACTAAAAAAAAATTTCTCAAGTTTTCCCAGTCAAGATTCCAATCCCAGGCCATGAAAATGGGACTCAAACTTTTAAATATTAGAAACAAATGAAAACAAATCAAACTTTTTATACCTAAAACATCTGATTACTATGAGTAAAGAAAACCCTTAACTATTAAGAATGTTCTGTAACAAAAATAATTTTTTGCATATTTTCTTTTTATAAAACATATTTTTAAACATTGAAATGATATGACTTTCGTTAAATATTTTGTTCAACTGAATTTTTTTTTCTAAAATAGGGAGAATAACATATCTTTGAAAAAGTGGGAAATAGTAAACATATACATTTATTAATGCTGTGCTAAGTGCTTGCACATAGCAAAACTTATGATTAGATTTTTGGAGGCTATTTGATTTCAAACAACTAAATACATAAAATGAATACCACAGTCAGCTAAAAATAAATCCAGTAATATTTAAGCTCCTAAATTCACTATTATTGAGCTAAAACATAATCAACATAAACACATCCTTGTGTGATTTAAGAATGGTGGACTTTAGAACTCAGTTTCATGAATTGTGACTCTAACACTGAAACTTCTGGTCCTTTAAACGATAAAGCATTTGATTATTATTATTATCATCAAAATACAAATAATATAATAAAAATATTATATTGTTATTAAAAAATTCTGTGTCAGACACAATGATTAAAAGTTTGTGTAAGTTGCTTTGTTACAATAGTTTTGACTACTAACTTTTGATCCCATTAAAACCACTTTCTTAAAATATTACTACTTATTTTATTATTTTAAATGAAAATATTTTAGTTGAATAATTTAATTGTTTTGCAGAAAAATATAAAGCATTTTATACTATTAACTAATACAGCTTTTAAATTAAAACATAATCAATGTTGAAATGACACAAAGATATATTTCATGCGTCACTTTAACTTACATGTTCCTTGTAGACATTCTTACAAAAGATGAAGATAAACAATAATATTAAATACTTAATTTAATTTTCATTTGCTTTAAAAAATAAAAGATGAAAAATTTCATAAGTAAACTATTATGTGCTAAATATATTTTTAGACTGTCATTATATGCTTAATGTTTTGAAGAAAATATTACAAAAGATGCAAGCAGAAAGCAAAATACAACAATGAAACAAAAAGATCTAAAAACAACAACCGAAGAACGAATATGTTAGCTTTCTAATCTTAAAATAAAAAAATAGCTCCAATTAATAGCGCCACTTAAATTATTAAATGTCTAATAATATAAAAAAGGATTTTATATAAATATATTATATAAAAGTATATCGTGGTATTTTCTTGCTGAAAAATGCTTCATTCTTTTATAATGCAGTTTTAAAATTACATTATTAAAGTTTATAATGAATCTTTAAAAAAAAGTTAAATAGTGTAAAAGTGTGGCAAAAAAAATTAATTACTTATCACTAACAATTAGCAAACAGTTGTGTAGACATATAAATCTGCCATTAGATTAGAAATATAACATACATATGCAGTATTGTCTTCATTTTTTAAAAATAAGTCAAACTAAATAATAGGATATATAAATACACAATGTTACTCGATTATCATTATTTTTTAATTTTTTAAACTACAGTTATGTTATCATATATAGATTCTATATTAATGCTCAGTGATTACAAGCAATATGTGATATCACTAGAAATATTCATATGCCTTAATTTTATAGCATTTTATAAGCTGAATAGGTATCCATCTCATTACTTTTCTAAGGGCATCTGTATTTTGTAAAAATCAAATTAGTTGAAATTTTGCTCATGTAGTGTTTTATGTCACTTTTTAGGTTTTATCAGCATCTCATATCATTATAGTCTAAATGTAAGTAACTTTATTTCTCCATTTTTTGTAATCTATGTTTATTTTTCTTTTATGTTTTTATACAAATATTATAATAATTTTTTGTAAGTAACGGTTATAATAAATACAAATCACATTTATTTCTTTGTAATAACTTATCGTAATTTTACTAAAAGAAAGCAATTAACTCATTCCAGTTAGAATCAGTATAAATAAAAGTACTTTTTCTTTCTTTTCTTTTTTTTTTTTTTGCAATCTATGGTTATATATATTTTTACTTTTTTGTATAAATATTATAATATTTTTTTGTAATCGTTACAATAAACAAAATCCAAATTTATTTCATTATAGTAACTGATTGTAATTTTACAAAAAGAAAGCAATAAAGTCATTCCAATTAGAAGCAATATTTCTTCATTTTTTTTGCAATCTATAGTTAAATTTTTTACTTTTTTATACAAATATTATAACTTATTATAGGGGATTTGAACACAAACTTTTAAGCTCCCTTCATCTATCTATCCACTCTATCTTATATAACTGATACACATAACCACACACATGTGAAAAGATAAGTAATCTCCAATATATATATTTTATATTGAATCAGCATTCATCAGTTGGTCCAGATCATCTCCCCCCCCCCCACATATATATATATATGTTAAAACGAAGATTTGCACGGGTTAAATATATAAAATACATATTTTGCGGGTTCATCCGTGTTAAAAACTTCTAATATTAATATACTGACGTTTCGACTTGGTCACAAAAGCCATCCACAGAGTTATAAAAGGTAGAAAGACGGTTGTAGAGGCGCTACAATCACTGATTTGAATAAAATGTTAAAATTCCACCAATAGCAGAAATGTTAAATTTAGGAATGTTTTTTAAAAAAAATCTTTCCAAATAGGAGGAAGTTTGCATGTATCATCTCGCTTATTGATACAATCTGGCCTTTTAAGTATCTCAATGGCTTCTCTAATTTTGCATTGGTAGAGATTATCACATCTGGATATGATCCTGGTACTAGAAAAATCAATTTTAACACGGATGAACCCGCAAAATATATATTTTATATATATAATCAATGCTCGGTTTATATTAAGATAGCAAATCTTTAAACTTTATGGGACAGAATTCAATCTACTTCACACTCCAACTCTTCGGCCATCCTTACTTTTACTATTAAAAATTTGATGATGGAATGTTCAAATCCTTTGTTGATGCCAATATTAATGTCATGTTGATACTTTAAGTCATTATTTTCCCTCATATACAGGATCTTGTCCATTTAAGTACATAAAAGAGGGATGCACAGGATACAGATTAAATTTGTAATATTTGAATACGAGTATAATTTATATACTTGGAGTTAAGATCGAATTATAAGAGATTTGAACACAGACTTTCAAGATCCTTTCAGCTGTCTACTCTATCTCATATAACTTATACACATGAAACCACACACATGTGAATGAATATATATATATATATATATATAATTGAAATAATATTTTTAACGGTTTATAAACAATTACAAACAATCTTAAAATCCGCAGAAGTACTTTCGGTTACTTTCTAACCTGCCTCAACTGCCATTAAATTCAAAAACCAAAAGTGGAAGCAAACATCATCAATTCAAATTCCACGAATCTCGTATTTTAATATTAGAAGCTTGTCGATTTATTAAATGCATTTTATTCCTGTTTATAAAAATTGCCTCTTTAATTTTTATAAACAGGAATAAAATGCATTTAATAAATCGACAAGCTTCTAATATTAAAATACAAGATTTGTGGAATTTGAATTGATGATGTTTGCTTCCGCTTTTGGTTTTTGAATTTAATGGCAGTTGAGGCAGGTTAGAAAGTAACCGAAAGTACTTCTGCGGATTTTAAGATTGTTTGTAATTGTTTATAAACCGTTAAAAATATTATTTCAATTATAATTACAATATTTTTTTTTTTTTTTTTAATTAACGGATATTTTATTTATTTTATATATATATAAAACTAACCAAAGGAAATACATATAAAAACAAAAAAAGACTTATAAATCCAAGAAATAATATTATATTTCAACCAGAGAACTGATGAAATCCAGTCCTCTGGTTGAAATATAATATTATTTCTTGGATTTATAAGTCTTTTTTTGTTTTTATATATATAAATTATAACTTCTTGGGATGTACCGTGTATTGTTTTCCATTAAACACCGATATTTCGACGGAATAGCAATTGCCATTTTCAAGGTTAACTTTTGAAAGAAAAACCGTTAGATCTTAACAAATAACATGACTGTGTGCGAGATGAGAAATGAGATTCCAGTTCAGCATTCACAATATGAGGCTTATCAAAATGTTTATTTCCCTCAGTATTTTTACCTGTTAATTTTAAGTTAATATTGGATAAAATGGGAGGTTTCCACATAGCTGGAATACGTTGTGCTTCATCAGTTCTATTTAAACCAGTAGGTCTCTTTAATATTTCAATTGACTCTCTCATGGTTCTTAAATCATATCTTTCCAAATTAGCAAGTATTTTTGTATTGTCAAAATTAGGTTTGTGACCAGTTTCTAAATAATGGGAAGTAAAAACTGATGTGCTAATTTTTTGATGGAAAGCATTTTTATGTTCCTTAATTCTAACATTAATTCGTCTATTAGACTGACGCACATAGCCTCTTGAGCACTGGAAACACGGAATTTCATAAACTCCTTGGTGTTCCAAAAATATTCTGTCTTTAGGTTTATACAAAAAATCACCAATTTTTTTGCCAGTAGAAAAAGTGGTCTTTATATTCAAACAAGATAGTTTTCTACTGATTTTATCAGTAATCCCCCTAATGTAAGGCAAAATTACTCTATTAAAAGATGAATTATCAATTTTATCTTCTTTTTTCTTTTTAGTATTAATGTTATATAAAGCCCTACATATGATGTTTTTATTATAATTATTAGAAAGCAGAATACTTTTTGTAAGTTCTATTTCTTGAGAAAGATGCCCTTTATCAGATAAATTATAAGCTCTAGTGAAAAGATTTTTAGCTACAGAAAAAATTTGTGCAGGATGATGATGAGAATTAAAATTAAGATATCTGTTTGTATGAGTGGATTTTCTGTAAACTGATATTGACAATGTTTCATCACATTTTCTTGCAATTAAAAACATCCAGAAAAAAAAAGTGATCTCTTATTTTCCACTTCCATGGTGAATTTAATATTTGGATGACAATTATTTATAAAAGCAAGAAAAGAATTTAAAGAATCAATTCCATGAGGCCATATGACAAAAGTATCACCCACATATCTAAGTCAAATAGAAGGTTTTTTAGTAGCTGCACATAATACTTGACTTTCAAAATTGTCCATGAAAAGATCAGCAATGACAGGTGACAGTGGGGATCCCATAGAAAGTCCTTTAATTTGTTTAAACAGTTGACAATTATAAACAAAAAATGTATTTTCAAGGCAATGTTTTGCTAAAGGAATAATAAAATCAGGTAAATCATTGTACTGAGCAATTATATTTAATGCTTCTTCAACAGGAATATTAGTAAACATAGAAGAAACATCAAAACTAAACCATAAATCAGTTCCAGTTAGTTTTAAGTTTTTAATTATTGAAATAAAATGTCACTTGTCATTGCTGATCTTTTCATGGGCAATTTTGAAAGTCAAGTATTATGTGCAGTTACTAAAAAACCTTCTATTTGGATTAGATATGTGGATGATACTTGTGTCATATGGCCTCATGAAGTTGATTCTTTAAATTCTTTTCTTGCTTTTATAAATAATTGGCATCCAAATATTAAATTTACCATGGAAGTGGAAAATAACAGATCACTTTCTTTTCTGAATGTTTTAATTGCAAAAAAATGTGATGAAACATTGTCAATATCAGTTTACAGAAAATCCACTCATACAAACAGATATCTTAATTTTAATTCTCATCATCATCCTGCACAAATTTTTTCTGTAGCTAAAAATCTTTTCACTAGACCTTATAATTTATCTGATAAAGAGCATCTTTCTCAAGAAATAGAACTTACAAAAAGTATTCTGCTTTCTAATAATTATAATAAAAACATCATATGTAGGGCTTTATATAACATTAATACTAAAAAAAAAAAAGAGGATAGAATTAATAATTCCTCTTTTAATAGAGTAATTTTGCCTTACATTAGGGGTACTGATAAAATCAGTAGAAGACTATCTTGTTTTAATATAAAGAGCACTTTTTCTATTAGCAAAAAAATTGGTGATTTTTGTATAAACCTAAAGACAGAATATTTTTGGAACACCAAGGAGTTTATGAAATTCCGTGTTTCCAATGCTCAAGAGGCTATGTGGGTCAGTTTAATAGATGAATTAATGTCAGAATCAAGGAACATAAAAATGCTTTTCATCAAAAAATTAGCACATCAGTTTTTACTTCCCATTATTTAAAAACTGGTCACAAACCTAATTTTGACAATACAAAAATACTTGCTAATTTGGAAAGATATGATTTAAGAATCATGAGAGAGTCAATTGAAATATTAAAGAGACCTACTGGTTTAAATAGAACTGATGAAGCACAATGTATTTCAGCTATGTGCAAACCTCTCATTTTATCCAATATTAACTTAAAATTAACAGCTAAAAATACTGAGGGAAATAAACAATTTGATAAGCCTCATATTGTGAATACTGAACTGGAATCTCATTTCTCATCTCACACACAGTCAGGTTACTCATTAAGATCTAATGATTTTTTTTTCAAAAGTTAACCTTGAAAATGAGGGTTGCTATTCCGTTGAAATATCGGTGTTTAATGGAAAACAATACACGGTATATCCCAAAAAGTTATAATTTATCTACATCATATAACCATGAAAACATTAAGTATAACATATATATATATATATATATATATATATATACTATAACATATATATATATATATATATATATATAATACTGAAGCAGCACTCATCAACTGGTCCATTAAAGTTTGAAAATCTGCTATCTTAATATAAACTGAGCACTGATTGTAAGTATGTGTGGAAGATGATGATCTGGACCAACTGATGGGTGTTGATTCTGCACAAAATATGTATATTGGAGAGCATTTATCTTTTTCATATATGTGGTTATGTGTATTGGTTGTATGAGATAGAATAGATAGCTGAAGGGAGCTTGAAAGTTCATGTTCAATTCCCTTATAACTACATCTAAACTCCAAGTATATAAATTATACTTGTATTCAAGTATTATAATATTTATTGTAAATAAATTTTATATAAAAAGTTAAGTTTAGAGCCTTAATTATATTATAGAATTATTACTTTTCTTAGAAGTGGTAATGGTAAAGGTTTACTATAACGGTCTATGGGTGTTTGCCCTCTATTGTTTAAAATTTAAACTAAGTTATTTGACAATCTTTTGTGAATGTTATTATATTACAAATAAATTAAAATTTATTCAAATGTAAAAGATAATAAAAAAAAACATTTGCCTCTTTAAACATAATTATGTCCTATATACACTAGGAAGTTGGAGAAAAAAGCGGTATTGCTGTATCTACTCCGGAGGGCAAATTCATGCAGGTATGATGAAAACAAAGCTCTGCTAGTGCCAGATTGGAATTTCAGCTTATGCTTTGCTCTCATCCACATGTTTTCAATATTCTGGGTGTGTATGTCTTGGTCTTTGGGATGCATGAAGTTGTCCCGATGGACAACAACCAAATGCATATACACACCATTGTTGAGACTGCTGATGTTATTGTACCCAGCCCAGCCATCGGAAATAATGTGTGTAACTGGTAAAATGAACCACTGTATCAGCCCCTCCAGTGTATCAGCCATCCTGTCTGCAACTTCTGTCAAGAAGCACTTTCTTGATGCTCTCTCTATACCGCCAGAATAGCAGCAACACTCAAAATTTCACCATCAGGTACTAAGCATGTAGCAGACATTTTTTAAACTATAAAACTGTACATGTGTGCATATAATTCATGCCATTGAACACATAGGGTGTCTTTTTTTTGCAACATGTGCTATAAGTGTAGTTATTTTAAATTCTTAAGTTGTAGACAGTTTAAATTCTTAATTTTCAAACATATTAAAAGTAATTCTTTTAATTAATGTGGTGTAATTAATCCAACATTCAAAAGGTTTTTTTTATTCATTATTATCTTTTACATTTGATTACATTTTAATTTATTTGTAATATAATAACATACACATAAGATTCTCTAACAATTTAGTTTAAATTTTAAACATTAGAGGGCAAACACCCATAGACCGTTATAGTAAACCTTTACCATGGTAATATACACCACTTTTGCCATTACTTTCACAAATGATAGTGTAGTTATTGTGGATTAAATTTAATAATAAACTCTATTATATAAAGCTGCTGACTAAATTAAAAACAAAAAAGTGAAAATACAATGACTTTGTATGTTTATTTACAATGATTTTTCTCTTTCTTTACATACACCCACATATCCATATATAAATATTTATAAAAGAATAAATTCCAAGTATAAATACCATAACAATTCTCAAGTCAGACTTATAAGAATCATTTTAATAAATTTAGAAAAAATGCCTTCTTTTGTATTAATAATAATATATCAGTTCAAAAAAATATCTGTTGATAAACTGGTACTGATGATATGAAAGAGAACATTTTTTGCAAGTTTGCTAGAATGTCTCTAGTAAGATTGATTTGTAAATTATTTTAATATGAATATTTGGAGTCTACTTTTTTATAAGTATGATTATATATTTATAGTGATATGTATTTAGTAGCCATTGTGATATTAAAATTATATATGTAAACATCTATTAACTAATTCTGTTTGTTCACTCTGTTCCAGGAATATAAAAGTATATCAAATTCCCAAAAATTATTGATTTTCTTTAAATTATTTAAAAGTAACTTAACTATAAAGTCACATGACTTTTCAGCTCTTAAAATTGCACATAAATTCAAAACTAAATTCAAATATACATTTTCCTAACTTTTTTCACTTATGTAGAAAGCTTACTGTATCAAAATATTTCTAAACAACCATTTTATTAATTGTAAATTTTTTTAATAATCATTAAAACAAATTACATACTGAATATTAAAGACATTTACTACTACAATTGACTTGTAAAAAATATAAACTTTTTGACTAGTGAAAATACTAAAGATATATATTAATGTCAGCTATAGTTATCTCTTTTGCCAATAACTTTATCATCTAAGACTTTTTTTTATAAATTAATTAAAATAGAATGTCTTTATTGTCTACCTATTAAATCTATGTACTCATATATTGCCTAGTGAAATGAGTAGAGATTCTGTTTTTCTTTAAATGATATGATATGAAGATTATGCAATGTTAATTAAAAGGCACCCATCATCTAAATGACTCATAATTTTTTTCACCAAATATAAGGAGCTCTTTAATACCAATAATGCAAAATCTATATCAGATATTCACAATAATTGAATTCTTTCATAAAAGATAAAATGTAATTAAGATAAAGTTTAAAACATTATTTTTTATTTTGTATACACACAATCTTTAGTTTGAATTATATATATATATATATTGATAAAAAATCAAGTCAGATGTCATATGACCTAGTTTTAATAAAGCTCGTATTTACAAATGTTATATATAGAGTTTGCAAAAACAAACTCTTAACAAGCTTTAAGAATACCCTCAACCCCAGACCACACTTTCTGCATTGTGTCATCAGTGAGGTGTTAGAGATATATACATTGTTTTCTATAAAAAAGTTAATATTTTAATGACTTGTAAGTATATTTAAAAATGATATGATTTTAAAGTTTATTAAGTCTTTATTATATACTCTAACAATTTCTACAAAATCATTTATTTTGAGGTGTTTGAGATATTAAGATGGCAATGCTACTGCTTCAGCTTTTCTTCATTATTTTGTGGTGACCTATATGTTAGTTTTCTTGTTCACATTTTCTTTTGTATAGAAATCATCAATTAAGTGATTAATTTAAAAAAATCTGAAGATGTCAGTATTATATAAATCTTATACAAGTATTACACAAATTTGTATCTAAAAAGCAAGCCAATCAATGCCCTGATTATGTATATCATAGTATAAAGAAACAAACAGCATCATTAATTAGTTATTTGGTTTCAAGACAATTCTGTATTATGTTTTGTTTTAGTATTTCAAAAAGAAAATTGTAATTTTCAATAATTTATTTATTTATTTAAGCTTATTTACGTAATATATTTGTAAATATTTACTTTAAACCAAAAATTACTTGATTTTCATTATATTTTATTTGAAAATGTTTATTTTTAAGAAAACAAGTCATAAGAATGTACTTGCTATAAAAGCAGAAGTTGTTTTTACTGAATAACAAGAATTTCTTTCATAAACACCATAAAATAAATTTTTCATGAAATTTTAATAAAAAAGTAATTTTTACTTTAAAACATATTTAAATTCTTTTATAATGTCTCAACTAAAATTTGTTTCTATTTTAAAAATAGAATTCAAGTAAGAAATATTTTGTTTAATAATTTTTTTTATAAATAAAACAAAAGAGGCCAAACTCTCCATACATTAGTGCCACTCAAGGCAAATTAGAGTAATCAATGAATTGCTCTGGCTTATATGAAGACTTTTGCTTCTATTATAACAGTTTGTGTAAGAATGAGGAATTATGAACATATGATGTTTAACTTTCCTGTACTCTGACAGATTTCTTTGTTCTCACTTACATTAAGCTTTCAACTTTCATTTTAATTTTAAACTATTATTATTTATCAGAATATAAAAAAATTGACTTTATTTGATATTTTTGTCTAGAAATTATATAAAATTTATAAAATCACATTTAATTTTCAGAATTATTTTAAAAATTAGATTTTAATCCAAACAAAGTGCTGTTTCATCATTAAATTTTAAGTGAAACAAATTCAATTTGCAAAATGAATGAAATCTTCTGTTGATGCTTATTTTAAAAATGTGAATGAATTATTTTCAATAATTAATAAATCAATTAAATTATGCTTTAAATGTTTACAATTTATTAGTAATTTCTATGATATCATTAAATGTTATTACAGATTATTTAGCCACAACATTTTCTAGACTGATGAATTTTCCATAGTTATAATCAGTATGGTGATGTTTCTCAGAAGAATATAAGCTTTTATATTTAAAAATAAAACAATTTCTATAAAAAAATAAATATGTAGTAATATATATTTTGATTTCCAATAATTATCATAAAATTTATATATATAAATAATCATAAACTTTCCACAAAATCAAGTTTTTAGACCATCATAATATTTTCTCAACATAATCTTGCAAAGTTTGAGATCACTAAATATACAAAAGGCACCCATTATCATAGAGATTAAGAACCTTTGAAGACCCACATATTCAATTATCCTGACATCTTTTGATTTTTTTGAAATTAAAATATTAGATAAAGTTATATGTAAATTTTACCACTGTAAAAAAAAGATTTACAAAATTTCTCAGAAGGGGGGTGAAAAATGCAAATTTTAATTTTTTGACTTCTGCCTGAAAAAATATCATAATGAAAAACTGCACAATTAATGGTGAAATAAACAAAATTGAAATCCAGTAAGAAAGAAGGTATTTTATTTTTCCACTTTGCAAAGTGTGAATATTAAGTTTAAGAATGTCTTTCATTTGTAAGTTTATGTTTGCAATAAATAATGTAAAGTTATCAATATATGATAAAGTATAAAAGTTTAGTTATAAAATAAAATATTATAAATATGACCAAAGTTCTCACTAGGTTTTTCAAGAAAGAGAGGGAAAAGTTGATAGTGAATGAGTTAATTTATACTAAAAAAAAAAGCTTAATTTGAGCCTCCAATTTAGTTTTTTCTTGACACAAAATTTGTTTTAATGCCTAAAAAACATTAGTATATATACAAATTAAATATATTTTATTTTAACTGTTAAAAATATCATTAAAACAAATGTAAATATATGTGAAATGTAAAAATAATTTTCAAGTTAAATTTAAAACTTTTTTTTGAAGATAACAAAAAATTTCCATTGCATTGAATGAAGAAAAATAGAATTTAGAATTTTGATGCTTCTTTGATTAGATGTAATATGTATAAACAAAAACAATAAGTAAAATATAAATTCATTTTCTTTAAAATAAAATATTAACATCAATTGTGCCATAATGAACAAAATAAAACAGAAAATGTCACTTCAGTTAGCATCTGAAATCAACAATGAACAGATTAACCTGTCTGCTGTCTGTTCTGATATAATCAAATTGGCTAAAAAAAAGTTTTTTTTTACATTCTTGTAGTGAATCTACACTCACTTTAAAGCTTAAAAAGTGCCAAAAGATGCTGCCCTGTTTATTTTACAAGTAAAAAATCAATAATATTTAAACTTGAAGCTAGAACAATGAGAGAAAGTGGACTTTTCAAGGCACTGATTGGTTGCTCCTCACTTTAAATAACACTTGTCAACAATTTTGTCAGCTTCAAGTTCTTTGTTTTGATTTTCAAAATGAAAATGAATGTTTTAGAATATTTTTAAGTATTTTTTTTTTACATATTATAAATTATTTTGATAAAATATGCTGAAAATATAAATATATTAAAAGAATAGTTAAGATTTTAGTAAAAATTCTTTACTTTTACACAACATAAATTGTGAAAAAAATCAAAGATGTCCACAGCATTTTCTAATAGGTAACTAACATTCTTCTTAGTTTCTCTACTATAGAATATTTTTATAATTATAAATAGAAATGTATTTTTCAAAAAACTTTTGTTCACTTTCATAACCTGACAAATTATTAATTTGCTTTTTAGAAAGTAAACTAAAACAAATATAATATTGAAAGACAAATATATTTTTACTCCTGATTTTGTAATTGACCAATCAAAAGTTTAGACCTTTAACTCACTTGAGCAAACAAAACTTTTGATGGCACAAAGGTTAATAAAATTAAAAATGAATAATTAAAGTAACATACATTTTAACAACAGTAGCAAAAATGAGGGGGGGGGGATAAGCAGTAAAAGTAAATTACTGCATTGCTTTAATTTATTGTTTTAGTTAGTGCTATATATAATATCTATTGTAAAAAAGATACTCAGATTAAAGTAACAAACTCAGTTTTTATTAAATAGATTAATGTAAACTGTTTTTTTTTAAAAATTAACAGTATTCTTCTTTCCTGAATTTCTTTCTCCCTTCATTTAAATAGAAATAATATACAAAAATAAAGCAATGTCTTACTATTTAATTTAGTTTATTAATGAATTTCTAGGTATTTATCAAACTTACTTTTCTTAAAATTTTATTTAGAAATAAAATTGTACTATATAATTCAAATATTTTCACTATCACTTTATTGTTTAATTTTATACAATAATACAATTTATCTATTTGCACTTTTAAAGCAATTTTAATATCATCTAATTATTTCAACTCTAAGTGCAGACTTCATCTGAGATCTATAGTTACTTTATAATCTTACATAGCATTATAAAATAATTATTTATGATGTTAAATATCAACTTCAAATTTTACTTTTATATTGCAAAGTGATCTGAATTATACATAAACATGATGTAAACAAGTGTATACTATTATTACTATTTATTTTTGTACTACTACTATTATTACTACTAATGATAAAAATAATAATGAATATATAATTATATATTAATAAATAATTTGTATATAAAGCTTTTTATAATTGTTATAGACAATGTTAGCATACACTTTATTATCAACTATTTTGTAAAATAAAAGTAAAATGTATAGTAAAATTAGTATTAAACATTTTAAATGATTATTTTTTCATTGCAATATAATATTATAAAATATTTACAAATATCTAATAAAGTTTGTAAGTTGAAATGAAATAATTCGAATATGAAAATAAAATTGCTTAAAAAGAATTATCAAATATCAAATCACCTCAAACGTTAAAAAAATTTCAGCTAAGCCCTCTGTAAATAAATGTATTAGAGTTCACATTTCAAAACAGCCAAAACAGATGTAGCTGAAACTTCTTAATGTTTAAGATGATTTGATATTTATTTCTAATAGCAATAGGAACTGAAATTATTATAGATATGTTACATATTGCACACACACATGCTGAAAATATTTGCATACATTATTTTAATATATACATATATATGTGTGTATGCGTGTGTTAGAAATGGACATTTTATATAATTTGTTACGATTTGTGAGTTTCAAAGTTATATATGGTTTGAAAATAAATGTTGCTGATATAGCAACTACAGTATTACAATATATAAAAAAAATTGCATAACTTTAAAAAAAAATGTAAACTGTCATTTAATTAATTTACAATTTTACAACAGCTTCAAAATGCACACAAATTACAGTTTCACAATTTTGAACTATCAGTAACATGTGAGATGGATGGATGAAATGAGAAAATGTGCAGGGATGATGTGGAGAAGAGAAGCTAAAGATCGGGAAAGGTGGATTAAACTTGGAGAGACGTTCATCCTGCAGTGGATTAATAATGGTTGATGCAGCTGCTGATGAATATTATTTAAATATCTACAAAATAATTTATTAAGTACTTTATATAACTATTTCTTTTTCCAGAATCCTTTTAAAGATACAAATGTAGGTTTAAGTTTATAATTAATAATTAAATTATTTATACTATAGATTTTTAAAAAAAATATATGGTCTGACTGCTGTCTTTATCTCAGAAATCTAAATATTTGTTTTTTTAGATTATATTAAAAAATAAAATTTTTACAAAAAATGTATAGCTTATATAAAAACACTTTGGCTACTATAGTTTATAGGAAGATTTTTCTCACAATGGAAACTACTTTTTTTTTCTTTTCTTTGGAGTCTATCTGCGTTGGTTATTCAGAATCAAATGGCTTTATAACAGACAACATTTAATACTAAAGTTTTCTTAACATTTTCTTTTTGTCTCTGAATTTTATTTACTGATTCCACTTTAAACTAAATATCAGTTCTAAATATTGTACACATTTATTATCTATATTATCTTAGCATTAAAATACATCACAACATGATATAATTAAACCTAAAAAAACTCATAATTCATTTCTTTGCAAATAGTCATTTTATTATTATTATTTTTTAATGTTAGTTATTCAGTTTACTATACACTTTCCAATTATATATCAGATGGTTGAATTATTATTGCCACAACATAGACAATGCCATTTCCGATTTCCACAATCTTCTAACCTTTATTTATTTAATATTTGTAATTCAATAATTTCAAAAATTCCTTGTGCGGTAGTTAACTAAAAAAATGTGGTCAATTGAATAGAATTAGTTGGATAATGAAGTGTAATACGATCACTGAACAAAGAATTATGTTATTACTTGATATTATCATTGTCATTAGCTTTAATTTCCTAACACATAAAGTAAAATCTAATTTTGTTTACCACTTTAAAAATTACTTATTTAAACACGTCTTATTTTTTTTTTCATATGTCAAATGCATTGCCGGGAAGCAAACCCGGGCCAACTGCTTGGAAGGCAACTATGCTAACCACTAGGCCACTAACGCTTGACCAGTCTTTTTCTTTAAAGACTAAAACAGGCGTCTTTATGCGTCTATGCATAAAATGTGAATAATTTTTAAAAAAAATATATACTTAAGATAATTTTAAAATATATGAAAAGCATATTTACTGTATAAATTTAAGTGAGTATACCAAAACTTTGTCATTGCCACATAAGATGATTATAAAGATACATACGCACACGCGCGTACACACCCACATATATATATATATAGTTATTGCAGTATATAATATCATCAATATCAATTGCAAGTTTTATAATTTGCGATTTTTTTAAAACGATTATACTCGAATTTATTAGTAATTTTGTGCAATGTATTGACAACGTACCTCATTATTGTAATATTCAAATCTTTATTTTTTTACGTTTCTAATGTATTCATTATAATTGGTTAGAAATAAAATAAAAAACGTGTTAATAACCCTTGACAATAATAGTTTTATTGCAAGGATTTTGATAAATTTCTAAACTAAGACTTTGTGATGCGAATTCAACATTGATCATGCTAAGTAAAACGGAAAAAAAATGCATCATAAAAAAAATATTGAAAAAAAAAAAAAACTTTATAAAAAATATTTTTTAAAATTATTTACATGTATAAATATAACAGAAAGAGAGACTAAATTCTCCATATAGTAAGTATAAGAAATGGTGCATATGTGATGTTCAGTAATTATAAATATAATATATGTAAATGAATAAACCAAACTTCTTTTTTAAAAACTTGTTTTTTATATGACTATAATAAAAATGAAAATACATCCCAACGCTTCGACTATTTTATAATATAGTCTTTTTCAAGGAACACTAAAAACAAAAATAATATATATATAATAATAAATATCACATATTCCAAGCAAATGCAAAAACATTAAAAAAATAATAAAAAAATATCTTTACCTCAACACCTTTTCTATTACAAACAATCACAACTCAATTAATTTTTTTAGATTTATATATCCATCCAAAAATATTCTAAAACATTTAATTAACAAATTTATTATTTTCTTTTTTCTTTTCTATTAACATTTTTGTTTTTATTATAGTCTTATAAAAAACAAGTTTTTAAAAAGAAGTGTGATGTATTCATTTACATATATGGAAAATTATGAACTATTTTGAAAAGAAATAAAGTTTAGATGATATTTTAAATTTATAAATATAATATTTAATTTAAAATGCATCCGCAATGCAGTGTCTATTTCTGTGCAATGTTTAATTACATTTATGCACAAATAATACACTTGTTGCTTTCATTGCACACTTCTGTAATACTGCATGCTGTATTTCTGATCTCTGATACATGTACAAATGTATGCATGCTTAGAAATGGAAAGAGAGAAACATGTAACTACTACAAACAGAGTGCATTAAGAAGATCAATTTTTGTTAATTACTCTCAGATGAAACAAAATTTCATAATTATTGACAAATAATTTTAATAAATATAGGCCAATAATATCATTTATATGTTCTACCCAAATTTTCTTATGTTTCACACTGGTATGTGTGCTATAGACTTACAGTAACAGATCTAGTTAAAGGTTTTTAGAAGAAAAAAAAACTTTATTCATACTTTTCAAATACATTCAACTAATAGCAATAACCCACAGTAAGTATAGAATACATTTTGAATGCTATTTGTCTTCTCTGAGCTTCAGTGTTTATGGCATAACAATGAGATTTTAGCATGGGAACTGAGCAGAAACCTTTATATTTTTAAATATGGAATTTAAAGTAATGCTTTAACTAACTATACTAATAAAGGCTGCAGCAATAGAAATTTTGTACTTATGAAATTCTCCTGATATTTTTTTTTCTAAAAATAATATTGATAAATGACTTCCAAATATTATGGATAAGTTAACTTTTGAAATTATTTAACATTGTCATGAGAGCAGTTTATTTAAAATATTTTTTTAAAATTTTTCTAACTGCTCAATATGTTTGAGTTTCCTTAATCAGATATATGTCCTACACATGGTCAGTTACTTTAAACACATCTGCCTTATCACTGTTGTGTGTTTTTTAAATAAATTTATGAGGGAACTCCTAATTTTTCAAATATATCTTCTTTCTTGTTTCACATGGAATTTTACAGATACAGCTATTGTTTTTTTAGCATTTCAAGGTTTGTCTTTGAAAAGTTTAGAATTTTTAGTGGCACTGTCAAAGCTAAAGCAAATTTTCTTCAGTTTATCAGGCATCTTTAATATGCATGGATACACTCCATCATCCTATCATTGTTTTTTTTTTTTATGTTTCATTTTGAATGACAGTTAATAAATAACCATTATTCATGAGAGTTTGATTTATTTCTTAAAAAGCATTTAAAAAATCAACTAAAGGCTGGAAATTGTTCATTATATAGCTAAAATAAATATAAATATGATAAAAATAAATAAAAATTATTTAAGTCATCTAGATTTTGCAAATATAGTTTTTTTTTACAATCAATGCTTAAAATCTTTGAGAAATGTTATAAGTGCTATAATATAAAAGTAAAAATATAGAAGATGAAAACTAAAGAATTTAAAATTATAAACAATGATTTTCTAAAAATGAACAAATAAAGACGGACAATAATTAATCAAAAAAATATTTAGAAAAACTTAGACTGATTATTAATAAATATTGAACATGCATCTGTATTTGAGAAAAAAAAATTAAAATAAATATGAACACATAATAGAATAAAATAAAACCTACCAATCACATTGTTTGCTGAGATATATGTTGGATGAATTGAAGTATTTGTAATGTGATGATTTGGGGAAGTAGATATGAGATGGGTATAGAATTGATTAAAAAACATCTACCTCACATATATTCCAAAAATGAGAGACCTATCTGAGAAATCTATAATTTATATGACCCACAGTTAAGACTACAGAATTATGATTGATGACAATAAAACCATATGCATATGCATGAAAACCTAATTCCCTCACTCACACTATTACAATCAGAATTTCATTGTTAGCTCTTATGACTGAATCTACAATCAGTAAATAATTTTTGTGACATGAACTGGTATTCAGTTGTATAGACCTATCTGAGTAACATAGAATGAACTAACTAAAGCTAGGATTTTAATTTAATAGGTAAATATTTTTATTTACATTGGTAACTAGAATGTAGGTCATAATATTCTGTATTAAAATAACATTAGCTTATAATAACTAATATGTGTGTATTGACACTAGGGGCAATGTTAAACAAGGTATTTTGTTTCAATTAAAGGAAGATATACATTCAGTTTAATTTTGCTGATAGTAATTTAGTACTGGGAATTATTAACTTATTATGGTCTAGGTTGGGGTTAAATCTAAATAAGTTATCTTGGTAAGTATTGTTCAATAATTTTTTATCACTTTGTGGTTTAGGGCAGCTTCCTTTAATTGAATGTATAAATATGATTATTTACTTTATATGATAGAATATATGAAATCATTCTTTAATGCTTGTATATAACAAAAGTTAAACAAAATTAAAGACAAAAACTTGAAGACATCACTGAAACATTTAGCAATCAAATATTCATTGTATTAGGTAAAATAGTCAAATTGGTATAAGAATTTGTAGGTATCCAAAATGAGGTAATGCACTAAGTATTTTATTATAGTTCTTGTAATAACTCAATATAATTTATCCAACAGTAGTTTTATGCTTTGACTCTTCTATATATTTGTTATATAACTGGTAGTTGTTTAATTCATTTTCATTACATATATAAATATATCCAAAGGTAAATCTTAATAAACACTAATTCCTGTGTTATCTAATAAGTTTGTAGTATCATAATTCCTTGTACTAGCAGCTATGAGTATTAATCTATTTACTATGATATCCACAAACATCGTAATATAGGTATTAGAATTCCAACATGTGCATAATGTGTATGTTTCCAACTAGGATATAATAAACTATTGTATCTAGTCGGTGGCGTTACGGTCTTATGACTAAAGTTTGATATATTTGATATTCTATATTTTGTTCTCTTCCTTTAATTAATGAGAAATTCTTAGGTTAGCAATTGAAAGTTGATTTGGCTTTTACGAAATTGGCATTATATATTTTTTATAATTGTCAACACTGTGCTATTATTTTGTTTGATAAGCATAGATTCCAAATTGAAATGGCAATTTGAATAAATATCTTACTAAAAGAAAAATCAAATTTATAAAGTGTTGGAAATCATGGTTTTATTCATTAGATGATCTTAATTTAAATCCATGGTCTTTAGGAAAGAGACGTCAACGGTTAATCTAGCAATCCATTTTTATTGTTCTTTTTCTAATCGGTTTTACGAATATGAATATTCCGGTAAAGAGAATATGCTAATCAAAATATAGTTTTTTTCTGCGTAGTTTATCGGCAAATATATGTATCGATTCCCTCAAAAAATAAAGGTATCCAAAAAAATTAATAAAAGTTTCCTCTTGATACGACTTATAAAACTGTTATTTTCATGAAAAAAAAAGAATATCTTTTTTTATAATTTCCTTTCTTATCTTAAAAACAAACTTTATTAGGTCAAAAAAGGTTACATTTTGTAGATAAAAGGGCAATTAATAAAGGAAAAAAAAATTGACAAAATTAAGTGAAGCTAAAACAATTGTTAATTAATTGATGATTAAAAGTCTTAGGTCAATTGACAATGTCCAAAGTTGGCAATTGTTGCGATAGTTCTTGAACACTTGTGTGGTCAGGAAGCCTAAACAACTCCCAAGTTTCTTCATATATAAATTTTGGTGATAGCAATTGGTCTCTCTTTTATTTCTTTGATTGTTTGTACGAAGCAAGAGTTCTGATCTGGATTAGGGTGTATATACGTCATTTTACATATCACATACAATAATTTCCTTTCTTGTTGCTATATCACTTTTCTCTCATGGATTTCATTCCGTTGTTGCTTTAAACAATTGACGTAATAATGTATATATAATATTGAATATACCCGCACATATACGTGTATATATATATATATTATTACATGCGTAAAGTAACGTGTATTAATCATTTATTAATGTGCCAGTAAATAATGTTATTTTAATAAAATAATTTCTCTAAAATTAAAGTGTTTTCAATATCTGCTTTTCTATTTAGTGATTTCAAATACAGTGATAGCAATTTAAAATTGTTATTGAAGTTTACCGTACTAAATATTTGTACTAGCTACATTCTGATAATCCTTCATTGATTTTATTTTTCGAATTACTTTTAAACAAAATAAGTAATAAAAATACGGTTAAGATACTAATCAAAATCTTGTCAGATAAAGTAAAGAGTTAACAAATGGCAGTTATAGCGATTATTATTTCAGAGTAAATAAGATGACACACTTTTTTAAAAAAATACTATGCATACATAATTCTATTTCGAAGAAACCTCCTATCTGGCTCAGATTGGCAAGAAAGATCAAAGGTAGCATGAATAGGTGAAAAAATTAAAGAATGAAATGAAGTTGTATTGGAGAAATTAACTATAAAAGAAGTTACTTGAAGTTATAATATATATTTCAAAAGATTGACAGAGATGGCTGGATGAGGAAATTTGATGAAGAAAAAAAATGGATTAAATTTGGATTTTTTTTTATAGTACAATGAATAGATAATAACTAAAAATGATAATGATGTCTATCACTCATTAATGAGCAAAAACATTCTAGATGTTGACAAATTGTTGAGAACATTTCGTTTTTGTTTTCAATAATTTTCTGGTAATATTTCTAATTATTATTTTTAGCTTAGGTTTTAATGAATGAATTCTCAGCTTATATCTGTTAAGCTTCTTTGCATTTTAATCTCATCATATCGGATCAGTGCAGCTATAAAAACAGTAATTATAAGGCATTTTCAGTATAATCTACACACACACATATATATATTAAAGAGCTATTGTTAATAAAGTAATTTTTTGTATCTGCTTTTATTTAACATTTTAAAATATTCTTATTAAATATTTACGTCTAAACCATCTAAATATTTGTTCTACCTTAATGTTTTTTATCATTAATTTTCTTCTTTTCATGGTCGAGAGGAAGAAATGAAAGCTTATTTAATCTAAAAAATCAATAAACATGAAAATTTTTTCTTATTAAGGAACTGATTTTAACTTAATTTTTATTCGATTATTTATGTTTTGCTTAAAGTAGATTTCCTTAGATACAAGTTCATACCTGAGCAATGGTCAGATAATCAAGGCTTTTCACTAAATAGGCCACATTCAATCGTAATTTCTATTTTAAGATCTAGCTGATTAAAAGAAAAAACAAATTTATATTTCAGTTTGAAATTTTATATTTGATTTATTTTAAATATCATCTACAGTATTGAAAGAAAAAGAAATGATTCAATATAATTGTTGCTTTTAGTTTAAATAGCTAAAAATTTAATGCATAAAAAATTTAAACCATTGAAATTTTTAAAACAAATATGCACATACACACATTATAATCCAAAATTGAATAATCATAAACATATGTACGTTAAATATATCTTTTTTTTTTTGCTTTTTAATCTGGACCAACTGATGATTGCTGGTTTAGCATGAAATACGTATATTGGTGATTATTTATCTTTTCAACATATGTGTGTTCAAGTGTATCAGTGTTATGAGATAGTGTGGAGATTGGTGGGTCATGTGAAAGTCTGTGTTCATACCCTGTCTATTATAATTAAATTTGGAAAATAAAATCTCAAAAAATAAATAATATATGTATCAATAAATATAAAAAAACTGCATAGATTGGTACAGTGATAGTGTTATGTTCAAGAATTAAAGGCCCATGGATTGCATTTAAGTTCTCATTTTTGATTCTTGAACGTTATTGTATTAAATTATTTGGTATTGTTCTATTAACTCATGTCAGCCTCATGATGGCATTGATGCTATATAAAAACACAGAAATATAATGCTACCAGGCTGCTGGCATAAAAATTAATTTTTAATATCTTAATATATTAATGTATGTTAGCGTATCTACAAAATCAATAAGTTTGTTGATTTGTTATTTAGTTGATGATGTAGAATATATGTATATAAATGAGAAGTTGGGTGATAGAAATTAAAATAAGTTCAAAACAATTTTTTCTTCAAATTTTACTCTCACCTTGCTATGTAAGGTGGTACTTGTTTGTAAATAAATTAGACAAGTTATATTATATATGTATACTTAATCAAGCCAGATATGTATAATTAATTACAGATTAGAATATATACACATCTGCTAATTTAATCTTTGAAATAGAAAGGTACCATGTAATCTTTCTCAAAGATTTAGATATTCAATAAAAATCAGATTTATGTGCATAAATAGTTCAATGACAGCTATTAATAATTACTCATGCTAAGAATAAAATGCTGGTATAATACCCACATCTAAATTAATTAAATGTCTATAAAGAAAAAGGCTTTTTTATTCATTTCATAATAGATAGTTTTTTTTTGTAGCATAGTAACATATGGGATGGTATATCTATATATTAATATTAATAAGGTTATTTGACTGTATTTGCAATATTGTGTAGTACTTGATATCGTATGTTATATTCTTTTATTATTTTCTGAAATACTTCATCGGCCAATCCTTAAATATTGGAGATTCCCAGAGTGAACTTCTCATAAATGGGCAAACCAAAGAAAGAGACATAAGCTACCAAAGCATGCTTCATTCCTGAACCTGGCTCACACTAAGGCTTTTAAAATGAATGGGATTTTGGAGCTGTCAAACCAGGTCTTTCAAAGAGAACACTTTTGACAACATGAACAGGACTTGCATCTGAACTGTGAGATGGCTTTGGACATCTCCAGTCTCATCGTTTCACCACACACACATCTCTTGACATGTAGGAGTATGTTGTTGTCCTATAAAAATGATACCATGCCAGATTCTGTGGACAGCAGCTGGCACAATTTGAATGGCTTGGTTTTGCAGTCAGCTATTTTATTTATTGCAGATGTGTTCTCACGCAAATGTGAGCTGCTCAAAATCTTACTTGGACATACTCTTTTTGCATTTTTTGAAGATTCCACCTTGAGTAGGGAAGCATGGTGATGGGTTTACAATTGTTAGGGGGTAGTAATAGGTCAGATGACTTGTAAGTTAATTAATTTTCCATGCATATTTGAAGAGTTATGGCAGGCTGAAGTCCAGACATCATCACATAATACTGTAGCAAACTTTGAACTGTGAGCATTGGGATAAAGTGTGTAACAAAGCAGCAGACTAGTCACCAGAACTGTATGCAAAATGGTCTCTTTCTGTGCTTTTGCATATAAATAATGCTATCAAGTGGTTGACATGAGCTAATAGAACAGTACCAATTATTTTAATAAATATGAAAGTGCATTTTTCTCACTTTAGATTCAAAATCAGCTATTATCATTATACTACTGTTATTCCAATCTGCATGAATTTGAATTCTATTTTCTAAACACTTTTAGACCATAAAAATGACATCACCATTCTGCTTCTTATAGTGCATGTATAAATAAAAATGTTGAATAGTTTAAAAAAAATCATGCCAAATACATCTATTTATATGCTATGTGAATTTATACTGTTTTCCAACTGAATTCATCATACCAAAAAATGCATTTCTATATTTAAAATTCATTTTCAAAACAAAAGACAATGGATAAGACATAGTAACAGTTTTAATGCCAGAATACAGTTACATCGGTTTAGACAAGAAAAAGAATAGGTGTAGCCAAACACTGAGAAATTTAATTTATTTATGAACTATATAAATATTTATTGATTTGCAACTTTATATGACACTAAACATTTTTTTTAAAAAGTGATTTTATGCTAAAAATTTATTTAAAAAATTGGTAAAATATAATAATAGTTTTAATGTCCACATGTTTATATCAACTACTTAATATAATGTGACCCATCAGTGTCATATTCATACTGATTTGCAACTTTGTATAACAATCAAAATTAAAAAAAAATGCAATTGCATTCATAAAGTTCATTTTCAAAAATAAATAAATCATTAAACAAAACATTAACAGTTGTAATATCCATATAAGGTTATCATTCTAACTTGATGTAGTAAAACTGATACTCAAATGGGTTATCATTTTTTAAAAGTTAAACTATTAACAAGACATTTCAGTTTATTTCATGTTTATTCTCAATTGCATATGAAATATAAAAGTAAAAAGTTTGTAATGCCACAACAAATATTTATGTTCAATATGACAACAAAAATAGATTTTTCATGAAATATTCAATTTTATATTAAAACACAATTTCTGAAACAAAGTGCAAAGAAGGACCAATTTTTATTGTAAATTTTCACAATATATAAAGTCAAATTTTTTTCATAATAAAAAAGTTATGAGCAAAAAATGAATTTAATTATTTTTTTCACTTAATCTTTTCTAAAGCAATAAATTCACCAATAATTATTAAGAGGATGTATATTTTTTAACAAACACTTTTACAAGGCACCATCTTTATTAGTCTATCAAATATATGCCATTTTAATATGCAAAATTTCTTGACAGTCAAGTAAGCCAAAAACAATGAATTTAAATATATATGATTTTTTTATTATATTATTTATTAAAGTTTATTCACTAATAAGTTAACATTAAAATCACAATAGTATTTATATTACATTTTTAAACATTTTTCATTTTATCGTTATAATTACCAGACATGTATTGGCATGATTCCATTCATTTCCATAAATTTTCTGAATGTGTACTCTTTGGATTAAGGATATCAGCATAATAAGTTACAATATTTATATGAAAAATTATGTAAATATATACTTTCATGGGGAAATATAAGATTCAATTAGTAATATGTAATATATATATATATATGTTGATATGAAGATTTACATGGGTTCCATATATAATATATATAATATGTAATATATATATATATATGTTGATATGAAGATTTACATGGGTTCCATATATAAAAGACATATTTTGCGGGTTCATCCGTGTTAAAATATTTTAAAAATACTGACGTTTTGACTTGGTAACACAAGTCATCCACTGAGTAATAAAAAGTAGAAAGACAGTTGTAGAGGCGTTACAATCACTGATTTAAAAAATGTTAAAGTTCCACCAATAGCAAAAATGTTAAATTAAGAATGTTTTTTAAAAAAATCTTTCCAAATAGTAGGAAGTTTGCTTGTATCATCATGCTTATTGATACAATCTGGCCTTTTAAGTATCTCAATGGCTTCTCTAATTTTGCACTGGTATAGATTATCACATCTGGATATGATCCTGGTACTAAAAAAAATAAGTTTATGACCTGAATCCATAGCATGGAGTAAGAGTGCTGATGATGATGAATGTTGTTTAACTGCATTAGCATGCTCATCTCTCCTAACACTGATGCGATGATTACTCATACCTATGTAAGAAGCCCTACAATTTTCACATGAGATTTGATAAACACTATGAGATTCAAGAGGGATTGAATCCTTAGGCTTGGTTATTATATTGCTGATCTTTTGGTGAGTCGAAAATGCTGTATTTATATTATAGCGTTTTAATATATGTCCAATACTGTCTGTAGTTCCTTTTACATATGGAACACAAATTCTAATAGCTGATTTATCATCTTTTTGTTTTCTATTTTGTCCATTTTGGGCTTGAAATAAGGCTTTTTTAATAAATTTATAATTGTAACTATTTGCTAATAAAACACTATTAATGTGATTTATTTCTTCTTTCAGATGTGACTTATCTGAAAGGTTAATTGCTCTATTTAAAAGAGTTTTGGCTACAGAAATGATCTGAGTTGGGTGATGATGAGAATGTAAATGTAAATATTTGTCCATGTGTGTATTCTTCCTATAAATTGAAAAAGATAAACTATTCAGTGTTCTGGTGACTAAAATATCAAGAAAAGGAAGTTTTCCATCAGACTCTATCTCCATTGTAAATCTAACATGAGAATGCATATTATTTAAATGTAAGAAAAAATCATCTAATTTATTTTTACCATGTTGCCATATGACAAAAATGTCATCTATGTATCTGAGCCAAATGAGGGGTTTTAAAGAAGATGATTCTAAAACACGAGTTTCTATATTTTCCATGAATAAATCAGCTCATGGTGTTTATCAAATCTCATGTGAAAATTATAAGGCTTCTTACATAGGCATGAGTAATCATCACATCAGTGTTAGGAGAGATGAGCATGCTAATGCAGTTAAACAACATTCATCATCATCAGCACTCTCACTCAATACTATGGATTCAGGTCATAAAATTAATTTTTCTAGTACCAGGATCATATTCAGATGTGATAATCTATACCAATGCAAAATTAGAGAAGCCATTGAGATACTTAAAAGGCCAGATTGTATCAATAAGCAAGATGATACAAGCAAACTTCATCCTATTAGGAAAGATTTTTAAAAAAAAACATTCTTAATTTAACATTTTTGCTATTGGTGGAACTTTAACGTTTTTTAAATCAGTGATTGTAGCGCCTCTACAACCATCTTTCTACTTTTTATTACTCAGTGGATGACTTGTGTTACCAAGTCAAACATCAGTATTTTTAAAATATTTTAACATGGATGAACCCGCAAAATATGTCTTATATACAGTCAATTTTGGTCACTTGTCTGTTTCACGTATTTTACCCTCACACCTATAACTATACCAGATTTAAACTCTTTCAGAGTACTCATCTAAACAACCTTAAACTACTATATGTACAGGATCACACATATATATGTGAGCAATAAGTCTATAATTAAAATAGTATATGTACATATTACAGATATATGTTTATGTTAAAAATTGTGAGTTTAAAAGGTAATTTAGTCTAAATTATTAGTCAATATTATGGTTTACTTTATTGAAATCACATATATATATATATATATAAATACACCCCTGATGCCACCAACCTATATATATATATATATAGTGAAAGAATTAGTTCTAGAATAATTATAAATGCAGCTTTTAATTTATGTTATAAACAACTTTTAATTAGACCACTGTAGTTGTCGTAATATAGCATGAGTTTAATTTTATAAATCCAAAATTTCAATAACAATTCTCAGAATTTTATAAAGCTGTAAACAAAATGCAATCAAACAGTAATAATAAACCAGGGGAGAAAAGGGTAGGAAAACAGAATTAAAATTAGTTTGGTAATTAAATATATTTTTCTAAAAGAGTTAATGGATTTTCCAACTGTGGTTAAGCTTGTAAACATACAGATGGCCAGAATTAAAAAAAATATAAATAGTTCAAATTTTGTAGTCCAAAGATAGTCATATATATTATATTTGAATTGTAAGCTGAATCCATGCACATTTTACCTTTGAAATGGTGGGGTAAGTAGGCAACCACTTACCACTTTGTTCCTTCTGGAAATGGGAGCATAGTCCTATAAAATACGACAAACTATACCTCAGCAAAGCAGCATGTGGTATAAGAATCTCCATGAACATCAACCCATACAAGAAGAGTGCCAACTTTACTATCCCAATGTGCATAAAACTCCAATGAGGACAACTAACTGGTAACTTAATAAATTTCTGCAGAGCTCTGTTCATAAACTGTAACTTTCAGTTCCTTTATAAATTCATTTTCTAAACACTATAAGTAAAGTTATTAAACACTAATTTCTATAAAACTCACTTGTCTGAATATAAAAATTATAAGGTAAATGCCACTTTTAAAATGTAAAAGCTATAATAATCTACTTTAAATTATATATATAATTTTCTGCAGTCTTTTATGCCTATTTTGATCTATTCTATTTATTTTATAATTTTATTAGTACATATATTTAATATGCCAAATAACTTGAAACTGCAGGTATATATATATAAATTTAGCCTATTTCTCTATGAAGATATTTTCAGATTTTTGTGATAATAAATATTAAATAATTGAATTATTACTTTCCACTCACTGTTTCGAGATCATATTATTATTTATAATGATTAATTTTGTGAATTAATATTATAGTAGTCAGTAATGTGCTAGTTAAAGTTGTAGTTTTCTCAGCTCTAGTTATAAGCTCTACATACGTAACTTGTATATCATAGGAACTAGCCACAAGGATATTATTGAAGCGCATTTATAATGTTTTGTCAGTAATTGCCCCACAAATATGCTTTATCCTTCTTAGATTTATAAATATAAGAAATACAGGTGAGATCTTAAACTAGGTTACCAATTAATTTAGTTCCTAAATACTATATTTGAAATACTAAACTTGAGAACTGGATTGTATAGATATGCAAATAGATGCTATCTATTTTTAAGGCACGCTAAATTAATTCAATGTATTTGTGTTATATTTAAGTTGTGAATGTGTCCTTACTAAGTACATTATGTACATTAACTGCTTGTTATACATTTCTTGATGAGTCACTGGCAGAGGTCACACTTATCCACTTAGTTCAGGTAAAGCACATAATTTTAGAACTGGAACATAAGGGTCCAGATTATTAATGTTAATGCTTATCCAACTCCCTGAACTATTACTGTTCTCATTTGTAGCAAGTCATTCAGTCTTAGGGCACTGGGCATCAATGACCCACCTGCTCTTTTTAGTTTTATTAATATTTTAATATGTGCCATAGTATATATAAGTAGACCTAGAATAAACCAGTTTTCTCTCTCTTATATTAAATACTTACTCTGTATTAAGATAAACTCTAATCTAGGTTAACACCCTAAGCTGTATATCTCTGAGCCTCATTATGTACTTAACATATTCTGTTATATATAGGTAGACACTATAGAATTGCTATAAAATTAGTTATATAACTTTGGATAATATGTTCTGTATGATTTAGCAGACTACAAAAGAGCTAAAATTTGGCATATTAATATAGGCATAAACTTGAATGCCATGCATCAGTTTATTAAACACTTATAATGAGATATTATGTGGAACCTAATCTCATTAACTATGTAATGCCTGTGAGCATAATCTTTGATGTTCCAATTGTATAATTTTGTGTATTTTAGTTTTAATCTCTTTTATTTTCTTTATTCAGTTATTATATTTAGAATATGTCATTTTCATGTCCTTATTGTCTGTAATTTCATTTTACATCCAATTCCACATTAGTTTGTACTTACATCATTATATATTTATAAAGACCACTTTATTAGATTTAGAAATTAGTCATTAATGTAATATTGATTCACTTAGCCATATGTGGGTATATACACAACAAATTCAGTAGTAATTTAGTTATTCCATGTGTCTTGTGTTCCACCCTGATGCTACTGCCAGAATGTGGTTAAATTAAATTCATGTGTAACTTAGAAAATGTCATCCATAGGGTGATTAAATCATTGAGTAAGGATGAAAAGATTGAACAATTGGTCGGACTCTTGCTCTTACCATCTCGACTCGATCAGCTTTAGTATATTTTACTTGTGTGCTGGATTTTGTTACATGGATGTACAAATGTTACTGTTACAATCAAATCAATAGTAGTCTGTCCAATAGACAGGTCCAGAGAGTAGTCACTACATCAGTTCATCCATTCTTCCATTCCATTCTCTTCCTTGCCCACTTCCTCAATTCCACATAACTCCTTCCATCTCGTATATCATCCAATAATGTCAATCTCTTCCGTCCTTTCTTTTTATTTCCACTCACCATTCCTTCCAAAACATCTTTCATTAAACTATAATCTTTTCTTAGTATATGTCCAATCCAGTTTCTCTTTCTCTCTTTGATACTTTCAATCAATCTTCTTTCCTCATTAACTCTTTTCAAAACTTCTTCATTTGTTATTTTATTCACCCAACTGATTTTTTCCATTTTTCTCCATGTCCACATCTCAAAAGCTTCCAGTCGTTTCTTAATTCTATTACTCAATGTCCATGTCTCACAACCATACATTAATACACTCCACACATAACATTTAATTAATCTTTTCCTTAATTTTCTTTCCATAGGTCCACAGAATATCTTATTTCTTTTTACAAATGTCACCATTGCCAATGCTATTCTTCTTTTAACTTCATCTTCACTTCTTCCATCCTCACTCAACCAACAACCCAAATATCTAAATCCCTTCACCTGCTGCACCATGTCATCATGGATTCCAATTTGCAGTCTTTTTGCATCTCTCCCTATCTATAAACACTTAGTCTTTTCAATATTAATCTTCATTCCATATGCCATACATCCTTCTTCCAATTTATTCAACATATTCTGAAGATCCTTTTCTTCCTCAGCAATAAGAGCCATATCATCTGCAAATCTTATACACTTTATTACTCTCCCTCCAACATTTGCTCCTCCACAGTCCAAATAATTATTTATCATATCTTCTAAATAAATATTAAACAAAACAGGTCACATACTACATCCTTGCCTAACTCCACTTTCTATATTCACTTCATCAGTCTCATTACATCCAAATCTAACTCTTATTCTTTGCCCATTATACATATTCCATATCAATCGTCTTTCTTTCCAGAATACTCCTTTATCTCTTAAGATAGACATCAGTTTATTCCAGCTTACTCTATCAAATGCCTTTTCTAAATCTACAAAACATATACCAATTCCTTTATCTCTTTCAATATATCTTTCTGCAATTGTCCTAACAATACCAATAGCATCTCTTGTGATTTTCCCTTTCCGAAAACCAAACTGTTCTTCAGCAATATAATAGTCAACCTTGCCATAAATCCTTTGAGTTAAAATCCTCAATAACACCTTAGAAACATGAGACAATACACTTATTGTCCTATACTCTTCACATTTAACAGCTTTCTTCTTTTTAGCAATTGGAATCACTATAGTTCTTAAAAAATCTTCAGGCCAAACTCCACTATTATATATCAAATTGCAAAGTCCAACTATTTCCTTCATAGTAAATTCTCCCATTTCTCTCAAAAATTCTATAGGTACTGCATCAAATCCAATAGCCTTACCATTCTTCATTTGTGTGATTGCCTTTCTTACTTCATCTGGCAGTATGTCCATACCTCTATCATCCATTGCAACATCTTCTTCATTTTCAAGTTCATAACTAATTAAATTATTTCCTCTACTAAACAGATACCGAATATATTCTTCCCATCTTTTTAATATATCATTACTATCGGTTAACCTTCTTCCATTCTTATCCGCAATCTCACTTGCTACCCATGTCTTTTTCTCCCAAGAAATACTTTGTATTCTATCAAATGCTAGATCATATCTTTTCATCTGTTGAAACCTTTCTATCTCTTTACATTCTTGCTCCAACCACTTTTCTTTTGCTAAATCTGTTTCTCTTCTTAATTCATTATTAAATTTCCTATATTCCTTTTGCCCTTCCTCAGTATTTACATTCTTCCACCATCTCCGCACTTCCATCTTTTCCAACATACCTTCAGTTATCCAAGGTCTTTTAGCTTTTCTCACACGAATAATACCTATTTCATTTTTTGCTATTTTCAAGAATCCCTCTTTAATTCTATTCCAACACTCATCAGAGCTATTAATATAGTTCCCATCCTGAACAATTCTTTTAAATTCATTTTCACATATTAAACCAAATTTTCCTTTTTCCATTTGTCTCAATTTATCCAAGTCCCATCTTGTGTATCTTTTCCCTCTTTTAATTCTTTTTAAACTTAACTTTAATTTAGCCATCACCAAATTATGATCCGAATCTATATCAGCACCTGGCAAAGCATGTGAACCCTTAACAGCATTCTTATATCTATTCTGAATCAGTATATAATCAATTTGATAACGTTCTTTGTTACCTGGAGCTTTCCATGTATACAATCTTCTAATATGATTTTTAAAGCAAGTATTTGCAATGACAAACCCATTCTCTTTACAAAATTGTACAAGTCGACTACCCCTTTCATTTCTTTTTCCAATACCATAATTTCCAACAATTTTCTCTTCCCTACCTTTCCCCACAACAGTATTCCAATCCCCCAATAGCAATATACATGCATTTTTTCCTTCACATTGAATACTTTCTTCTATCTTCTCATACATTTCATCAATTTCACTATCATCATGAGTACTAGTTGGCATATAAACTTGTATAATTACCAAATCCCTAGGACTTGCATTTATTCTCATCACCATCAGTCTATCATTAATACCATCAACCTTTGCCACACTATTCCATATTTTCTTCCTCACAGCAATGCCAACTCCATTAATTGACATATCACCACCTGAATAAAACAACTTTACATCTCCACTACTTACTTCTCCACATCCCTCCCACCTCACTTCACTTAATCCCATTACATCAATATTATTCAAATTCAACTCTCTTTTCAAATTCTCCAATTTCCCACCTTTCCTCAAAGATCTAACATTCCACGTTCCAATTCTCAGTGTATCCCCTCTCAATGAATTATATTTATGAGGATTTTGCAGGTTGACGACCTGAGTAGCCTCATGTCCACTCCTGCCAGGCAAGACACCAAAGTTATTTTTAACTAAGGTCTCAACACCAAACGTAATGATTCCTGTAGACATACTCATAATAAAACAAGGGAATTATAAGACAAAGTGGTTTCCCGTTGCCTTCTTTTCCCAGCAATAACCTCTATAATAGGCTTAGTGCACTAGCCAAATCCCATAAAATGAAAATCCAACTACCGCTTCCTCCTCATTGTTGTCACCTCTAGTGATCTTCCGCTGACTTGGAAGAAATGCCGTTGCTGACCCAGCACCCAGCAGGGTGTTGATTTATTTAATGGCGGTCAACACTCATCATTATACATCCACCGTCATAGGAATTGTGGCACTTTATAGAAGTAAACACGCCACTGTCTCCTTCACCACTTCCTGATAGTGAATGTTGTCCCATTGTCAGCGACTGCTTATTTACAGTACTCTGCTTATTCGCAGCTAATCTTCATATCTGAAGGCCATGCCCCTATCCACAACCTGGGGATGCTCTGGGTGGCATGGGACTGTTACAATATATAATTTAAATCAGATATTAAAAGCTGTTTTAAAATATTGATAGAATCAGAAGACATAAGTTAATCTATTATTAAAATAGGAAAAACTCACTATATATATTGCCACACATAGGAAGCTAGAGTAATCAATGGATGCCAGAAGGCTTGTGCATAAAATCCCCATCTAGTGCCTACTCATCCAACATCCCCAGACTAGTTTCTGGCTTATGGCCTTCATCAGTGAGGAGCCTTGGATCTGAGAGCACTGCACCTAGATCTTAGGTGCTCTCAGATCCAAGGCTCCTCACTGATGAAGGCCATAAGCCAGAAACTAGTCTGGGGATATGGGATGAGTAGGCATTAGATGGGGGTTTTATGCACAAGCCTTCTGGCATCCATTGATTACTCTAGCTTTCTGTGTGTGGCAATATATATAGTGAGTTTTGCCTGTTTTAACAACAGTTATACACAAGCATAAGAGGTGGTGGTCATGTGATATTTGTTGGCTTAATCTATTATATAAGATTAATATAAGTTAATCTATTATATAAGATTAATATGTATATATCTGCATTAGAAAATATTAATTTCATATCAGTTATTAATGTGTAAGATATAATAATTACATTATATACATACTATTATAGTTTTGCTTATAATTTAAATTAATATATCTATATAAACATTGAAATTATAATGTTTCAGCCCATGTTTTAACTTAATATAAATCAATAAAATTCTATTGTTAATTATTAGATTACACAATTCAGCTAGCATTATCTATTTTATTGTGATAGTCAAGTTACAACCATCTGAAAATGTATCTGGTTTATAATAAAATTCCAGGTATAATTTTGATGTTTATATCTCAAGTCTGTGAAAATCTTTAATATAACATTCAAAATTTATAGCATGAACTATTATGTAATATATTTAGAGTTATGATATATTTTAATTGCTGTCTATAAATAATGAACTAAGTCTCACAGTGTCAACATCATGTCACTAAAAAACAAAAGTGAATAACTTTTGTCTGCAGCCAAACAATTTACACTTAGACAATAACAAATGCAAGAATGAAATTGTGTTCTCAGTAAGTTTTTGCATTTGTTATTGTCTAAATTTATTTGCATATAAGTTCTTCAATATCAGGCAAAAGTGAATACATTTATTTATCACATGTTGAAAGAAAGATATCATAGTTTTGAATATATTATAGATGCCCATCAAAATGCACCAGCAATGATTAGACTACATGGTGATCCTAAGAATTAGTTTAATATTGAAAAGGAAGTATAATCACATGATTATATTTATTCAAAACATTTTATAGCAATTTTATAAAAAGTTATTTATGGATTCAAATAGAAAACTGTAAAAATAAAAACAAATGAAAATTTCTTAAGACTTTTAAATTTTGAAAATATGACTTTTTTTTTTTTACAGATAATGTTTTGTAACATCAGGAAATACTCTAATATCTAATAGATAAATGTACAAAAATAGGATTAAAAACAAATGCTCAAAAAACTGAAGTAATGTTTCTTGTGTGTTTTCCAGAAGGTTTGTGATGATGATGTTTTAGTTGTATTTTTATATTGGACCACCTCCATCATATAATATGAATATTAAATGTCAGTAGAAAAATTTAACTTTATTTAAATATTCCAAATACATTCAACTGTTAGTAATAGTACATCAGACAGGTTAGTAAATGCATAACGTTTTGAGAGGTGTTATTCTCTCCTTTTCTTCAGGGGTTGCTGTACTGACCAGTGTCAGTACTAGCATGGGATTCAAATTTGGACCCTTAGATTCTTTAATATTGAATTTTAAGGTAACACTAGTACTTCACGTTTAGGTCAGCAACCCCTGAAGAAGAGGGAAGAGTAATACCTCTCAAAACATTGTGCATATACTAACCTTTTTGATGTGCTATTACTAATAGTTGAATGTATTTGGAATATTTAAATAAAGTTAAATTTTTCTAAAGACATTCAATACTCATATTAGATGATGGAAATAGTCCAATATAAAAATACAACTAATGTTTATTGATTTTTCAAAAAAATAAAAAAATAAAGATTATTAGCAATAATTTAAAAAAAAATTAACAACTATAAATATTTTAATTAGATAATTATTAATTTTATCTATAACTTTCATGGAATAGTTTGGGTAAGTATAGTATTCAAAGTAAGGTTTCAAATGAAAAGTCTTTAATAAAATGCTTAATTATAAATTTAAGACTTGGATACTTAATAAAAGAACAGTACAAATATTTTAAACTCTACAATATTGGAAGTAACAGCAAAAAGTAAATTTTTGGATGAGAAAACAATCAAGTATTAGTGACTTTATTGAATGAATTAAGAGACCAAAATAAAATTGGATTATAGATAACACTAGAAAAAATGATTGTAGATGGATAACAAGTTTTAAACTAGATCTCAAGAGTTTGCATAAAAAATATAGAAAAAAAAAACTATATGTCAGTGCATGGGACAAAAAACTTTATTGAAGTGATATAGAGTAAAAGAAATAATAAAAAATAAATTAAATATAGGGAACTTTGCTCTGCAAGATATGGCTAATGGTTGGCACTACCTGCCATTATTAAGAGATGAATTCAAATGAGGATGTAGTATATACATTTTATTTTCAGATTATAAAGCTTTTTATAAAAAAAATTAGGATTTATTTAAATAATTGGAACATAACCAATTTAGATATTCATAAAATTATTGGTTATTAATTGAACACAGAACCATTTTTAGCTATAAATTAAAACAAAGAAGGAAAACTGATTAAACCATCACCATTTACTGTTAATATCATTGTGAGTGATGTTTATTTATGGTATCATTTTAAAGAGATAAAGAAGCTGTCTTTACATTACTGTTGCATACTTAAAGCTGTTTTACATTTACATATTAGTATCATATGTTTGAATATGATTTCTGAATGAGAAAATGAAAAAACTGTGTATATTTTAAACTATTTGGAATAGCAATATTATCTTTATTTAATTTCTCTTTAAAAAGGTATTATCCTGATGCCATTCAGAAACTTTTCTATCTAACTACAAGGCAGTAGTAAAATTGAAATAGTAATCATAAGTGATATTTTAATGTTATTATAGAACTTTATTGTATTTAAGCATTATCAATCCAAACATGACAAAGTTCTGTTTCAAGGTTACTACAGTATTTTGATACATATTCTGTTTTTCACATTACAATAAATATAATTATTATATTTATTAGTCCCTTCCAGATGATCATTTTTTCCAAATATTTTATAAATTTTTTAGATTTAGTTTAAGATTCTAACTACGCATTATCTAACTTACCTTATCTTAACCTGTAAAAAAATGTGTGTACTCTTTTAACTTTTTTCTTATCCTAGTCTATTGATTTTAAACCATGAGTAATTATTTATATATTATTTGTTTTAGATAATATTTATTCTATTAAATTCTCTAATTTGTTTTATGTTATTAGATCTTTTAAACAATACAAAGACATCTACTAGTAAAGTCTAGTTTCAAAGATGGGTTTTTACCAGAATCATAATTTCATTGATACAGATTTTATGTTTTGTTAATTTAACAAGCATATTAAAATTCTTGTTCCACTCTTCTGATACCAATTCTATAATTGGTTCTATATATAGCTATCAGAAAACCACTAATGACATTTAATAGATGCTATAAAATCTCAATGGTTTGCTATAAAATCTCAATGGTTTGCTATCCTTCAGAGTAAAAATAGAAGTATGTCACTAAATTGTTTTAAAAGTCATGAAAATTATTTAGATTTTTTTAAAAAAAATAAGTGATTTTTTTTATATAAGGTAGAATCATATTAATTCCTAAATTATTAAAATCATGTATGAAATAGCTCTACTAATATTATTTTGGCTATAATTATTGTTAATTTTTTGTATTAATAGTGAGCATAGACATCAGCAGTATTTTATCCCTGTCTAAAAAAATTTTCATTTTAAATAATGTGTGCTGAAAAGTTGTATTAATAAAAAATATATATCAACTGGTGTATATTAGTTTTTATACATTATGTAACATCAATGTAATAGTAGTTTAATAAATTGAGAAAGTAATCAGTAATAAATCTAAAATAAGCCCAAGCATGTGTTACCCTAAAATGGTCATTATGTTATGTTAAATGAATCAATCTGCCAAATTATATAGCCGATAGTTAAGTTTGATACTTTTTTTGTTCTTCTAACAAAAGAATATACAAAAAGCAATATTTTTATAATATTGTTTCTGAATATTTTTCAAATTATTATTGGGTTTATTTATAGGAACATTGACAAAAAAAGAGATAGTATCAAAGATTACCAAAATCAAGAAAATAGTTGTATCTTAGTGTTAACTGTGATTGTAAATATAAAGTTGGAAACTAAGTTAGTTACCTGAGATGACAAAACAAATAGTAGTCTTACAATGAATATTTTCAAAAATACATGAAACTTTGAATTAATTGATATTTTTTAGTTATAAGATTTTCAGTGATTGTAGTTTTCTTATTTATATCATTATCAAAAATTAGATTTTAAATTTTTAATCCCAATGTAGTTTAATGTATTTTATAATTTCACACATTGTTAGCCAGTAATCTCACATGTAGTAAGTTTTTTTATAAATAGTTGTAAAGTAGTTTAAAAAAGTAGCTTGAAATACTGTAAAATGGAACTAGCAAAAATAATATGTCATGAGAATTTTGTTATCAGTAGTTTGGAATGCCAAATATCAGTCAAATTAACGAGAAAATAGATCTGAAAAAAATAATAAGGCTTCTATAGTTTGGTTTAATAGAAAAAACAAAGAGATTAAAAATGATTAAGATTATGTTATATATATTTTATGTGGTTGTATTTTTATGTTATTTGTGAGATTAGATAAAACTATAAACTATGTTTTATATTAAAAAAAAAAAGAATTGGTCACAGAGCAAGCATATATAAACTTGAAAGAAAAATTGAGAGTTCAATGCAATAGAAGTATTAACATTAAGTTTATTGGCTAACCCTAAGATTATCCACCACCTGGTTGTATCTTGAATCCCAATTTATTTCAGCAACTTATAATCACTCTAAGTGAACCTTTAATTCTTGTTGGAATAAGAATTCTAATTATAATGAACCAGCAAATATTTATCTAACAAAATATATTAAGCAAAATCGTAATTCAGCATAAAATCTTTTAATAATGATTCAGTAATTCTTCTAGTCTTATATTATTATTAATAATAAAAATTCTAAGATATAAAGGGACTGTCTTATGTTATTGAAATCTCATAAAAAGCTACATGGGGATTTCTGTTAAGAAACGGTTTCAGTACTGTTATGTGGACTTAAGTGACTAGAATCAATAATATATTTTTAAATTATGTTTTAAAAACTTCTCATCATTTAATTAACATTGCTTTGAAATAAATAAACCATGAATTATTTAAAAAAACCTTTAAAATATATTGCTATGATTTTATGGTTGTATATATATATTTGTAATTAATATTATAAATTGATTTTATATATAATATTTAAATACAAGGATATTGTCTATACTGAAATGTAATTAGAAGGGATTGGAACTCAGATTTTCAAGCTCCCTACAACAATTCACTCCAACTTATACAACTGATACACATGACCACATACATATGAAAAAGATAAATGATTTTCAGTATAGTATTTTGTGCTGAACCAGTATTCACCAGTTGGCCCAGATCATTGTCTTTCATACATATCAGTGCTCAGTTTATATTAAGATAGCAAATCTTCAAACTTTAATGGGAAGGTTTCAATTTTCTCCACCCTCAAACTCTTCTGTCATCCGTATCATTGAAAATCTGATGATGGAACAACACTCAAAGCTTTTCTTGATGCCAAACTAAGGCTTTGAGAACTCCGACATCAGATTTTCAATGATATGGATAGTTGAAGAGTTGGAGGGTGGAGTCTATTCATTAAAGTTTGAATATTTTCTATCATAATATAAACTGAGCACTGATTATATATATGTGTGGGAGATGAGGACTTGGACTAACTGATGAGTGCTGGTTCAGCATGAAATACATGTATTGGAGATCATTTATTTTTTTCTCATGTATGTGGTCATGTGTATCAGTTGTATAATATGGATTGGATAGTTATAGGTAGCTTGAAAGCTTCAGTGCAAATGCTTTCTAATTACATGAAGTTCAGTATAGACAACATACTTGTATTTAAATATTACAAATTCAGCCTGTATTCTGCCCATCTCTCTTTTGTGTATTTAAATTGACATATTAAGATCCAATACACGAGGGGTCAAAGTGACTTAAAGTCAACATGGGAATGACAATAATTTGGCATCAACAAAAGCTTTGATCATTCCATCATAAGATTTTCAATGATATGGAGGGCTGAATTAGTTGGAGAGTGGAGAAAATTGAAGCCTGTCCATTAATGTTTGAAGATTTGATATCTTAATATAAATTGAGCACCGATTATATATATGTGTGGGAGATAATGATCTGGAACAACTGATGAGTTCTGGTTCAGCATGAAATACATATACTGGGTATCATTTATCTTTTTTCCATGTATATGGTTATGTGCATTAGTTATATAAGATTTAGTCAATAACGGAAGGGAACTTGAAAGTTGAGTTCAGATCTCTTCTCTCTCTCTCTCTATATATATATATATATATATATATTAAATAAATGATTAAAATGTATACATATGCTTTCAGAGAGGATAATGATTTCTATTGCTTTTTAAAATTTGATATCGGTTAAAATAAAAAGTTATTTTGCAATTAGGATTCCAAAACAAATATCTAAAAAAGGTTAAATAAAATGGGGTAATAATAATATATCAGCACAATATAACTTTTTGATTTAGGTAACTTAACATAAAAACACAATAGTTAAGTATCAATAGTATATTATATATTAGATAGGTACAGTGTGTATGTAAAGAAATATATATATATATATATGTCCAAGAACTAAAATAAAAGATGACACAGGAATCATTTTAAATTTCAATTAAGAATATAAATTGTCTTACTAGCATAAATATGACGAGTATTGTATTGTACAGAGATTTAGACGCGTGAGACGCGTGTGTTAATTAGTATTGATGATAAATACTTTTATGTTGCTAGTTTTATAATAAAACCTTTATTTATATAATGCCGTTATTTATGAGCTTTTGTTTATAGTTGAGGACATTAAAAAAATTATGTGTATTTAAGAATCAAAATAGCAATATAATGAGAATAGTTGTATAAAAGTTTTGAATCCAAAGATGACCATCTCTATTGATTATTAGTTTATGAAGATATAAGTCGAATTATATATTTGCAAAGATGTACTAGTAGACTAAACTCTATTTTGAGAATATATGTGATAATTGTGAATTCAATTATGACTAAATAAAAATTATAGTTCTAAGAATCATTGATAAGTAAAATTATATCCTAGATGCATTAAAAACATTCGTTTTTAAATATAGCAATCAATAATTGATCATACCTTTATTTTAAATGTTATGGCTTATATAAATAACATTTAGACAGTTTGATAATATATAAACCTTGGATATTTTTCAGTGATGATTGAAAGCTAAAATTATGTTGCATATTGCTTTCTGCACATGCTTGTGAAACATAAATTAAAATATAATTTAAAAATAAATTCACTCTAGAAATTTATTACTTATTGTTAAATTTTACAGTGATAGTTCAATAAGGATTTATTAGTCAAATAACAAATATAAATTAAGATTTGTAAATTTTAACCTAGAATAATAAATTAAGATTTGTATAAAAAATTTCTATAAAACAAAGTAGGCTAAATATAATTGAAATATATATTCAATAATGAAGGGATAAAAAAAATATCTCATTTTATCCATGTATAAAATGCCAGTAGAATGTTTATTAGAGATTTGAAATAAGGATTTATAATACTTTGTATATTATTTGACTACTAATCTGTAAATAAGTCATTTTGTTTATGAATATTTAAAATTATTCAAATGGAAGTCAATCTCTGATAATGCACTATTTCTTAAATATTATAAATCTACGATAAGAGTTTAAAAACATGAGCGAATTACTTAAGTTTAGAGTGTACAACCATGCTTAAACCAGGATTTTATTTATTGTGTGCCTGATGTTATAATCAAACATTCAATTGTACAAATCTAAATAACCCATTGGAGGAGAAAGATGGTGTCTCACTTTTAACAACCTATGATTAGACAAACATGACTTATAAATGTAAACCTATTATTATAAAGTGCTGAAAACTTTGAAATTATTCAAATGGAAGTCAATCTCCAATAATGTGCTCTTTCTTAAATATTATAAATCTACATGCATGTGCACTCTCCTGCTGGTAAGAGTTTAAAAAATTTGAGTGAATTACTTAAGTTTAGAGTGTACATTCTATATACACCAACTCTTGCAGACCATGCTTAAATAGGGGCTTGAGTTTATTGGGTGCCTGATGTTATAATCAAACATTCAATTGTACAAATCTAAATAACCCATTGCAGGAGAAAGACAGTGTCTCATTTTTAACCACCCATGATTAGACAAACATGACATATAAATGCCATCTCCTTTTGGAAAAATAGAAAACCTGCTGCTTCTTAGCCAGACATGTTGGAGTGAAAAACTGGCATTGATTGTGGTAGCGATGCTTCTTAAAATTATTGAATAGAATATTTACAGCAAGAAATATGGCCTATTTATATGATTCAAGAATTAAAATACTTTGCTGTCAACAAGTCTATTTACTTTTTGAGAATCAATTAGTACTCGCTGAAATTTTATAACGTAATTCATTTAAGCCTCCCTGTTAATTTTTAACAGGATATTTTAAACTAAACTTGATCATTTTAAATCCCTAATGACTTTGCAATCACTTCAATTTAGTAAATCCTGTTTACAAAAGCTATATATTTTTGGAAAAATATTATTATTTAGCGACAATGTAAATTACTTCAGCCAGCTATTTTAAAACATGTGTGCCTAGTGTGGCTTTTGTTTACAACTTATTTAAGGTTAAAATAAGGAATAATTAGAACTTTTAAACAATATTACTCTCTACATATATCATGGTTATGTGTAGATCATGCCCATATACATGCAATTTCAAATGTAAAATAACAAATCAACCCTGTTTAACCTAAATAAAATCTACAATACAAAATATATTATTTTAAAATAAAATTTACACACTGTAATATATATATAAACTGATATCACAGTCATTTGTCTGCATACATATATGTGTGAGAATACCTATATAACTGTTGATGCTTATATACGTATACTCAGAGAAGGTTTAAATTCAGCACAGATGGAGCTGTGGTGAAAAATAGGTGAGATGTATATGAGATCAGGAATACATCATTTCAATATATATATATATATGTATTGAAGCAGTCGGATCTGAGTTCAATCCTAGCTTCATGTTATTAATCCTAATACTAACCTTAAATTTCCGATGCAATGGGGCTTTATATGTTCAATCCACGCTAATTTCCCTAATGAATAACATTTCAAATGCGTAGCAAAATTAATTAGTTTAGTTTAAAATTGATCAATTCTCTAAATAAATTCATGATAAAATATTCATGAATTTATATATATTAAATTGCGTGGATTGTGCGTATATATATATATATTTGTAAATATTAAATATATATAATTGTTCGAAAGTTTCATTGCGTCGGGAATACTTGTTTTTTTTTCACCTTTAAATAATTTGTAAAGTTTCGGTGATTAAAAGCTACATTCCTTCGATAAGCCTTAAAATTCTTAAAAACAATAGTAAAGCTTTATGAATTGGAAAAAGATAAGGATTCATTTTTCTAATTAAATCATTTTCAGATTTTAAGAATTCATTTTCAATTAGAGAAGAAATTCAAGCTAATTAGTTTGAAAGCCTTATCGAGGGAATGTATTTGAAAACAACTAATTATAAAACACATTGATAATAAAATGAGTGCTAGCCGGAGGCATCAGTGAACAGTATATATAGCCCTGAAAAGTCAGGAAAAAAGGCTAGTCTTTGTTGTAAAGTAGTACAGTGAACTCTGTGCATGTTAAATTGTATTCATCATGATAGAGGGCTAGAACATCAGGAATCTGGCTACGGTTCCATGAAGTCCCTAGAAATCTTCAATGGTGCTGCTGAATCTTTCCGGACCGATCAGACTGCTAACGTCATGAAAAGCTACTAAAAATGCTGTTCCAATAATCAACCAGATGGTGCCTACGTTTCACCGACTCGGATGTGTAACTTAAGAACCTAGCACGGAAGGGTAATATATTTCTCATGAACTCTAAACTCTCTGGTCAGTTCGAACTTCATTTTACACTCCTTTTTAAGAGCTCTTTATTCTCTAATGTAAAAATCTTTCTAACACCTTTTATTTACGCTATTGTAAATCTATATCTTAATTCTTTAATCTCTAGTCTTTAAACTTTTCTCTTCTTACTTGACGGTTCAGTTAATATATATATTTATGTGCTTTATTAATGTTCGTTTATTTAAAATTATATGCCAATAATCTCTCGACTCAATGAGCTCCTTTGTTCTATTTGCCTCATGCAAATAATATATTAATTTTAAATAGTAATTCTCGCCCATTAGAACTAAATTTATAAGTTCTATCAATCATCGAGTCGAAAGAAATATTACATGTTTACTATTTTTATAATTGGCTAATAATCAATTATTAGCTCCGTTTTTACCTATGTCCCCAGATCCTACCTAATACACAGAGGTTTATATATTCACAATATGTTAAAATATTATTTTCTCGTTCCACTAATATTTATTAATTCTAATATAATCTTTAAATGTTTTTATTGCAAACCGGGTCGATAAAGGGTTAAATATATTTTAATTCAACTTTTGTTAGTTTGTATTAATATTCAGGAAGAGCACGATAATTAGGGCATAATTAATATAGTTTATAAATGTTTTAAAATAGTTCGATAAAAGCTCGTTTGACTTTAATTAATTGGTCAAGTCATCACGTAGAGCATTCTACATGGGTTTTATTTTTCAACGATGACCATCAAGTCATCATCATCGAACGTTGCTGACGCAGGGCAATCTTCCGCTCCATTAGGCTGGTCGGTGATCATATTCTCTTATTTAAATTTCTCAAGGAAGAAAGTACTTCCTTTCGTATTCATTAGTCAAAGGGCGTAAGACTTGTTAGATGCAAGCCGCCATAGGACTTCGATCATCGACTAGCGATCGTATTTCAATTTTACTCTCTGCCTCGTAAGCCGCCAGTACCGTTGCCTCTTTGTTCCGGTAAAACCTGCTCCATGCTCGTAATTCGTGATGAAGTGATTTAAATTAAAGTCGAACAAATTCTCAAATATATTATTAATTAAATAAGTTTCAAATCAATTTTAAGGTTATGCCCTAAAATTATGTTTTGCTCTTCGTGAATAGATTCCCGAATGTGAAATATAAATCTCACATTCCACCGTAATAAAATTAGAGCAAGCATTTCCGTTCTAAATGAGTACCTTTATCTACCTTTATATTTCTCGTTGGGGGCATAGACATAGAATTCCATGCTGTGTGATACTTGTTGGCATATGATAAGGACCGCCATTATTATTATATTTGTAAATTCTCTTAAAGACTAGAGATAAGTAATGCATTCTATATTTTATTGAAACGAAACAAATTATTCTTATTAAATATTTTCTAACATACTTGGTTTCTTAGTTCATCATTCCTTTTATAATTATTTAAATGTTAATACTCGCTGTCTGTGTTGGCAACCCAAACATACATATGATTCGATTTAAAAAAAAAAAAGTATTTAAAGTATTTTAATTCTTAGATCTTAGTGTCAGTTCAGGAGTCTCTAGTCCTCACCAACCGTTGAGCTAGTTCTTGACGCATAGCACTGTGCTGTCGATTTCTGCTATCTGAGCTGTTGAGTTGGGTTTGAATTCAGTGTTGGTTAAGCTGAGTTGGAATCCGATTTGACTTGCGGTGGTGGTGGGTTTCGACCGGTACATGGTTATGTTTTTGGCTGCCCAATCGTTGTGGCTTGACTTAATAAACCCCACACATGCCCTGGAGATTAGAATTGTGATTTTAGTTACTCAGTTAATTGAAATCCCAATAAAGTAAATGTTTCTGTACAGTGATATTTTTTTAAAAAAAGTGTTATATATATACTGAAATGATTTAATAAATTAAAATATCATTTTCTAATTCTTTCTTATAAAAATGTTTTCAAGATTATTTTTTTAAATGTTCGTTCAGTAAAAGATTCGTTAGTTAAAATAATTATTCATATGTATATATATTAATTATACGTGTACTATATCAGTATATATATATTATACGTTTGTGTTATACGCGTTCATGACAGTAAGAAAATATCGTTAGCAAAGTAGTAAGAGCAGATCAAAGCATAGGAGTAAAATAAGTGAAATAATTTGTCTATGTCATAAATGAAATGTTTTCTATGTCAAAATTAATTAGTATCTTAGTTTTATAATATAAGATATCCGTTGTTATACCATGTTAACAGTCTTAATTTTACAGTATTGCTTGCTAGCACATATATTTAATGTTCGCTCTGTATTTTAGTAGCCTCAAAGTAGGCGAAGACCTTCAAACTGGGAATTATTTGTCAAGCGGTCCGATGCAGTGTGACATTACGCTTTAATGACAATAATTTCTAGAGTAACCTCAAAGCAGGTGAAGACCCTTTGTGTACACCAAGCAGCCAGATGCAGTTGGCAAAATGCTTAAATGGTTTGCATGCTTTCATGCTAGCAAGATTTAGAATAATATCACCAATAAAAGTTCTTGTAATATTAATTTTGACATTTCTTTGTGTGTGTGAAGCCTCATGCTTAGTAATATTTAAACTCCTATATTTAAACTCAGGTCAGGAACGCATTATCTGTTATTCATTAATAAATATTCATCATCAATTCAATTGTTTTATCAAAAGTTAAGTCAATCATATGTGGTTTGGGGGTCAATGGGTTATATCACATGCCCTATTGATTTCATTTTGCTCACTGGCGCCCATATAAATAAATTTGTCAGCAAATTTGATTGTCAGCACAGTAGTGGATCAATCGCCATAATAAAAACCAAGTATGTCCAATACAGAATTATTTGTTCTACCTGCTAATACATAATATTTGTATATCACTGTATAGTTTTTTTTTCAGACATGGGAGAACAGAACAGTTGAACAAAGGGAAAGTGAATAATGTTTTTTCTTATATTTAATATTTTAGAATAAAATACATGTCTCACTCAAAGAGTTAATAAAAGAGCTAACTAAGAAAACGTAGGTAAACCAAAAAAAAAGGCAGATTACATAGATTGGGGAAATAGTATGCAGCAGCTGGTGAAGATTGGGACATTGGACCTGTAGTCAGATACCTAGTTAAAATTACTGAAGAAAAAATATTTTTTAAGCATACAGAGAGTACTATAAGTTAATTCACGTTGTTTGTTCTATTGATTCACTTGCAAAGATGGAAGAACAATTAGATCAAGGATTGACTGATGATAGTGATGGGCCTTCAACCACCCCCAGTGAATGAGAGATCACTTTTAAGAATCATATCAGTAAAAAAAGTGCAACCATCAAAGCAGAAAGACGGCTCAAGATGATCGAGAGAGTTTTCATATGATCCTCGAAGAAATGAGAGAAGATCGAAAAATAATGATGATGATGATGGAAAGAATTTTAAGGCTTGAGGAAGCACGAGGCATCCAAACCAACCCAGAAATTGCAAAGCATCCTCAAGCAATAGGCACTTGCAAAGCTCCAAAACAAAATGATGATCAGACCACACCAAAAGAAGTTGTGGACAGCAAAGAAGATGACAGTGAAGATGAGGTCAGTCACGAAACAGTGGAAGAAGCTGATCCAAATACAGAGAGGGAAAAGGAAGATGTTCAGACTACATGGAAGACAAACCCCGAAATGAGTCCAAGAAATCTACCGAGACCATCCATTATATCTTCTGTGGAAGTTCAAATTTTTAGGGGAAGTCCAGGAGAAAATCCAATAGATCACATAGACAGCATTAAGGATTTTTTTTGCCTATACACTGTAGCAGAAAAAGAAAAGGTTATCATAGCGAGCCACTACTTAAGAGAAGCTGCCAAGGCATGGTGGAAGCTATTAAAAAAACCACCTACCACGATCCAAGGATATGAAAATGCCATCTTTAAAAAATATTGGAGTCAGGAAAGGCAGGAGGGAATCTTGCATAGACTGAACACACAGAAGTATCAAGAAAACTACAGACAGGGATACGCAGCTTACTTCATCCAGCAAGTGACCACATTCAAATCCCTTACAGCCTTCAAATATGAGGACCAACACATCATCCGGATGATTAGACATCATTTACCCCCATGGATCCAAAGAGTCATGCTTGGGATGTGCCCTATGTCAATAGAAAAGACCATAGACTTTTTGACTGCAATAGACTATGGGAACTTGACGCCAACCAGGAAAGACCAGGACTATGACCATTACAATGCCAGACAGTTAAAACAATATGTACCACCTGATCCAGGGAAACAGTAAGATAAACTGTAGAGATAGATATATATATACAGAAGACCAACTGACATGACCATAGGAAAAATGAGACTTGATAAACGGACCAATTTATTAAACTTAATATAAGTTGAATATTCAAAAAATTGATCACAGTGAGACATGTATAATTTTTGTAGTTTGGGCAGGTTATATTATTCACGCTCAGGCTGTTCTCCCAGAGTCTATACACTTATGCAACTATATCCTGCGTAAGTAAAGTCATTTTTTTTCATTGTTTTTTTTTGAAGTGAAAAGAAATGAAGCAGTCGGATCTGAGTTCAATCCTAGCTTCATGTTATTTACCCTAATACTAACCTTAAATTTCCGATGCAATGGGGCTTTATACGTTCAATCCACGCTAATTTCCCTAATGAATAACTTATTTCAAATGCGTAGCAAAATTAATTAGTTTAGTTTAAAATTGATCAATTCTCTAAATAAATTCATGATAAAATATTCATGAATTTATATATATTAAATTGCGTGGATTGTGCGTATATATATATATATTTGTAAATATTAAATATATATAATTGTTTGAAAGTTTCATTGCGTCGGGAATACTTGTTTTTTTTCACCTTTAAATAATTTGTAAAGTTTCGGTGATTAAAAGCTACATTCCTTCGATAAGCCTTAAAATTCTTAAAAACAATAGTAAAGCTTTATGAATTGGAAAAAGATAAGGATTCATTTTTCTAATTAAATCATTTTCAGATTTTAAGAATTCATTTTCAATTAGAGAAGGAATTCAAGCTAATTAGTTTGAAAGCCTTATCGAGGGAATGTATTTGAAAACAACTAATTATAAAACACATTGATAATAAAATGAGCGCTAGCCGGAGGCATCAGTGAACAGTGTATATAGCCCTGAAAAGTCAGGAAAAAAGGCTAGTCTTTGTTGTAAAGTAGTACAGTGAACTCTGTGCATGTTAAATTGTATTCATCATGATAGAGGGCTAGAACATCAGGAATCTGGCTACGGTTCCATGAAGTCCCTAGAAATCTTCAATGGTGCTGCTGAATCTTTCCGGACCGATCAGACTGCTAACGTCATGAAAAGCTACTAAAAATGCTGTTCCAATAATCAACCAGATGGTGCCTACGTTTCACCGACTTGGATGTGTAACTTAAGAACCTAGCACGGAAGGGTAATATAATTCTCATGAACTCTAAACTCTCTGGACAGTTCCAACTTCATTTTACACTCCTTTTTAAGAGCTCTTTATTCTCTAATGTAAAAATCTTTCTAACACCTTTTATTTACGCTATTGTAAATCTATATCTTAATTCTTTAATCTCTAGTCTTTAAACTTTTCTCTTCTTACTTGACGGTTCAGTTAATATATATATTTATGTGCTTTATTAATGTTCGTTTATTTAAAATTATATGCCAATAATCTCTCGACTCGATGAGCTCCTTTGTTCTATTTGCCTCATGCAAATAATATATTAATTTTAAATAGTAATTCTCGCCCATTAGAACTAAATTTATAAGTTCTATCAATCATCGAGTCGAAAGAAATATTACATGTTTACTATTTTTATAATTGGCTAATAATCAATTATTAGCTCCGTTTTTACCTATGTCCCCAGATCCTACCTAATACACAGAGGTTTATATATTCACAAAATGTTAAAATATTATTTTCTCGTTCCACTAATATTTATTAATTCTAATATAATCTTTAAATGTTTTTATTGCAAACCGGGTCGATAAAGGGTTAAATATATTTTAATTCAACTTTTGTTAGTTTGTATTAATATTCAGGAAGAGCACGATAATTAGGGCATAATTAATATAGTTTATAAATGTTTTAAAATAGTTCGATAAAAGCTCATTTGACTTTAATTAATTGGTCAAGTCATCATGTAGAGCATTCTACATGGGTTTTATTTTTCAACAATGACCATCAAGTCATCATCATCGAACGTTGCTGACGCAGGGCAATCTTCCGCTCCGTTAGGCTGGTCGGTGATCATATTCTCTTATTTAAATTTCTCAAGGAAGAAAGTACTTCCTTTCGTATTCATTAGTCAAAGGGCGTAAGACTTGTTAGATGCAAGCCGCCATAGGACTTCGATCATCGACTAGCGATCGTATTTCAATTTAACTCTCTGCCTCGTAAGCCGCCAGTACCGTTGCCTCTTTGTTCCGGTAAAACCTGCTCCATGCTCGTAATTCGTGATGAAGTGATTTAAATTAAAGTCGAACAAATTCTCAAATATATTATTAATTCAATAAGTCTCAAATCAATTTTAAGGTTATGCCCTAAAATTACGTTTTGCTCTTCGTGAATAGATTCCCAAATGTGAAATATAAATCTCACATTCCACCGTAATAAAATTAGAGCAAGCATTTCCGTTCTAAATGAGTACCTTTATCTACCTTTATATTTCTCGTTGGGGGCATAGACATAGAATTCCATGCTGTGTGATACTTGTTGGCATATGATAAGGACCGCCATTATTATTATATTTGTAAATTCTCTTAAAGACTAGAGATAAGTAATGCATTCTATATTTTATTGAAACGAAACAAATTATTCTTATTAAATATTTTCTAACATACTTGGTTTCTTAGTTCATCATTCCTTTTATAATTATTTAAATGTTAATACTCGCTGTCTGTGTTGGCAACCCAAACATACATATGATTTGATTTAAAAAAAAAGTATTTAAAGTATTTTAATTCTTAGATCTTAGTGTCAGTTCAGGAGTCTTTAGTCCTCACCAACCGTTGAGATAGTTCTTGGCGCATAGCACTGTGCCGTCGATTTCTGCTATCTGAGCTGTTGAGTTGGGTTTGAATTCAGTTTTGGTTCAGCTGAGTGGAATCCGATTTGACTTGCGGTGGTGGTGGGTTTCGACCGGTACAATATATATATATATACACACATATTGAAATGAATATTTTTAAACATATATGATATTTTATAAATTATGTTTTCAGGAGCAACCACATTTAATAAAATAAAAATAAAATACTAAAGTTTTGATAAGATAGCACTTGTCCTCATCTGGCGAAACAAACAGTAATAATTGCATGATTTATATATATATATATAATTTTAAATACAAGTGTATATATATATAATACGGATAAAAATGATATTAATTAAAAATATTGTAATAACAATAAAAATAATAAATATAATGGTATTTAACTATTATATACAGTTTTAAATCTGGAGCAGTAGTTTCAATTAATTCCTCAACCCTTCTCAACTACCATTAATTTTTTTAAAAAAAAATCAATGTCAGCAATGAAAAGATTAAGAAATTAACCGAAAGTACTTCAATGGATTCAAAAGTGTATATAATAGTTAATTTGCATTATACTATATATATATAACAAAAACTAAAAGGTAAATTAATGAATAAAAATGAACAAATTAACTAAATTCAGAATAAAAATCAGGACAAAATTGAAAATCTAAAATTCTACAAGCAATTTGTATCACTGCCAAGACAGACTTGTCAAGTGCACAGAAATATCATAAATATTTATTAAATAATTTTCTCACAATTCTTAATTATATTCCAATTATTTTTAATATAAAAAAACTGTTAAATAAGTTAATAACATTAATATAATAAAGTTTTAAAAATAAAGATGTTTAAATTCTCTTTATAAATTCTTTTCAAAGAGAACAATTTTAGCCTGTTCAAGCATAAGTTTATAGTCTATATTTTGTTTTTGGATATATAATATAAAACTAATATACTGGTATTTATTTTTTATTCTCATTTTATGAACTTTTAATTTTTGACTTGTGCTCATACTACTTTGACTTATACATAATTTCTTATAAAAATAATAAATTATTTAAAGCAACTGCTTTCTTTCTTGCTATTTGTTTTATTCCCAAGTTATTTATAATTTTCTAAATCTTTATAAGAAGACATTTGAACTCTTTCATTGACTATTATGCTATTTCCCAATAGTAAACTTTAGATATTTTTCTTGTGGCTATTTTTAGCTTTATTTTGCTATTTTTTCATTATTTTATTGTAAAAACAAAACAAAACAATATTGATATTTTAATTTAAAAAAGTCATGAAGATGTCAGTATTTTACAGATAAATTTTTACTTCAAGTAAGCTAACTTTCTACCATATGTTTCTTTAAAGAAGCTGACAGTATATCCTTCTGATGCTAATTGGTAGTTTTTAATTATCAGTGTAAGAGAGTACTTGCAAGAGCTTTGATCTTTTGTGTTAGATTTCAAAAATAAAACATATTTTTCATAATAATTTACATATTTGTAGTTTTCACAATATTTTGATTTATAACTTATTGTTTTTAAAAATATTGTGGTTTGATTTAAATGTTTATTTAAAAATATTTACTTTTAGAAGAAAACCAGTCAAAAGTTATCATTCAAGAGTAATCAATGTCATTCAGTGCGGTGACTGCAAAAGATTGTTGAAAAACAATACTATTCTATTTACTATAAATGATTTATTTTTGCCATTTTTTTTCCAACTATAAATATTTCTAATTTTAAATGAAATTTTTTTTAGCTTTAAGTAATCTGAATGTTAATTCATTCACTCTTTATAAACTAAATTAAAACAATTATGACTACTTTACTTTAATATTTTTATGAATAAAATGATAATTGATAAAGAAAATAAAAGTAATTTGATCCAAGCTGCTAAAACAAAGCTGATATATAGACATAACTGATGAATAAGAAAAATGAACAGGTAAAGGTATAAAAGTTGTTTGTATTCAGAATATTTAAATAAAGTTTAATTTTTTTTATACATTCAATATTTAATGATAGATGATGGAAATAGTCCAACATATTATCACATCTAATATAACTTCACCATAATCCTTCAGAAAAATATTTGGATTTTTAATTATATTAATATTTTAACCCTATTTAGAATTTACCTTTGTTTTATTCTTTTTTCTAGATATATATAATTTTATCCAGTATTATAGCTTTCCCTACATTTATATTCTGTAACTATTTTTTTTTTTTTACCTTTTTTTTAATTAATTAATTAAATTAATAAAGTTTTTTTATCTAAATCTTTGATCATGCTATGATTATTTTTTAAAATAATAATACCTTTTTAACTTTTATTTCTCTTTTGTTATTAGTGTAATAAATCATTTTTATACTGTCTTTTTCATTGATTAGTCCTACTGAAGAATAAGTTAAAAGCTGTTGATGTTATTATTTCTCATGAAGATAAAGCTTGTTATTTAGCCATTATGGAAAAAAATTATTTTAGAGAGAAATTTGATAAAGAATTGAAATAGTAAATATATTGGTTTAAATGTTATATATAGAGCTAGCAAATAAACATTTGTAATACAAGCTTGTTAAATTAGGTCATGTGATATATGTCTTGATTTTTTTTGTAATATTGGTTTAAAAAATATTCCGATAATCTGATTAAAGGAAATGTAATAGACATTATGAAAAAAAAAGTAAATTCTAAAACTTTTTAATAGAATGAAATATTCAAAATTTGATTTCATATCTGCTAAGATATCTATGAATATTAAAACTCACAAAAAGAATTTGTCTTTAAGATATATTTCTTATTTTACTGGTAGTGTCACTGAAGGATTCTTAAATAATTTTTTAAAAAAATTCGTCAATTTCAATAAGTATCTTTTTTTTCAGGCTTTTGAACAGATTAATCATTTTTAAATAAAAATAATTGGGTATATAGTAGTTTAAATATAAAAAAAATATGTCTCAGTCTTTGAATATATTCCTAATAACACACAGATAAACAACACCGATTAGTCTACTAACCTATTTGTGTGTTATTACTAATAAGTTGTTTGTATTTGAAAAGTTTAAATGAAGTTTAAATTTTTTTATACATTCAACTTTTAATGACAGTTGATATTTTAAATAGCCCAATATATTATCACATGTAAGAATACAAAAGTTATATTAAACTAAAATATAAGTTAAATCAAATACTATATATATATATATATATAGCGCTGACTACAAATGTAATGTAAAAAAGGTAACAAGCCTCCAGCCATGTGCTTTTTTTTATTTTTTATAAATTTACACATCCTTGCCAATGAATATCAATTGCATAAATGCCACTTATGCTTTTTAAACTGATACTCATGGGTAAGTGCATATAAATTCATAAAAAGTGTGTGCCCAGAGGACTGTTACCTTCTTTACATTAGATACATAGTTCACTTATGCTTGTTAAACTGATATTCATGGTCAAGTGTGAGTAAATTTGTTAAAAGTACATGATTGGAAATTTATTATCTTCTTGATATTACATATGTAATCAGTACTACATAAATAGACTATTTATTACAGTAAAATTCAAAATTCACTATTTATTTCTAATCTCAGAGGTTAACAATGAGATTCTATCTCTTTCCTGCTACAAAATAATTAAGGTTACAATTCATTTATAAAATTATAATCCAGGTACACAATAAGTTAAAGTTCTGATCTCAACAGGTGAGCAAACCTTGGCTTATATAATGATAAGCTCTAAGCATAAATACATTATGTATACTTTTTAAATTGAAGCTTATGGGTGAGTGTACATAAATTCATAAAAAGCCAACAACTGGAGAGTTGTTATCTTTTATATATTAAATAAAATAAATATGTTATACAATATGTAATACAAATATACAAAAAATATTATTTTAAGTACAAAATTTATCATGAAAAACATAGGCTATATATTTAAAGAATTGATAGCAATAAAATCATAAATTGTAAGTAAATAATTTTAGGTAAAAAAAATAATTCAAATAAAAATATTTAAAGGTATATGCAAAAGATGTTTTTTATTAGTAAATTAAAAATTACATATAAATATATTAATATATATTTTTTCATTATTCTCATATATGCAGATATTTTGTAGTTCTGACAAAGATTGTTGAATATTCAAAATTGTATATAAATGAAAAATAACAAGAACAAGATATTACATTGAATAAGTGTATAAGAAAGGGGATATAATTGCTTGTATTTAACCATACAATCAATGCATATCAGTTAAAGAAGAAGGAAAGAAATTACAAATATTATTTTAAAAAGAATATGATAATTATTTTTAAGATAAAATATATTTTATTACTGTTACATGTTTGGTTTTGTAAATATTTACAAATATGATCTAATTTTTAAAATAAATATTATACGTTTGATTAGATTTAGATGTTTTTATGATAAAAACATTATTAATAAAGCAAGTATAATTATAAATTTGTATGCATTTTTTCATGTTCTTTTGAATTTTATATATTGATAATAGAAAATGTCTGTACAAAATGAAAAAGATTTCTGCTTACTATAAATATTTGTTATCTTTAGTGGTCACTTTAAATGTTAAATTATTATTATTTTTTCTAACAGATATTTATAAATTCTTTATATAATTCACCAATATTCTATTTCTGTAACATTTCCTGGAGCTTTGATACATTACTTACTAAAAAAATTAAAGTAATGTTCAATGATTTTTTACATAAAATAAAAATTTATAGTAACAAAATTATTAAATTACTAACATATAAACACCTTGTTTTGATTAGTAATTAGTAAAGAAGCATAATGGATGAAATTAATCATGGAATTAGATGAAGTGCTCTTGATAAAAATAACATTAAAAATGCCCTTATGTATTTGAAAAATCAGATTTCAATAGATACATTTTAGTAGTTCTTGGATCTAAAACATGGGCACTTAATCTTTTCATAATTCAAAATATCTATTGGCTGAGTGAATTGAAGTTTTAAACTTTTGATTGGTCAATTACAAAATCAGCAGTAAAAATATATTCATCTTTTAATATTAGATTCATTTTAGTTTCATTTGTAAAAAGCAAATTAATAATTTGTCAGAATATAAAAATAAACTAAAATTTTTTCAAAAATAAATTTTGATTTATAATTATAAAAATATTCTATAATGGTGAAACTAAAAAGAACATTTGTAACCTATTAAAAAATGCTCCGTACATTATTGATTTCTTTTTCAATTTACGTTCATGTAAAAGTAAAGAATTTTTACTAAAATCTTACTAATTTTTCTAAAATAAATATATTTTCAGCATATTTTATTAAAATAATTTATATGTAAAAAAATACTTAAACATATTGTAAAACATTCACTTTCATTTTAAAAATCAAGCAAAGAACTTGGAGCAGTGAAAATTGTTCACAAGCACCCCCTTTTCTTCAAAACGAGAAACAACCAATCAGCATTTTTAAAAGTCCATTTTCTTCCATTGTTTACTTGTAAAATAATTCTAGAAAAGGCAGCATCTTATTGTACATTTTAAGCTTTAAAATGAGCATAAATTTGCTACAATAATGTAAAAATTACCATTTTTGTTAACCAATTGTTTAGCCAATTTGATTAAAATCGAACCTGACACCAAAAGAGTTAAAATAGATAAGAACTCTATAGACTTTAAACTACATAACAAAGTATGAAGAGATATATCTTGGGAGTAACAGGGGGGATTTCAATGGGTGAGGAAACAAGTGATTAACCTTGACAGAATTAAAAAAATTAAAATGAAACTATAACTGGATAATAGATGGTCACTTGAAGTCTTAGAAGCCATCTTAAAAGAATGTAAAAGACCCAGAAAGACTTTTGTATAATGAGATAGATAGTTGAGATAAGGAAGATTTCTGAAATGATGCCAGAAGTTATTAATTGAAGAAACTGGATTACATTGGAGGAATTTCCACGCTGCAGTAGAACTATATGATAATGATGATAATTCTATTTTTGACAATATTTTATCTTTTGATTCTATATCTTTTGACATCTAACTTCAATACTGTAAAAATATTTTTTAATTTAATAATAAAGACCTTGCACATTATCTGCATTAGTATGTGAACAGCTGTACAGATTTTTTATACACTGAGCATATGTAACAGGAAGAACTCTTTCTAAAAAAAAAGAAAGTATCTCAAGCAATCACAAACAGGATAATGAAAAGCAGACAATTGTTGCCTAAAGCAATAGTGACCAACAATTAAGAGGTATCACTTAATGACGTCAATATTAATCTTTTTTTAAATACAATTCATTGTAGCTATCCCTTAAACTTTAATTAATTCATATCTTTAAAATACAATAATATAGAACAAATCTAAGTTTTTATTTAATTTGAAATGCTTGCATCTAATTGTAAAAAATATTCACAGTTTAACATTAATTAAAATCTTTTTCAATTTTATTAGGGAATGTGATTAGGATGTTGTTTCTTGGATTAAATCTGTTGAACAGTGAAAAATACCGACCAATACGATTATAATTTAAAATTAAAATATTTGAACAAACACTTTTATCTATATGTATTAAATATTTTTTGTCAAAATTTAGCACAAACAAACAATTTTTTTTTCTTTTAAAAAATTTAAATGACTTAAATTAAAGCTAAAATATATATTTTTATATAAATATTATTTTACTTGTACCAAACTTTTTTTTTTTTCAAAATATATTTTTCTTTTATCAAACTTTCATTTATTTTACAAATAAATCTTTGTCATTAGAGCGAAACGAATATCATCTTGTTTTGACGGTTTCGAACTTCTTCATGGTTTGAAGTGATTCTTCGAGGTAAGCTGCTCATGACAGCTGCCTAAATAAACTAACTTGAAAATTGAAAAGACCAAGTAAAGTCAGCTGACATGATTTTAGCGTTTATGAAGTACTCCTTAAAGCTAAACTTTAGTTATTTATTGTTCTTAAATTATAAATTAATTATATATTTTAATGCTTTAGCATAAAAAAAAAAAATTCACGATAAAAAAAGAGATTGTATTGTAAGTTTAAATAAAAAAGAAATCTAATGCATATCTTTCTCTTTGTGTGTGTATATATATATAATCATAAAGTTCTTCAAATGTAGTAGTTAGAACATCCATTTGCGATACGCATAATCTAGGATTAAATATGGCAAAATATGGATATTTTTATGTGTAGCTGCAGGTTCTCCTCCATCCAAAAAAATCTTTTCCAGATAAGCAGTTCAAAAATAATTCAGTTGCTATTCATTCAATGGTCATCTGTAAATGGGTAGCTAATCATTTTTAGAAAGTATAATAAATAAAATCTATTAAATTTTTTATCAAGCGGCTGTAGAGTAACCAGATCGTTTAATGTTTTCTGCATCATTCTTTTTCTGGGGAGAAAGGTTGGAATAGTTTTTGTCCATTCGGTAATTTAAATGCTGTTTACTTATTTAAATGTAAATAAGTAATGGAAATGGATTTAAAAATTTATACTATATTATGATTTTTTAAATAGCTTTATTATGGGATAAAAACCTAATGCATAAGCCAAACCTTTAAAAAAATATAAAATAGTGAATAACACATTGCCAGCCTACATTAATCGATATGCTCATTTAATGATTAGTAATTTTTCAAATAAAGCTAAAACATGGTCAGTGTATGAAGGTATGTGACACCCTTTTCCCATAATTAAAGCACTGACTCATAATTACAATCCTGTTTACTTTTTTATGGCCAATAAATTAGCACACATATGATTAACGAAAATTATTTTAGAACATTTAATCCTTAGCTAAGAATAATTCTATTTCCATTTACTAACCAATATTAAATAGGTAATTGGATTAGACTATATTTGGTTATTGAATTTGATCGAACTTGTATCTGCTAACTGAAAAAAAAAATTTTAACTAAGGGCTTGGCAAGTAAACCACTTCAAGACTGTATTTTTAAAAGTCTAAAGATATCAAATAGTAGAAAGTATTAAAATTTTTTAAATTCTATACTCCAATTTAGAAGCATAAAACTTGCAAATTCTATCAAGAAAAGAAATTAAAAAATATATATACTCATGGAATGAAACAGATGATGTAAAACATATGCAATTGCTGAAAATATTTTTACAATTTTGGACTTAAAGATTTGCTAAAGCAAAATTTTAAACATGGAAAAATCAAAATAAATATAGCTACTTCAAAAGCTATCAATAACGATGATGTGTAATAACTTTTTTTATAAATGATAGTAAAAGTTTCTGTGCATAGAATATTATAAAGCCCAGAGATTCTGTTAATTTTAAAATTGCCTCTCTTTCTCTTTGATACTCATCTATTTTCTTAAACATCAATTATTAACACAAAATTTTCTTTTTTTTATTCATTCATTTTAAAAAAAAAATTAAATCACTTCTAATATTATTTTATCACATTTATGGCAAAAACTAAAAATTGTTTACCTCTTATTTTTTCACTTTTACATTATTATTACTTTCCTATAACTTTTTAAGTATTCTACATTCCAAAATATATATTTTGATTTTCAACTCCATATACTCCCATTCACAATCTAAATTCTTATTTTAGTTTTACATTAAACATGATAATTCATGCTCAAGTAAAAATAAAATAAAAAATCATAAGAACAATAGGGAATGTAATAATTTTTTAAAGTTTTATACTTGCCTCTCACTTGGAATGAACTGAAAAATATGATAAATTCAAGACTTTTTATTCACTTAACTTTATTTAATACATGCTGTAATAGAGTGGCAGATTTTTTCGGTTCAAGATTTAAAAATCTCCAGAGCTTGTAATCTTTAAGGCTTTGGAGATATTTAGATCTTGAAAAGACAGAAGCTGCCACTCTGTTACAGCATGTATTAAATCAAGTTAAGTGAATGAAAAGTTTTGAATTTATTACAGTTTTCAGTTTATATCAAATGACAGTCTAGTATATTAGTATAAAACTTAAAAAAATGATTACATTCCCTATTGTTCTTAGAATTTTATTTTTGTGAGCATGAATTATCAAGTTTTATGTAAGAATAAAGATTGTGGATGGGTTTATGTAGAGCTGAAAAGAAGAATATATTTTTTGGAGTGTAGAATACTAAAAAAGTTATAGGAAACTAATAATAATGCAAAAGTGAAAAAATAAAAAAGACAACTTTTAGTTTTTGCCATAAATGTGCTAAAGCAATATTAGAACTGAATCAATAACTTAAGAGCTAAGATGGCATTTGATTTTCTAAGCAAGTAACTTATTTTAATTAATTATTCTTTTTCAAAAGACTCAAATAGTTTTTAAAAAATCGCTATTTTATATGTGGATATTTTACATATACAAAACTATTTTATTTACAAAAAAAAAAAGTTTTTTTTATGTATATTACAATATAGATATAACTTCAAATTACCCCCCCCCCCCCAATAAAAATCCATTCAAAATATTTAAAAAACTCCATGAAATTAATTGTGGATGGCACAAATTGTTATAATAATCACTTTTAAAAATATTGCATTTCACTCTGGTTAATATTAAACTGGGGAAATAGAGATTTTTAAGCTTTGTTGGTTTCAACTGAGATAATATTTCAGGGATAAAAGTCAAAGTCTATTTGTATCACATTTTCTTGACTAAAATGCAAATTATTTAAAATATTAAAAACGCAAAATTTACATATTATAAGCATTATAAATAAAAATCATATCAGAAATCGTAATTTTGTATCGATTTTCTTTTTAGAATTGAACTAGATGTAGAATATGCTAATTGTATAGATACTTATATGATTTAAAATCTTATTGGCAAATATAATTGACTATAGAATGATCTACCTTTTTTAAAAATTAAGTTTTTTATTATTTTTTTCAAAAGCTGTTTTTTTTTTTAAAGCAGACTCCTCTAATCCTAAAAAGTCACGTAATTCATATTAAACATCAATCAAACAATATTTGTATTTTTTTATTTTTTTTTAATAGACGAGACCTGTTTAGATTTTAGTTTTTAATGAAGACCCACTAATTTAAAGTTTTTATTTATTTACTAATAGAATAACAATGATCAAAGTCAAAAAATTTTAAGAAGTATTATGTGTCATTATAACATTTGATATTGGTTAGCAATTATAAATTAAAAAAACAACAACAAACTATTGACATAATAATGACGGAGAATATAGTTGGAATTAATGTATATCATTGTGGAACATAAGTTTTATTTAAACACATCAATTTTTTTAACACTGTTAAACATTAGAGATAATAACATGAATAAAATTCTGGATAAACATTTATTTTCAAATCTTTTTAATTATCTGATTTAAAGGTTGTAATCAAGGCGATGAAATCAATATATAAATAACATCTTTATTCATCACATTTTTGGCAATTATATGGGGGAGGGGGCAAGCCTATATAGATCTTTGATTCTATAAAAAACATAGTGTCTTTAGTAACTACTTATCTAACACTGAAAGCAACCTTTTAAATAAAATTCTTAAAATTATTCTTTCTTTAATAGTTACCAAAGATATTCAGTGATAATTAAAACGTTTTTCATATCTTTTTTTATTATTTTTTTTTATCAATTTTATCAATAAAAATATATTTAAATTCTGGTAGCACAACTTTATGGATTCATATATTTATAAAAATTGCTTTTATATATATTTATAACTTCTATAAGAATAACCAATTAGGATCCTTAGATTTTCTGTTATTAAAATTACAAAGAATGTCAAGCATTGGTGGACGAGAGATCAGCGGCAGCTGCTTTACAAGCAGTTGTCCCGGGTTCGCTTCCCGGCTGATGCTATGACACATGATGAAATTTTTTTTTTTTACAAAGAACGATTTTAAACCTGTCAAGCTAGAGACTTTTATTTAAATCTTTAAATTCTGATAGAATTAGTACTTCATGAAATCCAGTCACTTGAATTACTTCTATTTTTATTTAAAAGATGATCAACATTTTACTATTTATAAATATATCCAATGATTTATTAAGATTATGATTTCATCATGTATGTTGATGTTATTTTCAATGAGTCAAAATATTTAAAGATACTATCATTGGCAAATGACTGCATCCAGTGTAATTATTATTTTATTCCACCAATCAATATTGCCTTTTTTAAATCATTGAATTTTTGTTTTAAACCTTTATATAGCTTATAAAACTCTTATTTATTGTATAAAATTTAGCCAAGCAAAAAGTACCATGTATTTTATTGTATTCAAGTCACTAATTAAATTATCATTATTAGGAGTTTTTTTAAAAATGAATTCAAGATAAGACTTGTATATATCCACAACCCCTTAAAAATATAATAATCTTAAAATATAAATTGATGAATTTAACATTTAACAGCTGTTGAAATTTAGCTGTCCAGAAAAAGAACCTGCTTTTGAATATCACTATCATTTTAACCTTACAAAAAATTGACCCTAAATCTGTCCAGTAATTTGTTTCTATAAGTATTCATGGAATATTGAGGTATTTTACATTTTAACTCCAAATATAATATAGACTGTAAAATTATTGTTTTAAGCTTGAATGCATTCTTGCCCTTTCAAAACATTTCTCTATCTGTTTAAATAATATATTTTGTACAAAAATTGAAAAACAGCAGATGATTTATATTCATTAAGTGAATTTTATTATTTCCAATATTATGTCATTAATTTATTGTTCTTTTTAATATGAGAAAAACAAGGAGATGATCTTTCATGGATGCAATAATATATCCAGAAATAATGAAGTTTCAATTTGGTGAGCTAGAATAATCCGTGATAAAGGCTACATATACCTTTTTACAAAACAATTTTTGACATTCTTACCCTTTTATTGATACATCTAGAATTTAAAAAATACCATGCATTCTTACTTTGTTCTATCAGTTTTTCTTTAAAAAATGCAACCCTTTATTAATTTAATTTAAAAAATTTCTTCTAAAGAACATCTGCATTAACATTGAATATTGATAATTTCACTTACAAATAAATTTCTCATATTCTATATATCTATATTTAGAAAAAAAGTGAAATACCTTTTTATTATTATTTTCTAGAATTTATAAGTATTTTTATTTCAATAGCTTAAACAATTCATGTACAAAGAACAAAATAAAGATTTGAAAACTAGTTAGATATATACAAAAGCTACATATGTTTTACAGGTTTGTTATATAATAGCAATTTTGGAATGCAATATTATTTCAACTACTGGAGGATTAAGTTTCCAAGCTTAACTCAATTCCCTCAATGTTTGTTTATCAAACATATACTCACCTAGACCAGTTCCAGCATGTTTCAAATTAGTGATATGATCAGATATCTCTTTTATAGCTTCAACTAATTCAAAAAGTTGCACATTTGAGCATCACCGTGTGATGTAGCTGTATTATGCAAATCCAAAAGAGACTGATTAACATTTTTTTCCAAAATCAAAACAGCTTGCATAGCATCTAAACCAGAATTCAATTCATTCCATTTGGGCTTCTGGATATGCTGGATTGTGATACTTCATAAATTTTTCAGCACGCTCTCTCTCTCTTCATCACTGCATTTCCTGAAGTATTTAGAAAATCCAGAAAGTGCAATGTCATCTTGATCAAAGTAGTAGGCTATTGACAAATATGTGTAACTAGCATAAAGTTCCATATTTCTTTGTTCATTCACTCTGGCTTCATTTTCCTGGTGATAATTTTGATGAGGTTAAGTCTGAGTCATTTTACTTTAGATTGTTATTACAACCTAAAATTAAAAAACAGGTACTAATCTAATTGAAAAAAATATACAAATTTTGGAGGTGCATTCATGCAAACACTGTTGACTCAAAACAACCTTCCAACTATTTTTAAGGTTGTCTTGCTAAAGTGCATCTTTATTATTATTAATCTCATCTGTTGTGCTCTTTTATTGTTACTCATTTGATAATTATTTCTATAGCTAGGAAAGATATTTTTTTCAGATTTTTCAAGGCATGTCATCTTTACATTATTGTTTATAGGTTCATGCATATTTTCATATTGTTGAGATATATTCAAACCAGGCTTACTAAGCACATAATCATATAACAGTGAGATATTCATCTCAAATATTGTGGTTTATCATTGATTATATTATTTAAAAATCACAATTAAAAAATTCTAGTCTGAAAATCTGTTTTTTTTTGTCATTTTTCTCCAAATGTTGAAAAATTTAAACATTTTATAATTTAAATTTAGAAACATAAAAAAAGAAATTTCAAATGAAATGGATTCAGATTTACAGTACATATAATTAGAAGATGAAAATGCAGTTGCACAAACACAAAGCTTTTGTTACATTTAATTCAGAGAAGTGATTAATGGCATTAGAAGCTCATAAACTGAGTCTATATTAACTAAAGTATTTAGGAGAAAAAAATATATAGAATAGAAAAATTGCTCTGATAAGCTAATATTATATATATTTTTAAGATAGAAGATCATAGCCTGACATCAGCACTTTCCAAATCAGCATATAATAATGGATATTAAAAATAAATTGTAGATATGATATCTATATAACAACAAAATAATATATGACAACAGCTGAAAAAAATCATAACATAAAAAAGCTCTTTTCGGCAATTTTTAATTTTTGCCCTTTTTAATATGTCTTAGTTAACTACAAAAAACAGCCTATATTACATATATAGTAACATCTACTGGCTCTCTATAAAATTAACACAAGCCTATAATTATGCTTTAGTATCTTTATAATAACATATATTAAATAACCCTTCATTCATTTTTCATTATCCAATTATTAATTAGATTAATTGATGATTTATAAGTGTTCATACAATTATTTCTGTTATAATTAATATAATTAGTTTCATATATCTTCTTTCTATTAATTTCTTTAATATAATTTAATGGGCTTATATTATTAATACAATCTATTCTATGTCCATATTTTAAGTAGTGAACATATAATGCAGATCTGTCATCTCTTCTATTAATAGCATTATTATGTTCTTTAGCCTTTTCTTCTAATTGTATGTTTATAATAAACCATATTGCAAATCCCACAAGTAATTTTATATACTATACCTTTTTTATATTTTATATAATCTTTTATTTATTTTATTTTTTTATGGATAGAAAGAAGCTACTTTACAAAAAGAGCAATTTATAAACTTGTATACTAGTTATGGATATAACCCTAGAAGAATTATAAATATATTATTTAATTATAAAAAATATAATTTGGGTCATAATAGTGAACCAGACAATATAAAATGGGTAAAACTTTCATATGTTCCTAAAATTTATCATACATTTTTAAAAAATAAAAATAAAAATTATATAGATAAAAATATTAAAATAGGATGGTCAAATAGTAAAAATCTTGATATATTAGTAGGGCATTATCAAATAAAAGATGATATAAAATATAAAAAGATATAGTATATAAAATTACTTGTGGGGCTTGCAGTATGGTTTATTATAGACATATAGCAAAACAATTAGAAGAAAGGGCTAAAGAACATAATGATGCTGCTAATAGGAGAGATGACAGATCTGCATTATATCTCTACTTCTTAAAATATGACATAGAATAGATTGTGTTAAGAAGATAATCACATTAAATTAATTAAAGAAATTAATAGAAGGAAGATATATGAAACTAATTACATTAATTATAACAGAAATAATTGTATGAACATTTATAAAACGTCAATTAATTTAACTAATAATTAGATAATGAAAAATGAATAGAGGGTTATATTATGTGTGATATTATAAAGATACTAAAGCATAATTATAGACTTGTGTTGATATATGTAATATAGGTTGTTTTTGTAATTATATAAGATATTAAAAGAGCAAAAATTAAAAATTGCCAAAAGGAGCTTTTTTATGTTATGATTATATGATCATATTACAGCTATTGTCATATATCATTTTGTTGTTATATAAAGATATTTTATTCTATATCATATCAAGAATTTATTTTTAATTTGTAAAAGCAATATAAAGGATTTAGTTCCTTGTATTTTAAATAATGGATATGAATTAAAGGTTTTATAAATCATCATTAGTTACTTTTATAAGTTTCAATTTAATAATTTTTAAAATAATATATATATATATATATAATAAAAATAATGACTTAAAATGGGATAATATATTTTATAAATAACTAATAAACTACAAACATGTTTTTATTTAATTTCTTAACATCCTTCAATTAAAATCCATTTAAATTCAAATTTAACAGTAGTAAGCATCAACATGTTATATCCTAAGATTCATTAATTTTAACATTAATACATTGTCGACTAATACAAGATATCATATTTCTATTTATTAAAATTGCCTCCTTAATTTTTCTTTTATTATGGTTTCTTGCCTCATGAAAAATCTTAGTTCTAGTTGGATTTATACGTTGATCTATTTCCACAATCTAATATGAATATTGAATGTCCTTAAAAATATTTAACTTTATATAAATATCCCAAACACATTCAACTGTTAGTAATAGCACACAGGTTAATACTAACAATTGAATGTATTTGGAATATTTAAGTAAAGTTAAATTGTTTTAAAGACATTCAATACTCATTCATATTAGATGATGGAAATAGACCAATATATAAATGCAACTAAAACATCATCACAAACCTCAGACAAACAATCTTAGTTCTAGATTGAAATTGATATTAAACTCATATTTTCATGATCAAAGAAAACAAATATTATTAAATCATTATTACTTTTATTTTTTATACATTTATATAACAATTGTTACTATTTTAATTTTTCTTCAAGGCACTTCAGTTCACCTATGTTTGAAGTCTTGCATTTTACATATATTTTGACACACAACGTTACTTTTCTGTTTAAGATATATAATATTTTTTGAATTATTAACCAATCTTTTACCATTAAAATTCATGAATATTGGGATATTACATAATGATGTTTACTTTGCTAAATTTGAATTTAAATAATTTTTAGTTGAAGATGGTTAAGGAAATAACTGAAAATACTTGTGTTTTATTATAGTTATTTATAAAATATGTTATCACTGTTATAATAATTTTATTACAGTAATTATTCCATAACGGGCATTTTATTTTATTTACATGTATATATTTATCTCCCATCTATTTATACAGCATTTTTGTGCCTTTATTTATCTGGTTCAGTAAATAAATGAAACATTCAATTGTCTGTGCTATTTGATTTAGTGTACAGGCAGAGTGTTAGATTCTGAAATGGAAAGGGTTTGAATCGATTCCAACTCTTGCACTTCCGGGTTCAAACTTCTAATGAACTCATGAGCAAATAAAACCATGTGATTATTTATTTATTTAATAATTGAAAAACAAGTTTTAAAATATTTATTAGTAAAATAATCTAATATTTTATCGCTTAAGAGGTTATATACTATTCGAGCACGTGATAGAACCTAACTAAAGTTTGAGGATCTTTAAAGTCTGTTATTCCACTAGTGCGCTTAATAAGCGGCACAAGATTTATTGAAAGTACGCAAGACATTCAGTAATAAATGTCATGTCATTATTTGGTATTCATGGATTCATAAGTAAGTAGAAAAATAGCCCAATCCTCTTAGACATAATGAATCCATATATATATACGAATTCGTGCAATTTTGTCATTTAAAAAAAAGAAGTGGCAAATGATTTATTCTAGTATATATATAGAAAGCTTCCCGAAAGAAATATAGATTTTAATGAAATAACTTGAAATCAAATTAAACGCATACTTCATGATGCATGAATAATTGTTTCAAAACATAAACACAAGGTAATTAAAATATGAATTTAAATTAATAACGCATTCTTAATATTAATATAAGAATTTAAAAGCAAAATTATCATGAAACCCTTTATTTTTAGTTGACTAATTGATAAAAATTGTTACAACATTTAAAAATAGATTTACTAAATAAAAATATTTAAAAAGTTAAGCACAAATAGTAGAGACGAATACAGGAGAGAAAAATTGTGCGGTAAAATAAGCTTTATTTTACACATGGGTTCATTTCTTTAACAATAAAAGAGAAAAATGGAAATCATGTCGCGAAAATAATAGTAATAATTATTTAGTTTTAAAAATATATACAGTAAATCAAAATGCAATAATTTTTTAAGGGCAGTCTTGTGCACAATAGGAGGCTCCAATCCGTGCAGTAAATATTAAAAATAATAGATGATAATTAATAATAATATAATATGCATGTTAAACACACATGCACACATATATGTATACATTGAAAGTATGTACATCATACCCATATATAATAAAGATGAATATATATATATATATTACTTGCACAATAAACAAAAATTAAAATGTAGTAAATCAAACCTTGTCTGAAGATTTGTGGTGATAGCATTTTATGTGCATTGGGCTATTTCCATAATCTAGTTGAATTTTTAGATGTTTTTAGAAAAAAACCAATTTTTTTTTTTCCAAATATATTTAACAGTAAATATAAAACACAATATTTCAACAGTTTTTTTTTTTTTATTCATTCTTAAAATTTATCTTCTGATGGATAGATGCAGTCCATTACAATATCCGTATATATACAATTCATGTGAATGTATGTTTGTAAATAAAGCTATCATGTGATCCATGTGAATGTTTGTCTATAAGCCTGTCATGTGAAAAATTCACAACCAATTAAAAAACTATTACATTTGTTTGTAACACTGTCAAATTCACAATTGAAAAAAAAAATGTTTTTATAAATAAATAACTATATCTAACTAAATTGTAATTTATATTACAAGCATTTTATGCAAAGGAAGTAATTCCACCCTTTATATTGAATAATCTGTAATTTTTATTGCAAAACATATTTTATGTGAAGAAAGTAATTCCACCATTATTAAACAGTGATTTTTATAATTATCCATAATGCTGTCAAATTCGCATATCAAATATAACAGGTATATTCAAAATTTAAACTTAGATTTATTAATACCTTGATGGGTACATTTCTGAAGTGTACCAAACAGGCTGGGTGGTTCCAACTCTTTTTTTCCAATTTTTTAATTGTCAATTTCTCACATTTATTTATAAAATATTAAAATCTTTTATTTCATCATCATCATCATCAACCATTATTAATCCACTGCAGGATGGTCTCCCCAAGTTCAATCCATCTTCTGTGATCTTTAGTTTCTCTTCTCCACATCACCCCTGCACACTTTCTTATTTCATCCATCCATCTCACATATGGCCTCTTTCTGGGTCTTTACAATCACTTGGAATTCAGTTTAAGATTTCAACTATCCATCTATTATCATCACTTCTAACAATATGTCCAGTCAATTCCACTTCAGTCTTTTAATTTTTTTCAATGAGGTCAGTAGTATCTGTTTGTTCTCTTACCCACATATTGCATTTCCGATCTCCTTGTTTCTCATAACATGCATCTCTCCATACTTTTTTGAGTGGTCTGAAGTCTCTGTATTGCTTTTCTATTAAGTGTCCAGGTCTCAGATCCATAAGTAAAAAATTCTAAAACACATTTATTAAAAACCTTCCCTTTCAAACACATAGGCATATTTCCCCTTAGTATCAAGTTATTTCTACCAAAAGCACTCCACAGTTTAATTCTATGATTAATTTTATCCAATATATTTCCATCTGTATTAATAATCTGATTATGGTATTTGTAGCTGTCAACTTCTTCTAACTCATCATAATCAATCTTTATTTTCATATTTTGAGAAAATCCATTGAACATTACTTTACCATTTTTAACTTTATCTTTAGTCCTACTTTCATCTGATAACTCCTGCAACATTTTCTGCAGCTCTAAAGCAGCATTATTTGAAAAAAACAACTACATCATTGGCAAAATCTAAATGTCAAATAATCTCCATTTACTTTTACTCCTCTAGCTTCCCATTTTAATCCACAAAATACTTCTTGCAACACTGCTGTAAAAAGTTTTGGAGATATGGAGTCACCCCGTCTTACAATCTTCTCAATGTTAACTTTCCTAGTATCATTATGTAATCCAATTGTTGCTGTTGCATTTTTATAAATATTCTTTAAAATATGACAATATCCTGGATCTATATCTTGATGATCCAATGCTTTAATCACTGAAGAAATGTTCATAGAATCAAATGCCTTTAATTTATACTAAATCTTAAAAGAATTTGTTAAAGCAATCAGTTAAAAAAAATTCATGGCCTTTATAGGCTGGATACGTTTTGTGAATATATATATATTTCTACCTTCTATGTGTGTGTGTTGGGGAGGGGTTATATATTAGAGAAATATATTTTAGAAGTGCTAGTATTTTTTTTTTTTTTTAAAAATATTAATTTAAAACATAATAATGTTTTAAAATTATAATTTATTAAAGTAAAAAAAAAAGTATAAGCTTTTATTGTAGATTTAAATTTCAATTTATTTCTTTTTTAACGATGTATAAAATATAGAAATAAAAAAAGGAAAAAGGCGTGAAAAACTCTGAAAGCTTTTTTTAAAAAAGCTAAAATGTGATATGATATATATCAATTTATATCACGTGTAAAATAAAAAAGTTAAAAGTGTAAAGCAACTATGTTCAATGATTAAATCCAAATATAATAGGTAGATCATCATCATCGTCATTTATCTACCAAAAGATTAATCCAAAAATAATTCCAGTCTACTTTTTCTAAAACTTTTCTGCTATTAGCTTTGATTTTCAAAAATTCAAAGCTAATATTTTTTTGGCAATTATCTATCTTTTTCCTTCTACTTTTTTTTTAATCCTCTAGAATATGTTTCAATATATTTTTTATAAGTTTTTTTGTCATTTTTATGTATACAACCAGTGCTATTTTTTTTAATAAATATTTTTTTTTACTTAATCTTATTTATGAAATATTTTCTCTCAATCCAACTTATTATTTTTATTCAACTATAAAATCTCCAGACCAGTGCTCCATTTGAGAACTATTCTGGTTTTATCTTACTATAAAAATAATCCACGAATAACATTTAATAAACCTCTTTCTTATTTCTAATTTTGTAAGAGGCGCAGAAAAACTAGATATTCAATACAATTCTCAGACTAACATCTTTTTCAATAACTTGAGTAATAACTGGCTATTCAAATACTGCGTTTAGATTTTTATTTTCTCCATTTATTTTTCATTGTAAACTTGTTTTATAACTTGCAATCAAATCATCACTTTTGTATTTTTACTTTCTTCATTTATTTTCTGTTATTTTGGGCATATTTAAATGCATTTTCATTTCAAATTAAGTATACATTTCATTATAAGATCAGCTCACTAATTGTAAGTACTGTTATATCCATTAGCAAATTTGGCACAATGAATTTTTCTCTTCATTATTATCTCTATTCTTAACAAAATAATTGTCATTTGTAAATCATTTAAATAAATAATAAAAAGATAAAACGTCTTTATCTTATTCTTCAAATTTCTAGAAAAATTTACCAAAGGATTTTGTTCTCTCCCGATGTGTGTGTTTTAGAATATCGAACAATAACAACAAAAAATCTAATACATTCTATTAAAAGCCTATTCGAAGATTATTGAAACAAATGTTAATCTAAAGAAACTAAAATTGTTTGGAAGTGCAAAAAAGAGAAATTGTATTATACAAAAATCAGCAATAAAAGAAAAATTAAAAAAATAAATTCAATATTCTTTGCAAATATGAGTTTAATCATTTTTTAATACAAGCTATACATTATGTATAAAACATTATAATCTATTAGAAGCATGCATGTTTAGTTATATTTTATTAGGCAAAACCCTGTAATTTAATTGAATTAGATATTTTTAATACAATTATGATTGATGTAAAATCATCTACAGATCATTACATTACAAAGATCTAATTTTTTCAAATACATGGTATTTCTCAAACTTCATTTTATCTATTGTTCTAACATTTCTTTCCTTTCTTGCATCACATGAACTATTAATAAAAACTCATTGACTTTATTATATTTATCATTCCTATAATTTATTTTTACAGTTCCAAATTATTTTTTGAATAATAAATAATCCTTCTTTTATTTAATTATTTACTTTATTTCATGGCTTTTCCCCACCTAAAATATTTTACAAAACAATTTGTATAGAAAAAAAAAATATATTCATAGAATAAAGCATTAATTAAAAAAAAATTCTATATGAAAATAAATATATTTTCTTTACAATTTTGGTGATTTTTTTTATATTTTTTAACCATATTTATATTCCATGTCAACAGTTTAATTTTTTATACAAAATTATTGTAGTAATTTCACAAACAACTTTAATTACTTAACTTCTCTGCTGATAATTATGACACCTAAACATTATTTCAACATTTTGCACCATCTCTTGGCCATTTTTGGAAACATATTCTTTATTTTACACTTATTTTATTGTAAACTCATATTGTAATCTAAATTTAAAATTTTAGTTCAGAAAAAATCTGCATATGGTAGTGTTTTAAAAAAAATATTGGTTTTTCTTTGACATCTATTGTTATATTGTCATGCCTTTTTTACCTTATAAGGATTTACTAAATTCTGTCAGCTTTGGCCATTGTTCCTCAGGTGTTTCTAACTGTCAAAGTCAGAAATCAAACCAAAATGTTTTACACTTTCATTATATATTTTGAATGTAAAAAAATATATTTCTCATAATTTTTTACATTCATAATTAAGTTTTTACATTAATTTATCTGAATATAAAGTTTGATTTGAAAAATTTTAAATTTTACAAGAAAAATAATCATGGGAAAGTAAATAGCACTTGACCGCTATTCAAAACAAGTGAATAACATTGACCACTACTTGCATGTCAATGACATTTGGTGATAACTAGAAAAACACAACTAGTTTTTATAAATATTTATGGATTTTATGATTACTTTTTACATTATATTTACTAATAATGTTGATTATTGATTAATATATTGATTAATATTTTAATTTAAAATATTTAATTTTAGATGAAGAAAAGACAACAGAAGTAAATATTCAGTGATTGTAATTTCTAAGACACAGGAAATCAATGGCAATTTCATGTTATAATTGGTTGAAATATAATTATTTTGTTTTATGGCAGGCTTATTTTCCTATGTTTTTCTTATAATTTTCTTCAGTTATTAATATTGTTTTAAATTTTTCATTATACTTAACCAATTTGAATGTAAAATAATTCAATGTTTAGAAGCTAAATGAAATCAAGTCTGATTATTATACATAAACATATTTCAAAATAGAAGTGAGCTAGATATGTTTTTGATGAATGAAATCACTCAAATTTTTATTCAATCTGGCTAATAAGAAAATTAGTCATTTAAAGAGTTTTAAGCTGTTATAAAGATTGTTTGAGTTAATTACTTCTAAATTTTAAGTTTAAAGTTTACATCAAATGTAAGAAAAATTGTATTAGTATGGTTAATGAATGACAACTAGTTTCAAGGTAAATGATGACACTAGCTATAACAAACATATGTCCAGTAAAAATTAGTAATTTTTTTCATCTAAGATTATTGCTTAATCATGCAGTTTTTCATTTCAATATTTTTTCAGGTGGAAGTCAAGAAATTGAAATTTGCATTTTTTGCCCTCTATTGAGAAATTTTGTGAACTTTTTTTTTTTACAGTTTTAAAATGTACGTATATATTTTTTCTAATAATTTTATATAATAAAAAATCAACATTTAATAATGTATTATTATATAATAATATATTTATTTAAAAATCAATACATATTATATATTGTTATAAATATTGATATGTGATTCTTCAAAGTTCTCATACTTAAAAAATATTTGTCTGAGTTTATTTACCATATAAGGTATTGGCCATTAAGCTAAAAGAAAATCTTTTAATTTTAAATAAACTCTGACAAAAAGCTATTAATGGTTACAAGAGCAAGTAGTTTAGCTTGGAATTATCAATTTCAATTGGTGGTTGCTCAACAAAAACATTGCTTAATACATTTCTCTAGTTATTTGCATAAAAAAATCCATGTTTATTTGTTTATATCTTAATTAATCCATAAAAATATTTAATTAAACATTTATATAGTTCTAAAGTGAAGATGATTTGTTATTTCCAGGACTTTAGAGATATGCAATTCTTTAATTAAAGTTCACATGCTTATAAAAATATCTGTTTAATTTTATTTCCATGTAAAACCATGCACATTTATATAAAGAGAATCTTTTTTAATCTTTAAGTATATTCTGATAAAAAGTTATTGTTAATTACTATAACAAGTGATTTAGCATATGGCTATTAATTTCACTTAATGGTTACTTGACAACATCATTACTGAGCAAATTTCTCCATTTATGTACATGGAAAATGCTCCACATTTATTTGTTTGCAATATGTCCTTGGATGCATCATGTAGGTAATGGCAAAACCACAGCAATATTTTTATTTTCCTGACAATTATTGAATTTAACATTTCTTTCAAACTCTTGAGGCATGGCAATGAGCTCTCTCCTACCTCTGTTCTAAAAGCTTTGATTTGAATATTTTTCATTATAATTTGCCTCAGTTGCCCATTATCTTTTTTGTCCTTGTCTAACATTTATCTTCTGTGCACCTTATACTATTTGCTTACTTCCTTTTAATCTTTTCTCCTTTGACCTGGTAATTCTCATTCTCAATCACTTCTAATCTCTGTTTCGGGCATATGCTGACTTCTGCTTGCTCTATATCTACTCTTAAGATTTTTTTTATTTATTTCTATATCTTGCTGATGCACCCTATACCACTTTCCCTTCATATTCTCTATTCTATCTTTTAGTTCATCATGCATCCTTTCTTTCCTGTGTACTATAGCTTTTTTCTTATCCTTAACTTAAGCTGTATGGCTTTTTTTATCTATCCAAAATTCTCTTCCACCTTGTTTACTCTTATACTTTTTAACCTTATTTACTCTCTCACTTCATTAACATTTTCTTTCATTACTGTTACCTTGTACTCTACTTCATTAATATTTTACTTAGCCTTTTTTCTACTGCTTTTATTGCATTTTGCATCTGATCTGTTTTATTCCTCATCTCTTGCTTCCTTTCTTCCATCTTTTTCTTTATATCCTGCTGCTGTTCTTTTATCATTTTTATCATTTGAAATAGACTGTTTTTCACTTCTAGTTTAGTTTGAATTATCGTTTCTTGATTGTCTTGCTTTATCTTGAAATGGTCAGAATTCATATATCTCATTAACCAGTTGCATCTTACCTCCACTACAATCGAATAGCAGCACCACAGGTGGGTTCAGGGCCTGCAATACTGAGATTGAATCTAGTAGATTGATTACACAACATATAACTATGGGATAATGTACTTGCCACCACATTAGCAAACATCTTTTAGGCTACAGGGTTCAAAGAGATGCAAGAGACTCTAACTAATTTTATTACAACTAATATTATTATAAAATCAATGAATGATCTTATTATATTTAATTTATGATACAAGAGACTATGGCTATAAGGCATTAAGAAATGGACATGAAGATGAAGATATAATTAAAACTATATTTAATATTGGTATAAAAACTATTTACAACTTGGAGTTTGATCCCAGTCAATACTCCTAATATGGCATAAGTGTATATTAAAAAGTATTAATAATGTGACCTGTCCCTTTGGGTATATAATAGTAGCACACTGTCATTTCATGCCCCAGACTAAATATGCTAGCTATTGTGTGAGATAAATGTCGAACAAGATATACAGCAGCAAATTTACTTATCCCAACAATAGGTTAATATATAAAGTTTTAAATTAAAGATTAATTCTCAAAGGAGCCTGTGATTTGAGAGCAGATAATGTGGGAGGCTTGGGAAGTGAGATCAAAAGCAGAAAATAAAAGAATAATTGAACTAGATGAGAGGTGGTATTTATAGAGATGCCATAGAATAATAATGGAGTGAACTTTGAGATATAAGCCAAGAGGGAAATATATACTTATGGGTGAGATTTCTACCAGGGACCCTACAAGACTGGTCATAAATGCAAGTCCAGGTGTGCAGGAACTTCTGCCACTGTCACTACACAACCATATGATGGACTCAGCTTTCCAACAAAGAACATTCTATGCCCTTCCTAATGGGGTGGAATGATACCTATAAATATAAGTATCCAGTGATTTCCCTGGCTTGGAATAAGAGAAAACCTTGGAATCACTCAATAATAACACCTATTGTTTGATAATAAAATAAGATTTATATTTAAATGCTAACAAGTAATGATTCACCTTCAAGACCCACATTTATGAGTGATTAACTGACAATCCCTCAAATAACCAGAGATTGGTTTAATTATAAAGTTAAATGAAATGGATACCAATCAAAAATAATATTAAAGGGTAAAGATTATAATTCTAGTATTGCTAATTGTTAAGCTAAGATGTCCACCCACACAAATTATGATATACCCACACTCATAGCTAGTCATGAAAGTAAGATGCGTCTCTAAAGCTAAGATAATTCATTAAAATATAAATGATATGAGAAAGCATATTAATATAAAATGAAACACATCTGACAAATAATTTTTAAAATATAAAAATAGATAATTGCTGAGCTAGCCAATTAATAAATATGAGACAAGTTTACTATAAACATTATCTAATAACTCTGCACATTTCGGTGAAGGTTAACATTTAATAAAGTTAAAAGGCTAGGTCAGAAATTATTGAGGCATGAAATTAATTATGTAGATAAATGATTTTAATAGAAATGGATACCCAAAGAAAAGAAAAGATCACATAGTAATTAAAAATTACAAATTTTAAAAAGTTTAGTGGATTTAAGATAGAATTTACATGAGTATATGTTATGATTAAAATATTATACATTAGGAAAATGAGTTCTAGTTTAAATAAGAGCAGAAAAGTTCTTAAAGCTTTTGGGTACCAGTAACCTTTGATTTAAAGCAGAACATACACATTGTGAGTGATCCTCCTATTTATGGATTTTGGCACAGTAGTTTTTCCTTAAGGGTTCATTTGGTATTCATGATTACAAGCAGCAGTCGATTAGGCAGCAGCATATGGATTACAGTAGACAGTTTAAATTCATTTTAAAGCAAGTAGGGGATTCAGTGCATCTCCCATTTCTCCAGAGAAGAATAGCTCAACCTACTACTCAGCCATAGCAAGATGATATGTAAAAATCATATTTTATAAAAACAGATGGTAGACGAGATTAGCCTGACATTGGGAGATTCAGATAGATAAATAGAAAGAAGCCCATTATACTTTAAACAAGACTTATATACTTTTTGTCCCCCTTGCTCTTTATCTTACGGATCGATCTGACATTACATATTTGTTCATCTTTCAGGTTTGCTCAAAATATCTGCAGGTAAAATAAAGCATTAAGAACACATGTTCCATCTGTCATTTCAATCTTTACATTTTACTTTATTACATATTTCACCTACAACCTCATTATATTGCACATGTTTCTCTAAAACTAATTAAAAAGCTTTTAGGAATATTTCTCAGTATTCTATTGTCTCTCTCCCCACCCATTATGACTTACAATATTACTTAGCAGGGGAATTTCTATTTTTTTTTTTTTTTTTTCATATGTCATAGCATCTGCCGGGACGCGAACCCACACCCGTCTGCAACCAACTACTTGCTTGCATGGCGGCTGCGATACCTCTCGGCTAACAACGCAAGACTTAGGGAATTTCTATTTTTAATACATTTAAACATTAAAAGGTTAAACCAACTTTTAGATTTTATAAGTTAAAATGTTATATATAACTTTGACCTAAATAATAATTAATGCAAAATATTAAATACACCTGGGTCTTGGTTTATGTGGTAGATAGGTTCCATAGAAAACCCTCATTAAAAAAAATTGCACAAAAATAGACTTAATTTGCCTTGAAAAATGGGGGATAGGGACTGTAATTTTCAGAATTCACATAAAAGCAAAGCAACAAAGAAAGATTACTTTAAAATTCGCATTAAAAAAATAAGCAAATAAAGTATGACTAATAAAAAATTTCAAATATTTGAAAAAAATTAATACAAGATAAACTTTTTTTATTTTTTTTATTAACTACAGTATTTAATTTTACATTTTTCATACATATTTTAATCATTACTGCTAGCGTTCATTTGTAAACTGGAAAGAAATCAGACTCAATGTGAGATGATGTGATGTATTGTGGTTCCTCCTTAAACAAAGTCAAGAATCTTTTAGAAATTATGCCCAGAGAAACCTGTTAGCCACTTTATTTTTATTCGTGATGTGTTGTACAACTAGTGCCACTTTCAGTCTTGTGCTGTGTTAATGGTTTTTTGTTTTTATATTAAAAAAATGAGATTGTAATCAAAACAAAAAAATTATACATTACCATTAGAAAGATTATTTTCAGTTTATAATATCTTCGTTTTTTATTTTAAAAATCTAAAAGATTATTTATTTCTGTTATATATAACAAAATATACATTTTAAAAGTTTAATTGTTTTGAATATTTGTTGCAATATTTTTATATGTAAGTATAAATCTAATTATTATTATTTACTCATTAGTATAAATAGGTTATTTACATAGAAGCTAGCATTCTAAATGCAACTTCAGGCCATATTCACGTTAGCTGCCAATATAATGTTATTTTTTGAAAAAAAAAAAAAGCATTTCAAGTGAAAATAAGTTATTAATAATTTAAATTTTTTGATATACAATAAATATAGTGAAATATGAAAGATATTAAGAAGAAACATGAATCGCATAACTTCAAAATCGCATTAAAATAATCCACATAAAACGAGACCCAGGTGTATTCTAACTTTAATAAATTATTTCCAATGCATTAATATCTCATATTGGAGTGTGTGTGCATGATGCATATTTACAAGATTTTATATATAACTAATACTATTATACATGGTCCAATAATGAGGGTTTAAATTTAGGTGGGATGAGGGAGTGGGTAGAAGAAGATAGAATAAATATGATTGAGGGGAAATAAGATTCAAACTTGAATCTTACAGTTTCAATCTTATCCATTAAACCATGTTGATTTTCTTTCATTTCTTTCAACGTATAAAGTTGACATTATTTTATCTCTAGATTATTTTTATTAAACATTTCCATCATCAGCCTTTAACATCATCTGCATATCTGTTGACTCATTTGTTCTTTCCATCACTTGGGGATTTTTGAAAGAAATAAGGCTATTTTTCTCAATTATAAATCATATCATACAAAAATATAAACTTCTCTATTTTCTAAACTATTAATTATTTATTCTGATTAAATATCTACCCACTCTGTTTTACTTTAGCTGAACAAATGCCAAATTCTCATCAAAGTCTTTCCTTTGTCATTATATTTATGACCTAATTTTAACTTCTTCATGTCCTCTTTTACAAAAGACTTTTATATATATATATAACACAGGATGTTTTTATTTTTTCACAGCTGAAACCAATTTTATAAAATAAAAATCATTCTTATTATACCACGTGTATATTTATATATTTTGTTTTCAATATTGTTAATAACTTGTTACAAATAAACTTTTATTTCAAATTATATATTTGCAATCAACATTTTACTTTTATCAATTTAAAACAAACTACTTCAAATAACTCTTTACCTTTTCACACCTGTCAAATTTATTTTAACTAAATAAAAATGAACTTATTCTAGTTAAACTTTTTTTTTCCAACATTAAAAATCTATATTTCTCTCTGGAATAAATGGTTAAGTCATTGATAATACAACTATCTTACAAAAATATACTATATATCTCAGGGATACATAGTTCATATATTCAAGCCTCATTTCAGGTGCTATGTATAAAAATATTTATTTCAGGGTTATGTGGGCTATTCTTCGTGCCCTACATTGCAGGCACCTTGTTGTAAAAAAAAATACTATTGTAACTATCAGAATTGCGCGACCTACATGCAAATTACGCGAGGACAAACCAAGGTGCATTCCACATTCTGACATCACAGAATACCAACTTTTTTTTTAAAAGCCATTAAAATCAAGGAGAAAACAAGAGTCTTAACTAATGTCCTAAATTGTTGATTGCAAATAATGATTAGAAAATGCCAAAAATAATGAGACAACACTATTTATTTATGTATATTCAACACAAAACACACACTGGCCTGATTTTAGTTAATTAATTCATAAACTAACTTCAGATAAGTAAACCTTTCCAAATTTAATTTTAGCTATTATTTTTTTTAAATTTATGCACAGATATAGTATATGATAGTATAAAGATTTAAAGCATTTGGTACTTTTTTAAAATACTATTAACATTAATTGTTTGAATGGATTCCAATCTACTGCATAGACTCCTAACTGCTTTCAACTGTCATATGCACTGTTCTAATGATAACTGATACAAGTTTATAACTTAAGGCCGATCTTACTACTCGACTGTTGTAATTAATTACAGATTATGTTATTAGTATGCAATAGATGATAAAATAATTGTAAAATAGGGATTTCACATCTGACCTACATAGGTTATATAAGAACACATACATGGAACAATTATATGCCTACAATAGGAATTAAACTTTTATAGCATATATAATATACAGTGACAGGCAGTATATATGTATCACTAATATGTATGAATGTAAAATGGAGGCATGTGGTTGGAAGTGATCTTCTGAATTGATGAATACCAGCTACACATTCTTATCAGTAATAATTGAAATACAAAACTACTTAGCTAAAACTTATATGCAATTAATATAATCCCAATTTAGCTTGTATATGCAGCATGATTGACCTTCACTTATAATTTATAGATTTACTGAATTAACATATTAAAAAAAGTGGAAATAGTGATATAATTAGTATATACCTTTTAATAGCATGGCAAGAGACTGCAATTGCAAGTAACTGCCTTTTATAAACTAATTTATTACAATTAGTGCTGATTAAATTGTGGCATATTTCAATAAAACAAACTTCAATCTCTTGCCATATCTGCTTGTAAATAGGTTAATTTCATAACTATCAATTAATATATTTCATTATATTAGAGATAATAATTAACCAAATATTAGTTCAAAGTTATTCTTTCAGCTTAACAGTTTATTTTCAGTCTTTAGGTACTTGTGTTGATTTTTGAACATAACTATGGTGGATGAAGACTTAAATCATTACTTCACATTCATTTTGAATGCATAGATATTAATTAGATCTTGGTTTGATGGCTGGTTCTACCTATAGCATTGGATATCAGACATTTCCTCTTCTAAACACATAGCAGATATACATTTGGATGGTTCTTCATATACAGACAGTTTCTTTTTTGGGACTCAGTGATGGTTTTCTGGTGTGCCTTCTGCCAGCTTGACAGAGCAAGATAGATAATGGTTTCCCTATTCTTGCATGATAGACTTGTTGTAACTAACAGATAGGAATTAATTAAAGCAGAATAATAATAACAGCTGAATGATAATCACTGGGAGGATCAAGATAGAATAATAGAAAGATCATCTTGAATGTAATTTCCAGAATTATTTATATGATTTGGAGTTACCTTATCTAAAAAATTTGGATGTCTTTTGTCATTTGGATCTTTTGATTTATTGGGTAAAGATAATGCCATTACTTTCACTGAGATATGAGTTTATTTGTCTAATAAACGATTTGCATGTTTTTATTTTTGAGTGGGGGGGGGGGATAACAATCTTTTTAATTAAATTATTTTAATTATCTATCTCCTAACTCTCAACCTAAGAATCTGTTTACAAACATTTTAATTTCTTTTCCTAGAGTGTCATTTCCATCTTTTTTTTTAATCATTAAAAGAAAAACACCTTTTTCTTTTAAATTATTTTTAAGTTAAATTTAGAATTATTTTTTTTTAATTTTAGAAAAATATTTGTCATTTAATACAAAATAACTATATAATTAATTTTTATTTATTAAATTTATTAAACTTTTGAATTTAAAATTTTGTTCGTAATTTTTTATATACAAACATGAGGTATATATATATATGCATATATATATAGCTTCAATATATATATATAACGTAGTATTTGGGTTAAACAGTGTGTTATTTTTGTTTACTTTTCAACATTTCAACAAAATAGCATCTGCCAACTGTCAAGGTTAAACATTTCAAAGAAAAAACGTTAGATCTAAAATAGTAATGAGATTGAGTATGAAGTAGTTGGGCATTAAGAATATGTGAATTAACAAAATGTTTATTTTCTTCAGTTTCACCATTAATTGTTTTTCAATTTATATTATAAGAAAAATATAAAACAAATGGTCTCCATAAGGTTTCAGGAATGCGTTGTGCTTTATCAGTTCTAATTAAACTAGTTGCTCTTTTTAATATTTAAATTCACTCTCTCATGGTTTTCAATTCATACTTGACTAAATTAGCAATTATTTTGACATTATGAAAATCAATATAATCCAGCCTTTTGGTGACCACTTATTTTATTTCTTTTTTCTAATATAAACTTGAAACAAATACTGGTGAAACTGAAGAAAATAAACATTTTGTTAATTTACATATTCTGAATGGTTAACTACTTCACACTCAATCTCAGTTTTTACCTTACACTTAATCTCATTACTATTTGAGATCTGATGGTTTTTCTTTGAAAAGTTAACCTTGACAATTGTGGATGCTATTTTGTCAAAACATTGGGAAGTAAGCAAAAATAACATATGGTTTAACCCAAAAATTACTTTATTTCCATCATATAATTGTGAAAACATTATATATATATATTAACAGTACAAAACATTGGTATATAGTAGTAGTAATAAAAATAATTATCAATAAAATCATCCCTGTTTTACTGAGCATATAAAATAAGCAAAGCATCAGAAAACATTGTGACTATAAGTTATAGTATGACTTCACCAACAATGATTGGCAGCACTCCATAGTTAACACTCATTCCTTGTGACTGGTATTAAAAGAGACAATATAAAATTTTAGGCTAATAATTATCAAGAAAATGCCAAATTTAGAACAAATTATAAAAGCACTCCTCAAACCTTTATCTTCATGCAATTATTTAAATACTAAAATATCTACAATAATAAACAAAAAAAATACTGGAATTATGATATCAATGCTGATTATCATCAATGGTTAAGACCACTGATACCTTGAGAATACAGAACATAAATAAAATAATTATCAAATCTATAATGTAAAGTAAAGTATGTGGACTTTAAAGGTGACTTTTTTGATCTTAGCTTTATCCAAATTTTTTTACAGAGAACTATCTGAATATCGACATATAACATTAGCATATAAATATTGCAAATACCATTATGTCTGTAATAGTTTTGGAATTGAAAAGAGCTTAGAGACTGTGAACAAGAGATACACTTAATTTGTTTTATTAAATAATTTCACTGGGATAAAACTACATATTTCTTAAAGCACAACTCTATAATAAAATCAGTCACACACTCTTGTTATTCATAGAACAGACATCTAGAAGAATAAAGACATCTGAAAATATAATTTCAGAAATTATTTGATGCAGTTAACTAATAAATTAAAAAATTTAGAAAATGATAATTTGGCAAACACAAAGTTAATACATATTAATCAACTATATCCATGCAATACACATAATTTCATACAATGTATAAATGTTATTTTTCCTAATTCTTCTTAATTTATTAACATTTAATTTAGGTAAGTTATTTCCTTACAATAATTAAAACATTATGAAAATTACATCACAAGAAAAAAAGTTAAAATAAATTTAACTGCAACCTATCTCCTTTCTTCTAGAAAATGAGGATGTCCACACAATTTTAACCAAATAAAAACAATTATAAAAAAATAAAAATTATTCAATATTTCAGTTATTATTTTTTTAATAAAGTATTTACAAATCATGTATTAGATATACACCCCAGAATACCTAATTTTACCATGGATTTTTTTCACTTCTTCTTTGTTTAGTTAAGTGTCTCTCCTGGTAGATAGTAAGTTGGTCAATCTCTTGGTTACAGATTTTTCTTTCTTGTTACAGCATTCTCAATATTTATTATATCCATTTAACTTTTTCTTCATTTTTTTATTCCTCCTAGTTTCCAGTTGAACAATTATTTTAATTTCATTATTTTTCCATTTAGCTTTTTCTTCTTTTTTTCATACATTCCAGGTTTATAGTTTAACAAATATTTTCATTTTTTTATAGCCCCAGGTTTCTAATTTGACAATTATTCTTATTGCAAGTTAACATAACTTGAAGTAGCCATGATTTTGGATGGATCAATACATGAGGTTGTTGATAGTTTCTCCCAAGGATATTTTTTTCTTCTATATATTTTTTGGTTCAGTTGGTTACATAGTTGGGTAAGTAATGATCAGCTTTTATCAAGATCTTAATAACGTCAGTCCCCTAGTTATGAACTTAATTGGTTCCTGATATGTGTTTGGAAGCTGAAATTGTTTGAAAGTAGAGGTATGTAAAAAATATCAAAAAGAGTTTTCAAAATATAGTATTTATATTTTATTGATTAGTATCTGGAGTTTTGTTTACAAATTTATCAAGAGTTAATTGAATTGTATTCTTTTTCTTCTCTTGATAAAGAATTCTGTAACATTCTGTATCTTTTTCCACTGCCCTTCATACACAAAATATACACTCTCCATTGGGATCATATTCTTCTATGATGGTCAAAATTTGTCAAAATGCATAAAGGCTTCATTCATATTCTTGATTGTCAAACTCTTAACAATAAGTTCATTATTAGGTTTTTCTCCATTTTTATTTCATTCATCTCTTGTAGTTTAATTAAGTTTTCATTTGACAGAGATTCTGAATGAGATTGCATTAACATATCAATATCTTCATCAATGACATCTAAATTTAATTCATTCATTATATTGACTATTTTAGTTGTGATATCTTTAGGAGTTTCTTTAATTTCCATAGAAGCATTCATCATTTGTGGATACATCCAATAACCTTTCCCTGTTGATTCTCTTATTTTAGCTCACCCCCCCCCCAATAATATTTATTGCATTCCAAAAATCTCTTAATGTAGGTATATCTTCCTTGTCAATTGCCTCGATTGCTTGGGTTATTAATCTTCTCATATAATACTGCTTAAAAGTAGTTATCACAGTTTGGTTCATAGGTTATATTTCATTTGTGGTATTAGGAGGGATAAACACAACAGTAACTTCTGGATATAAATTTTGCAGGGATTTTGGATGTCCAGAAGAATTGTATAAGCACAATAATGTTTTAAATGGTAAATTATTCTCACTAAAATATTGCCTAACAAAAAAGACACAAAATGATGTGAGAATCAGTCTTGAAAAAGCTGTGCAGTCAGCCAGTCTTTAGCATTTGATTTCCAAATAACTGGAAGCATTCTTTTATCTTTTCCTTTCAATACTCTAGAATTTTCTGTCTGATAAATTAGAATTAGCTTCAATTTAAAATTACCAGCTAAATTACCTCCAAGAAGCAATGTTAATCTGTTTTAGAAGGTTAATGCCCAGGTGCAACTGATTCTTCCTTTGCTAAATATGTATGTGCAGGCATCATTTTCCAAAATAATCCTGTCTCATCTACACTGAAGACTAGGCATGGAAAATAAGCTCCATCTTTAATTATATTAGAGAAATTGAAAATAAATTCATTGGCAGTTTTTGTATCTGCACTGGCACATTCCCCAGTATATTTAATATTATGTAAATAATATCTCATTTTAAATTTGTGAAACCAGTCATTGCTTGCTACAAATTCAACAGCAGAGTCTTCTTTTAATTCTTTCTTCCAATATTTATGCAAACTAAAAGCCTTAGCTTGAATAATTGATAAACTCACTGTGATGCCTTTTTGATGTTGACCTTCAATCCATAAAGCTAAAGATTTTTCCATTTCATCCATTACTCTGCCATGTCTTTTTGAAACAATCTTTGAAGAAATATTTGCACAATTTTTAACATATTTCTTAATTTTGTTCTTGTTTTTCACAATTGTATATATTGTTGACCAGTTTAAATTATGTGAACATGTGATTGAAGCAAAAGATTCATCACTTTTAAATTGTCTAATTATATCAATTTTTGTCTTGACTGTTTGGGGCTTATGAGACCTTGATTTCTTTTTGGTTGTATCAACACTGCTGTTTTTTTGTTTCTTACTCATGTTTTTAATTAATAAGAATGAAAAAAAACCAAAACAGCACAAACTACTTTTAAAAACAAGCGCTAATCAAGACGATCCTGTTTAAGACAGTTTGTAAGAATGCTAAAAATAAAAGAAATTAATGTTAGAGAGATGAGAAGATTTACTGTATTTTACATAAGTTCTTATTGTTCTCTAAAATGTACATCTAATTATTTTCTAAATTCCAAAGTTTATCTTTCTTTTAAAAAAATTCAATTACGAATGTTTGTAAATAGTTTTTTTTATCAGATATTGTAAATTTGTAGTGTTAATTACTAAAAGGGATTTTTTTAATTATTAAAGTACTAAAATACTGTACAATTTTGAATACTCATTTGTTTGTACAGTAAATAATATTAATTATTTATGAAAATATGTGCATATATAAAGATCTAATGTCCAAAAATGATTACATAATAGTGAAATGTTTATAATTCGAGTGTTCATAGCTAGGGAACTGCCTATAAATAGTTCTTGTAAACTCCATAATATTGTATCTATTTGCAAATATCTTTTTTTTAAAATAAGAGTGATATTAATCACATCAGATTTCCAAGGCAGCTTCTGACTGTTGAATTCATTACTAATGAACTCTCCTGCCCACAAAATCATTTGTGTTAAAAAAATCTTCATATTAATCTTCCATCAAATCATAACCTCAGAAATTACTGCACCAATTGGTTTTCTTTTTACAAAAAGATATTCTTTTTCTTTTTTAACCAGTTAATTGACATCTTCAACTATTGTTGAACATGGCTTTAACTCACTCTAAAACCAGCAGTTTTTATGTTATCGTAGTGAATTTACGCTCACCTTAAAAGATACTGTAAAATGCTGCACTCTCTAGAATTATTTTACAAGTAAAAAATCAATAATATTTAAATTTGAAGCTACAACAATGGGAGAAGTTCTAGATGCTGATTGGTTAGTTCTCATTTTGATAAAAAGGAGCGCTTGTCAATAATTTTCATTACTGCAAATTCTTTGATTTTATTTTGAAGATAAAAATGACTATTTTAGAGTATTTTTAGTATTGTTTTATATATTATAAATTATTTTGATAAAATATGCTGAAAATATAATTATTTTAAAAAAGTAGTTAAGATTTTACTAAAAATTCTTTACTTTTATATGAACATAAATTGAAAAAGAAATCAATGACATATAAAGCATTTTCTAATAGGTTATGAATGTTATTTTTAGGTTCACCACTATAGAATATTTTTATAATTATAAATAAAAATTTATTTTTGAAAAGACTTTTGTTCACTTTTATAATCTGATAAATTATTAATTTGCTTTTTACAAACAAAACAAATACAAATCTAATATTAAACGATGAATATATTTTTATTGCTGATTCTGTAATTGACCAATTAAAAATTTAAAATTTTAACTCACTAGGCCAATAGGAAAGTGTATGAGTAACTAACAGTTAAATGGTTAAAAAATTGTTCTATTTATACACTAATTGAAAAATAACTTAATTTTTTAAGAGATAAATATTTTAATCTTTTTTGTTTTTTATTTGTTTGAAAAATAAAATATTTTATAAAATAAATAAAAGTACACAAGAAAAATATTTTTTTCCAACTATATCTAATAAAAATTATTATTATTATTATTATTATTATTATTATTATTATTATTATTATTATTATTATTATTATTATTATTATTATTATTATTATTATTATTATTATTATTATTATTATTATTATTATTATTATTATTATTATTATTATTATTATTATTATGTTTTAAAGGTAACTTTATTCAAAAACAAGTGGTTACATTGGTTGTTGATTATACATAGTGTTGTTATTATTATTATTATTATTATTATTATTATTATTATTATTATTATTATTATTATTATTATTATTATTATTATTATTATTATTATTATGTTTTAAAGGTAACTTTATTCAAAAACAAGTGGTTACATTGGTTGTTGATTATACATAGTGTTATTATTATTATTATTATTATTATTATTATTATTATTATTATTATTATTATTATTATTATTGTCTTAATTTTGTCACATTATCATTTCATGTACATAAATAAGGTTAACCTAATTACGATCATTCCTGCAGTTAACATGTGAAGAAATAATTGTTTTCCATATATGTATATATCAGATTATCATGTCTTGAGTTATCTTTCTTCTGTAAATATAATATTGTGAATTTGTGAAATTGCATTTTCATTCTGATTCTTTTATATACATATCAAATAAAGTTTGCATATTCTAAGTAAAATTTCAGATTCCATTATTAAAATTATAATTATTTCTATATTTGATGAAAGATTTATCAAACTTTGTGTGCTAAATTGGGTAAGGCAGACTACTTTCAAGATATTTTTTCTGGATCCCTCCTCTTTCATTGTAAGAAATATATATATATGATATTTTGTCAAGTTAGAACTCCTGTCCTAAATCCAATTTTAAAGCAATATTAACTCCTGGTCTTTCTATCCTGTCAATTTGATTACTATCTCAAAGTTTGAATAGTGCAAAAAATTTTTTTTTGTGCCATATTTGCTATGCGAATAATTAGATGAAAATAGGATTGTAGAGACCTACAATCTAATTGTCACAATGATTACAAGAAGATGATTGATGAAATAAGAGGCTCATGGTGCTTAGATCTATATTAACTTAAATGATTGAAAACAATTTGAAGAAACCAACATCGTTTTCCTATAAGACAGGAAATTTTTCTTGGTAAGTTAAGATACTGTTTATTGGTTATTTTTAGTTAACTTTCATACTAACGATCATTTTACTATCTATTACTCATAGATCTCTTAATAATCTAAATGCAGTAACTAAAAAATAAATATCAAAAGATTCAGTGCTTCTTTTATACATTAAATAATTATATATTTGGATCTAATGTAAATTAATTGTTAATTAATTAGTTATTTATTTACTACTGATCCTATATTAATATTTTGGTGGATCTTTAAACAAGATTTATGCTCCTTATTAATTTTTTATGAAAACATTAATTTTGGAGAACATTAAAAGAGGAATTAGATTGAGAAAATATATTAAAAGAGTCTGTGGAGAGTAAGAAATAGAGATGCACAGAAACTGATTGGCACATTTTAAAAATTGTCTATAATTATTTAAAGTGATGTTTGAAGAAGAACTTATCTTGATGTGGATGGGCATATATCGGGTTCAACAATTATTTTCTTCTTGAAATTAAGACCAAATAACTAACGCATTGAGAATCTAGTGGAATTGATTCATTAATCAACATAAAAACTGAAAGAAGTATCACGACAATTATTATTTCATTTAAAAAAAGATAAATATAAGAGTCACATAATACTATATTTAAATTACAGTTTTATAGAAGAGTATAAAATATTTATCTGAAAAGCAAACATTTCTCAGAAATCTTTTACAAATAATGATAATCAAATGATTTATTGTTTAGTTCCCACAAAAAAATACAAACGCCGGATGGAAATGACATATTGGGGCATTCTCCATGATCAATGATTTAGAGAGTATATCACGCTACCACTACATTAAACCAATCAGGATATTTTCTCACATCTACCAAATTGTTAAATGACGAAAAAGTGAGAGTAGAGTTTTTTCTGATCCCTTTCTTGCTTCACACTCTAAATAATAATAAATGGGTACTGATTTATTAATAATTATGTATTTAAACTTATATTAGTTATGTAGTGGTCTCCCAAAGAAACATTCTAAGCTTGTTGGAAATAGATAGTCTGAAAAAAATGTTAATTTTTTCCGGGTTTGAATTATAAGGCCTATATGTAGGTCGTAGACTGCATTTACCACACTAAGTTTTCTCTATCTCATATATATATATGCAATATAAACATATACATATATATGATTTAGATATAAATAGAACAATATTTTTTAATTTTCGATATCATTATTTGTTCTAATCTACAATAGGATTTTTTTTGAAAGTATACATTTGTAAGTAAAAATAACCGTTAATCATAAATTAGTTTTATTACTGGAATATAATTAGACTCTTTTTGGATTTATTTATTTTTAATGCATTCGTAATAAATATTTAATAAATACTGTGTTTGCATTTATTTGGAAGTAAATATGTTTAAAAAAAACTATTTTGTAAAGAATAAATAATAATTATTTTTTAAAAAAGCATTCCATCTAGAGAACTATGTATTGTAAATAACTTAACACAATAACTCAGTGCTTTAAATACATTTAATTTTTATTAACATCAGTCCTATACAAGACCGCGACTCTGTTACTGCTACCGACGTTACAAAATTGTTGCAATTAAACTCATAAAAGGATATAATAAATGTTGAATTATTATCTAAACTAAAGGAAATTGCTAGAGTTCGCGACTGGAGTTGCTAAGTGAAACAGATTATTGTCACACCCATCACGACTGCAATTTATACGACTAGTAAAAAAATAACTGCCACCAGCTTGAAAAATACAAATTAAATATCAATCACTGCTTTTGTTTTGTGACATCTTTAAAGGAAATCAAGAGTCTTATTTTTCTTCTTTTTTTCCCACTTTCGATCCCCTAGTCTCGTTGTCATAAAAAAAAAAAAAAAAACTTCATCATGCCAAGCGATAGATTAAACATAACACCATTGCTAATTAAAAATAAATAAATCATTAATTTAATAATAATAACAAATATTTATTATTATTGTTTCTAAGGTTTTAATTCAATTAGTATTCATATTTATTGTTCATAAAAATGTATTGCTTATAAAAAAAGATAAACATAAACCGAATGTTCATTGTTCGTAAGTTCCATAATATCAGTCATGCTTTATTTGTTTAGATAATCAGCACTTATTTGATCACTCAGATTAGGGGTCTGCGAACTGCAGCTCGCGAGTTACATGCGACTCTTTGAATCCAATCTCGCGGCTCTTTTTATCATGATAAACATAAACACATTTTTTATTTCCTTTTGTAATTTGTAAATAAATATTTTGATGACTCAAGGAAAGGGAAAATGTGCTACACAGCGTTGCTTCTTAAATTCAGACTTATAGAAAAATAATTTTTGTACTTTATGAATATTTAAATATTAGAACCTTATGAATAAATCAAACGGTCAAAGTAATTTTTTTTTTTTTTTAAATAATTTTTATTTTCGTTAGGATGTATACAGATTCTATGGTGTTCTATTATTAAAACAAACCTGTTCAAATATATTCACAGCCATTCAGAAATTCATATTTTTCATTTCTATCCTTGCAGCTCTTTTATGGGGTAGGGGATATTTGAATAAAATAGCTCTTCATGTTAAAAAGTTTGCCGAATTTTGGCCCAGATAAACCTATGACCTTTACTGTATAGTTAAAAAAGCTGGAAACTTATATACCAACTAATATAAATGGATAAACATATTAGTTATAGTTATATAAAAGTGCATTTTTGGAAATTTTCCAGATACTAAATTTTTCAAGTTCTTCTCTGAGTTTGAACTGTAAATCATTAGCATGTCAACCTTTTGAAACCTTTATGAAGTTGTTAATTACATAAATAGTAATAACTATGTAGAATATTTAAGTTTAATAATAGTTTAAATAAACCAATAGAGTTGTGACTTAATTAAATTTTGAATTACTATACTACAATTTACAAAAGTTACAATTCTACACTGCACTATGCATTCGATTAACATATGTATTGGAACATATTTATCTAATATCGATGCCATAAGTGAGTTTATAGAAAAATGTAAAACTTGTAAACTAAATTGTAATAGTTTGCCATAGATTAATATTAAACACTAATGATGAAGACATATTATAGTATGTGACGTGGTTTGAATGAAGAATGTTAATTTACCATAAGTATATCTTGGGAATCATTTTGAGATGTTTGAAAAATTTTAATTTCCAAATAATAATTAAAATTTTACTAGAAAATGAAATAATATGATTTATTTTTATTGTTGACTTAACAAAAAGCAAAAACAGTGGTTTTTTTATTCAATAGGGATTGAATCAAAACATTTTCGTTCAAAAGTTTTTTGAACTTAATAAATGATATTTCTTTCCCTAACTTAAAAAAATTCAGTCTAGACATTAATTATAATGTTGTATTTTTTAAACAAACATACTGCAATAATTAAATAGTAGACAAAAATATCTTTTACTGGTATCAAACAAAAACTACTTTTAAACACAAATCTTGTTTCAAATGCGCAATACAGAAATTGAAATCTTGTATATAGCTAATGGCTTACAATGTTGGGAGTGTATAGTATTCTATCTCAATAATGTCTAATGCAAACATTCTGCATTATTATTTTCTTGGCATAAATACATTTTCATGCGACTTCAGAGAAAAAAAAAATCTAAAATCCATAAAATTCAAGTTTTCAGCTGAACATTTCATATCTATATATATATGAATCCCTATTTATGAAATATTGAAGTAATGGAAAAAATATCGAACTGTCATACTGCATATAGCAATTCAGGTGTTTGATACATCTAAATTAGCTTATGAGTAAATGTTGTTTACAAAATACATATATAATGAAAAAGGATTAGTCTTGAGTTTTTGCTCTTAGAAAGTGAGAAGAGGAATGCGTTGATAAAAATAAAAATAAAATTAAAATGTATACATATAAAATATTGTAATCACCCACACATCAATACCTCAATCGAATTCAATTTTAAATGGCTTAAAATTGAATTGAATTAGGATGTCAGTAAGTGAATTGTTATAATTCTTTATATATTTTTCCAATTAGCACTATGCATGGATATGTTCTACTGAATTACTGGAAGGTGGAATGTTTAAAAAGGAAACTAAAAAAAGTAATTATTTATTTTGCTGTGTAGCTTAAATTTATGTTTAATTTAATATTTTAATAATTTTTTTGTTAGCTTAATTTTACATATGTCTATGGTGAGTAAAAAAGAAAGAATCATATGGAATCATTTTTTTTTAGACATTGATATACAATTATAAATAATTTGAAGTGACCTGGACTGTCTTATTGAAATGTGGTTATTTATAATTCTTTCTATATTTCTCAAGCTAACATTATATGAAAGCTATTTAGTGCTCTCTAGTAAAATTTAAAAGTTTTAAATAATACTGATTATTTTCTTATATAAAACAAAAAGATTATCTCACATCCTACATGTATTTTTATCTACAACCTAAATTAATTAGTTAATATAATTCTATAGGTATTTGATAGCACAGCAGTAAATTTCTACAACTAACTTTGAGAAATACATTTAAATTTTAAAAATATAAAAATAATTATACATTAATAAAAATTTTATGGTATATTACAATTTTTAATATAATATTAAATACTTACTTTATAAGACAGAATTCAAATACCATGTCACAAGAAACATTTTATATAGATAGCTGCAGTATTGGTGTGATTAATTAAGAACTCCATCATATAACACATTTAATGTTTTATATATAAATGATATATTTTGCAGATTCATCTGCATAGGATTTTGATTACAAATATACCAATGATGACCTTTCATATTGACTACACAAGTCATCAATTACTTGATGAATAAAATATTATAAAGATGGTTGTAGTAGCACTGTAAACAGTGATTTATAATAATGTTAAAGTTCCACCAATAAATAAAAAAGAGGTATATAAAATTAAAAAATAAAAATCAGATAAACTTCAGATTAATATGTTTTTAAAAAAATTCTTCCAAATAGGAGAAAATTGAAAAATAGAAGCCATTGAGATACAAAAACACCAAATTGTATGAATAAATGTGATGGCACATGTAAACTTCCGCCTATTTGGAAGAAATTTTTATAAAATATATTATTCTGAACATTTTCTGACTTTTATTTTTTCATTTTTGTATATCTGTTTTTTTTCTATTAATAAAACTTTAACATTGTTATAAATAATTGCCTCTATAACACCTTTATAATATCATCCAGATGATGGTTTGTGTGGTCAAGCTAAATATTTATAATCAAAATCATGCATGGATGAATCCACAATATATATATATATATATAAATTGTAACCAACCGCTCGCCCTCTCAACTACCCATCGTGCCGAACCCGTTGCGGCACTCAAAATTGTAACCGTAAATTGTGTGGTCCCAACTACAGAAACGCAAATGCACTAAGAATTGTAACCTCTATCACTGATCAATTCCCATTGCACATTGTCAGCTATTAAGAGCTGTATCCAAAAACATATCATGCTATCTATTTTATGCATGAAAGACCACAATCAACATCTGGGGCAACTTATCACAGACCAAACTAATGATCTAACCTAAACTTTTTATGATTTAATTTGATCGCAGCCAGGGTGTACCACGAAGAACTACCATAGTATTATGATAAAATACTTTAATCAAATTATAAGTGTAATGTTATTATTTTCAAACCTTAATTTGCAATTTTTATTGTATGAGACCCGATGGCCGACCCTGTACAAGATGGCATAATTTGTGGAATTACATAAGATTATGAAATTTTAAACCATCTATATGATTTCTGATACAAATGCTAGTCTAGGTAAAGCTTTGCAATAAATAAACATAAATACTTGGGTTCCTTTTTATAGTTTACTATATTACTGAGACTCTTATTATACTGACGAATGACAATTTAAAAACGTTAAGTAAATATATTTAATCGTGTCATTATTTGGTAAATCTGTTTACAAGTTTAATAATCAATTTGTATGGTATACTAGAATCAACTACGCAAAGCCAAAATGATGGAAAAGGTAAATGGGATTTTATTGTACCTTACACATCATAAACTACCAAAGACGAAAGCATCTAAATGATTTCTCAAAATATCAATAAACTCTTATATCATGTTGACGATAGTATGTACTTCAATGTATGCTCTATCCAAGGTTTATGATTTCTGATTTTAAGAATGACACATAGCAACGGCACAGTAAGTTTAATTATAAATCAACGTTTATTTACAAATTTATGAATAATAAATAATTAATTCCAATGTTATAATTAAAAAACATAAATAAACAAATAAAATAAATAAATTATAATTCCATCGACTTTCTTCACTAGCATATCATAGGTACGGTTTTAAAAACCTAATCATACCTTATTTCAATTTGATATAATGAATCTTGAGCAAATTATACTAAATTCAACATCAACTCATGAAGTATTTAACGTCATTTCCAGATTCAATAAATCCATACCGTAAAATTATAATAATATAATAATTAATATTATATCTGTAGGATTTAGCTATAATGTACTCATTAAATAAAATGAAAATGTAAACTTACACTCCGGTAAATAATAATCAACCGACAGTTAATTATTATGAAGTAACTTGAATAGAATGTCCTGCTACAATTTGACGATCTAACTTATGAATTATGCTTACAAATGGAAGAAGATGATTTAGCAGATTAACTAAATACTTTGCCCAACTTATATCTATGAAGTAAAACATATTCCTGTGGATGCGTTCATCTACACATAGGAATTAAATAATACTAAACGCTTTGTGGATTGATACACCATCATAAAGTAATACGTATAATTACACAATTCCGCGGATTAACCACCAGCGCTGGAATGAGTGTAAAATACAAAAAATGGCAATTAAATAATCTGCGGATTAACCACCAGCACAGATTAATGCCTTTTAACATTCTAAAACAACATTACTATTTACTTCACATTAAAGTGCAAAATCATCCTCCTCAGTTACTCTGATCATTCAGAAAACACTAACACTTTAGCAAATGTGGGTTCTTGCATAATAAAATGTTACACTAATCAGGACAACTAATGTACTAACTTATCTTACTTAAAATAAAACATATGTGTAATGCAATATAAGTAATATTAGCATAGGAATATAAATCTGGAAAGACTCACAAAATACCCCACAAAGATTGATACATCTCATGAATTCATTTAGTACTTTTCAAGCCCTTTTCGCAAGCGCTATTCTCTTGAATAAGTATTTTATTCAACCCCTATTAATTTAAACTTAATAAAATATAACTTATGAACTTCACATGCAAGTTCATATAACGATAAAATTAAAGTAATGAATTATTCGTCAAATACATAAAATCTAACAGGTGTGTGTGTGTGATATAATTTAAATGTATAGCATTTTATAGTTCAACATATGAATTTTAGCAGGTGTGTGTCACAAATTAGATTGTATAGCATTTTATAACGACAAATATGATCCGTGAAATCCATGTATGATGTGTCAAACAATAAATGTACGAAGTAATAGCTATAATTATAGTTGAATTCCATACATGTAATTTTATCCATTTGTGTTAGTTATCATAATCACTATTAGATTAACGATTTACGTGGCTCCATAAATAAGAAACAATTTCAAAACATGACAAGCAGAATTTAAATGAAAATGTTTTTCAAAAGTTATTAATTTCTACATTTCTCTATTAAAAATGTTCCAAGTTTCTCACATCCATGCTAAATATTTATTTATCCACGCTTAAATCTAGGAATAACAATTATAGCAATTTATTTAATCATTCCACACTGACGATAAAATTAGAAAATAGCTTTGATCAATTATTGAAGACTGTTTATTATCCAAATGGCAAACAAATTAACTATCAAATATATTACTGGCATTATAAAGTTAAATATCAATCAATATTATATTTTTATTAGAATTAGAAACGGAAATATTAAACTAGGTTGATAACTTTAACATTTTACTTTAATTTAAACTTCTTCTTTTTTAAAAAGCAAATTTTCATATTTATAAAACTTCTGTAATTAAAATACTTATTTAATTTTTCCAAATTGTAAAACAATAAACATTTTAAAACATACCAAACTCTTGCAATTAATTCTTTTAAATTGGGAAGCTCCGACATTTTAAATGTAATATTGGGAAATTATTACCGGTGATTCGATCCACTTGGCCAGCCGACTTGAACAGACTTTTAAATTTAGCAATTCATCTTATAATTAAATACCACGATTTTATTTTTACGTTTATAGCAAATTTGTGGTAATCAGTTTACTTGTTAACTATTTTAAAATAAGCTTATCAAATTTACACCATTTGCCTTCTTACCATTTCTTTTCTTTTTCCCTCCAAAAGCAAACTAACAGACGATCTGCTCCTAAATTCGCGCTCTTTTCTTTTTTACATTGAGACGCTTACGTAATTACTGTATTTATTTTTAATAATTTATTTTAATTGAACAAATGGTTTTGTTAATTCAAATGAAATAATTTTTAAGATCATTTTAAACAAATAAAAATAAAATATTATTTCTAATAATATTTTACCAAATTTTAATGTGTTGTCAAAATTTTAAAAAGTTAAACATTTTGATATGAGTTAGCATATGGAATGAAGCAAATTTAAATTTATTAAAACAATATAAGAAAGTAATCTGTTCAAAGTGCAAATCAAGCCAATCAAATCACCAAAAGAAGAAAGAGAAATTTTTATACCAGTTACATCAATTAATATATTTTATACTAAAATATATGGTTACAATATATATATATATATATATATATATATATATGTATATATATATATATATATATATATATATCTGTAACCCATGAAAATCTTCCTATAAATATATATATTATAAAAGAGTCTGTTTATTTTTTAATTATGCAGAAATCAATATTATTCAAAATATATAAAAATATTTTAAATTTTACTACAGAGTAGCAAATATTTTTTACTTTTACTATAATCATTTTCATTGCATTTACTAATATTATTGATTGAGTGCTTGTAAAAATTTCCAATTTTTATAAGATTAGAAGTTACATGAGCAGTTATAAAATTCAAAATTAGAATTAATGTATTAATATCTTCATTAATATTTTTATATTTTAAAAATAAAATATATTGGACGAAATTACTTATATATAAACTGGCCGATTTTCGACATAATTACCAAGTGCTTGAAATTTAATCATATTAATTTAATCTAGGCTATAGATGAAACATATGTTGTATGAGAGTTTAATCTGTTTATTTTACATTACTCAGAGATTAGTATCATTCAAGATATATTAAAAAGTTTTAAATTTCATGAAGGAACAATCAATATTTTTCACACATCCAATATATATATATATATACATGTATGCATATATGAGTAACAAAATAATTGTAAAATTAGCTTAACATAATTATAACAATTAGATAACTGAATCAATAAACTATAGCCTTTAACAAATTACTATTTTTAATCAAAAGCTTTCTAATATATTTTTGTTGCATTATTCTAGAAGTATGTTAATCCTTTATCTAATAATTTTTTTTTTCTTAATGGAAACCACTTTTTAATTTTTTTGAGGGCTTTTGTTTTTCAGTGTAAAATATTTATATTATTAAGTAATATTATTTTTCCATATTTGCTATCTTATTTATAAAATGAAGATACTATTTTATATTGCAATGGATTACTGTTTTTCTTGGTGCTTTTTAATTTTTATAAAATAGCATTTCACTTCGCTTATATATAAATCTTTAAAATTTTGGTATTTACCTCTATAAATTATATTCTTTTATTTTTATTGATTTCATCCTTATATTGTTTAATAGGTGATTTAAATTTATAGGCATTATGTATGCAAGTGCTAAAATTTATGTTTTTTATTTTTATTTTTGAGTAAACATTTTATTTTTATAAAAATTGATATACAATTTTTGTTTTTTAATATTTTTATTGTATGCTTATTTTTTGATTTTGTACAAATATGTATAATAGTCTCATGGTTATTACTAATATTTAGCATATATTAAATCCTTGCAAATTATTATTTTATCATGTCAAAGTTTTCAAATGTTTAATAAAAAAAAAATACTATAATATTAAGTACAAAATAAAAAACTCAATAATAGGTATATAAAAGTAATATTAGAAAATAAAAGTTGCGTATAAATACACAATAGAAAATAAAGTCACAAGGAAAGTTTTTAATTTACAAAATGCCCATGAATTTGAACAATAGTAACATCAAATCAGTGAAAAAAAAGTTATGTAATTTCCAAAATTAGATGTTTTAAAAATTGAAAATATTGTATCCAAGTGAATCAAAATGTAATTTTAAAAAATGAATCAAAAAGCAACTATGTACATAAAAAAATAAAAACACTCGGGAATAGAAAGGAGAATAATTGTATACATATATAAAACATTAGAATATCTAGTTAATAAACAATATTATGAACTGATATTCACTTCAAGCATTCTTCCATATTAAATTTAATATAGGTATTACTTAAAGAATTTATTACTTCAAAATATTACATACACGCACATACACACACATATATATATATATCAATTATAATAAATACTGGACTTCAGTTATCTACAACTCTAAGTATATATACTAGACAAATAATAAAAAAGTCTTCAAATATTTAAATAATTAACATGCTTTGATTGACCAAATTATCCTTTGCTGCTCTGTAAGATAAGATTTTGGTATATAAAGAGGTAAAAATTGATTCTAATCTATAAAATTTGTTTTTGTTCTAAACATTATTGTTTATTTTTTATTTTATTCTAATATATATGATAAAGGTTCTAATTAGCATGAATGAGCCTTTCATATCATTAATTATCTTTCTTAACTGACTGTGATAAGAAGATTCTGTCTACATAGAAGCACATTTTTACTCTTTATTTATAAGTATAACAATTATAATCTCAAATGTTTCATTTTTTTGTTTGGAAACATGTATAAGCATGTAAAATAGGCTAAACCCTGGATCTGAGAAAGTGATAATTGAAGCAAATATTAATTTTGTAAAATGAAATTTTTTTTTAATATAACATAATAAATTAATTAAATAATCATTAATTCTAAAAATGACATTAAAAATATAATGGTTTGTCTCTATAATAAAACCTTCAATAACCTGACATTTCTTTTGTTCTCTCTGGTGGTTATTTTAGTATTTAAAACTTTATATTAGAATTGGGATTGATTCATTAGAAATATAAATTTCCAAATGAAAAACATCCAAAAAATTATATTCGAACTCTGCAGATATAAAAAAGAATATCTAAAGTAAAATATGTAATGAAAATAATACCCTTTTTCTTATGGTAGATTATCACAATACCAGTGGAGAAAATAAATAAATTAAATCTTTGTTAATTTAATTTCATTAGTAAAACACAAACAAATTATTATATAAATCTATAAAATTCTATTTTAAAATTTAAAATTGTAGTTATAATTATTAAAATATCATAAAAGTTTTATACTACTGTGTTTAACAAATTATTATTAATCATAGTTTCATTTTTATCATTTCAATAAATTTCTTTAACTTGTATTTTTAAAAAGAAAACATATATAATTAAAATCAAAGTGTAATTATGTACAATTTCATTTTAAAATAATTATTATATAAATGTTTTGTAAAAATAATCATAAATATTTAAATAAACTATGAAAAATTGTGCTCATTGCTAACAACAATAGAAAAGGAGTGCAAGCAAAAAAGCTATTAATCAACAATGTTAGATACAGGATTCAAATCCTTTGTAATTTTATTTGGCTGTAGAATTCTGAACTCTTCAGATTTTTTTTTGAATTAATAAATCAATATATTTAGGTTCAAGTTTCTACCATCAAAGCAAATGTAAAAACTAGCAAAATAAAATTACTGGTAGCTTTAGGAGAGTAAAGGAAGATACAAGACCTATTTGTGCCATCTTCTTATTATATAGATATTAATGAGTGATATATTGTAATAGAATATAGATGTTCTATGGATGAATTGATTATGATAATCATATTCCACATTGTCCAACAAAGCATATATTTCATTAAAATAAAAAATGAGTGCAGATATTTGTATGCATTTGTACATAGTAAAACAACTGAAATATTTTAATTATATGTGTGATCATAGAAAAAAAAAATTTCTATTTTAAACTTCCATCTATTTCTAGATGTGGAAACTAAACATAATATGAACATACTTTTACATATGTTATAATCAAATTCTGGTTCAAAATGTTATTAGTCAGTCATGATATATATATAGAAAAAATATTAAATTTAGAATAATGAAGTAGAACTATATCTTAAGTAAAATAAAACATGTTTAATTAATAGACAGCAATGCATGATATATAATGATACACACATATATTTGATTGAATTTAGTGTTTTTATTAATTGGAAGAATTAATAAGAATTTTAAATATTATTTAATAAGATATATATGCACATATTTTAAAAATATTAAATCCATTTTTTTTAATATTATTAAAAATAAACAAAAAATAGTTGAACAAAAGAAGGAAAAAATATTAAAATATTTTTCTCTTCTTATCTAGATTCATTTCAGTATGCACTTAAAAAAGTTTATTGCTTGTCGTTACTTTAAATATCTTTTTAAAATGTATTAGTCCAGTCATTATTTGATCTTGATGTTTTCCTTGATTAGTTTTTTATATAGTGTGTTGATTTCTAAAACAATATATATGATTTAAACTTTTTGTGGATAGTTCAGCAAAACAAATATCTTTGTCTTTTGAAATTATTACTTATGAAACAATTGTTTTCATGCTGAACATATAGAATTTATTTCTGCAGCAGATTTGTAGCTTATTTAGCCAATGGTTAATGATAAGTTGTAATAAAACTGTCTTTAGTCTAAATGCTACTGGTTTAATACATGTTTTGAGATGATACAAATTCTATTGAATTAAACTTAAAACAACTAAACATCTCAAGTTTATTTTATATAGTGCATACTTTCAAAAATAAAACAATTGGCACTACATTAAAATAACAGACATGATATCTCTTATTTTCATGTTTTGAAGTTGAAATATTTAATAAATATTTATAAATCAAAAAATTAAACTTTAAAAATATAGTTTTTTTCATGTTTCTTTTTACAACATTCTAATTTCAATTATAGTGTATTTTCATTTAAAAGATTTTAAAAGTAGTTTATACTTTGCAAAAAAAAAAAAAAATTTATACTCCTTTAATTATATTTATATGTTATTAAATACATATATATATATTATTTTTCTATTTCTATAAGACCAAATTATTTACATTTGTTAATATCATTAAGCAGTATTATGTGTTATGAAACTGGAGCTTCACAATTTTCTTCCGCTTGGAATAAAAAAAAATCACTTATATTTAATTGTAGCCTTCTTTATTTCTTAATTCTTGATCTCTCTTTTTTTTTACATTTAAACTTAATAGCATATTTGATTGTCATAATTTCATAAGTATGTGTTTCTCAGTCTATGTCATATCTATTTAAGATATCACTCTGCTTGTGGTTATTTAATATCATTTTTTTTAATGCTAAGTTTTATTTTGCATGCTGCATTTCATAATACCATTAGTTATTGAATTATTAAATCCGGTAAATTATTAAGAATAAAGCTGAAATTAGATTTGAAATAATCTTTCATAACTAAAGTATTGCTTATTTTTTAACATTTAGTTTTTTTTTTTATAGATTTGATAGACTATCCTTAATAATAAGTAATTATTGTAATTCATTAACATTTATTTTAAAGCTTTAATTTAAGTGTACATTTTAACATTTCTTGTTTGGAAGATTCTCTTCATGAGGATTATCTTTTATTTGGGGAATTTATTGTCTTAGACTTTCATCTGGCTTTTCACATGATGCCTTGCAGATATATTTAATTAGCTTCCTCATATTTTTGAATTGTATTGCCAGATATATTTTATCTGTATTAATTATTGTTTTGTAGTGTTTGGTATTTCATACTTGCTATTTTTGTGATAGATACATCTTGATTTATATTCATAGTATTTTAAGTATGCATTTGGAAGATGTGTTTGATCTGAATTTAGATAATTTAAAATATATAATGTTATCTTATAAGAAAATCAGGTTTTATAATTCTACAATCATTTTTATTTGTGTTTAAATAAATGAAAACCAAAAGATCTCAGTATAATAGTTTCATAGCTCTATAGTTATTAGGAATTTATTTCTATTTTTATTTCATTTTCCTGAAGATTATAAAAGCTGCAACTTTTTGTCACGAAGGTACAATCATATTAATATATTCTCATAAAAATATCTAAAATAATTTACTTCCTGTTTTATATAAATAGAATATCCTTTGGGGATTGTACTCAATATTAAAGTGCTACGATTTTATCAGCACGATCACCCACAATTATGTTAAGACTATAATGAAAGTAATCCCCTTCATGTAAATGTTTGATGCAATGTTTTTGAAATATTTCTCTCAGAGCATGGCAATATTTAATGGTCACAAGTCGAGCTCAAGAAAAAAAAAGGAATTATTCATCAGGTGTATATATATAACTAAAAAAAAAAAAAATCTACTAGGGAAATGTAAACATTGTCAAGGAATTAAACGATGTCTAAAACATTTAAGAAAGTTCGTGAAAAAAAATTAGAAAAAAAAACTCATACTGAGATAACTGATAAAGATTGCACCAATTTTCAATTGCATAAAAATGAATAATTTGGGTTTTCAATATTATCACTTTTGATAATAATCAAATCCCAAGAAGCATATCCAACAAAACACTTTATCCTGAAATGATGATGCACAAAAATAAAAAGACAATCATTAAAATTTTCACTTAGACTTTATTTATCATTGTTATTTACAAATGCTTTTTAGGAGTTTATTTATATATTTGATTTCTACTATATCATACTTTAAATGATTCTCAACATCAAAATTTTATTTACAGTATTTATATTATAGTATAGTAAGTTTCACATTATTTTATAATCATTAATAAAAATTGTTTTTTTAAATAAAGAATGGGTTTAAACTAGGTTCATTATTTATTATCATTGTCTATATGAAAATATATTTAAAGCTTCATCTTGGCCTTGTCTGTATATGATCAAATGACAGAGTATTTGTTTTTTGGATAGTTCAATGTTTCTTAAAATCATAAATTATATATACGTTTTATATTGTTTCATTTTTATACCTTTTTATGTCTACAATAAAAGTATATATCATTCTTTTTTGCCAACTCTCCATAGTTGTCTATAAGTGAGTTCTTGATATCATTTCCTGCATCATCTTTTCTATCAAACTTTATATATGTATCCATATAAAGCTCTTCAGATTAAAATTTTGATCTGGCATTAGTTTCTACATTTACTTTAAATCTTCTTTATTTTTTGTAAAAGTAAAATTTTTAATCATCATTAAATTGGTTTGTTTATAATTTTATAATTAGCTTTAGCTTTTTATAAAGCACATTTCATTTTAGAATCTACTAGGCTACCTGCATTAATTATATATTCTCTAATGTTTCTATTGTCAGATTTGCCTTTTATTATAGTATTTTCAATATATTCATTACTTTTTAAATTTTCACTCTTTTCAGTAATTTTTCATTCAACAATTTTTGTAATTTTTTCAAAAGACTTTTTCTGACAATCTTTTAACATTTTGCTCATTATTTTTAGAATTGCATGATTGTTTTTCAATTTGTATTATAAAAAAACTGTAACATTTAGCCTAAATTGAATTCTCCAACTAACATTCTTTCTTTTGAGGATGATTCTTTTAAATTCTCCAGACTCACTTTTTTATTGGATTTAGTTATCCATCTTCTATTAATTAGTTCTATTATTGAATCATCCATTTTCTGTTCCTTCATGACCTTTTTTATACACATCATTAAACTAAATAATTTTAGTCTTTGAATTATTTAAAATTATTCTTCAGTTATTTTTATAGTTTTCCTTTTAAAATTTAATGTTGTTTTATTCTCAATTTTTCAATCTATACTTGTAATCAATTGCAAATTATTTTATTTAGTTTTCAAATTTTAGCTGCTAATAAAAAAATTACTCTCAGGTGTGGGAGAATATCAGAGTATCACATTGGATTGATGTATATAATTGAATGCATTGGCTTTATGGATCAGCTTACTATGATTATCATGCCTCATATTGGGCAATCAAACATGTATATCTTTATATTTCTGAGAAATAATTTACTTTCTAGATATTGCAACTAAACTATAATAATATGTCTATATTATTACAGTCCTTTCAATAAGCAATGAAACTTATGGTAGGCAGAGAAGTTTTTCAACTTATGAAAATGCAGATTTAAAATGTTAATCCTTTCACAGTTCACTTTTTTTGACAGCCTTAGAGCCTGTTTGAATTAACTTTCCAACTTTTTATTTTTTAAAGAATTAATCTTTATTGTTTATTATATTTTCACAAAGTTCAAATTATTTCTTTAAAATATACATTTACAAATAAAAATCATTCTTAAAAATAATATTTTAACTTTGCAATATAGAAAAAAATAACTGAAATGTATAATCAGAACAATAGCTTATGCTCTTTTGCAGTTGCCAATTACAATCAAAATAAAATTTAAGTTTGATTCTAAAATCAAAATGCATTGTTAAGAACATATAAGCAAGTAAGTTATATTTTAACATTTAAAAATGACAGAAAAATCATTATAGTGATTTTAGGAGTATTCTTTTTCAACCAACACAAATTCCTGTTTTATTGTTTTTATATTTCTCTTGATTTATCTTCTTTAAAAAGCAATATTTTCAAATAAAATAAAAAAATAATTATTTTACAAATATTTTGCAAAGCTAATCACAAATATATAAACAAACTATGGTAAGCATATTAGTAATTTTTATTAGTCATTCATTTAGATTAGAGATTATCCACTTAATGAATAATATTTATATAGTGTAATTTTCATTATATCACTTTCATGTAAGATAGAGACTGGTTTCTATTCACTTTTAACATCCCGTGTGGCCCCTCCACAATTTGTTAAAAAAAGGATGGAAAACAGTTTCTACCTTGTGTGAGTGTGGTGTACTAAAAATTATCCTACAGAAATATTTTGATAAATATATGTCTTCTTTTTCAAAATTTAAACAAAAGCATGAGAGTTCAAAAGTTTTCCATGTGTTCTTGGGACAGAAAATTAAGAAATGTCAGTCAAGAGCATTACAAGCTTCTTTGTATTATATTTCTTTGGATGGTATTATCATTTTAAGATTTTTTGATAATTAATAAATCAATGTTATTTTAGTTCCAATTTTTGCCATCAAATTAAAGCAACAACAGTGCTATAAATAGCCTAAGAAGATTGAATTTAAGCCAATATGACTGAAGCATCAACAGTGTAACCATGAGATTATGGTAAAATTTTGAAAAAGTTAATATTAAACATTATTTAATTAAAATTAAAAAATATTAAAATGTTTATCTTTTCTTACACTGTTTTAACAATATATACTTAAAAAGAAGTTTCTTGTTTATTATTACAGTAAAGATATTTTTTAACTTGTTGGTTCAGCATGTGTTTCAATCTGATGCTTTTTCTTGCTTATTTTATATATATATGTTAAAACGAAGATTTGCACGGGTTAAATATATAAAATACATATTTTGCGGGTTCATCCGTGTTAAAAACTTTTAATACCAATACACTGACGTTTCGACTTGGTCACACAAGCCATCCACAGAGTTATAAAAAGGTAGAAAGACGGTTGTAGAGGCGCTACAATCACTGGTTTGAATAAAACATTAAAAATCCCACCAATAGCAAAAATGTTAAATTTAAGAATGTTTTTTAAAGAAATCTTTCCAAATAGGAGGAAGTTTGCACGTATCATCTCGCTTATTGATACAATCTGGCCTTTTAAGTATCTCAATGACTTCTCTGATTTTGCATTGGTAGAGATTATCACATCTGGATATGATCCTGGTACTAGAAAAATCTATTTTATGACTGAATCTATAGTATGGGTGAGAGTGTGATGATGATGAGTGTTGTTTAATGTGGATGGTTGTGTGAAGTAAATAGTGATTGGTATTAAAGTTTTAAAGGATGAAAAATGTATTATATATATATATATAAAGATGGCAATGGGCTGATTTCTGACACATTATATGCAATTTACAATTTCTTATAGACAGTTCAACAACACATGATCACCTTTTTAATGCTTACACAAGCTGTTAAAACAATAGCCAATTTTTCAATAAAATACTTCCACCTAGTGCAAGCTATATTAATCAATAAATGTTAGATTATAATCTCTAACCAGTGTCTTCTCACACAATATCCCCAGACTAATTTCTAGCATTATTGTATGGAAAAATTTGCTATAATTTTAATAATTTGTATAAGCATAAGAAAAGGTGATCATGTGATGTTTTAATATTTTAATATCAATCTAACCAAAGAATAAGGGTGTCAATGGTTACTATAAAAGCAAAAACATCAAAATATATAAATTCTGAACTGGATTTAGATCTGTATGACTGAACAAGTAAATTAGCTTGGATTGAAAACATGATAATGCTTTCAATTTGTATTTATAGTTTTATAGTTAATCAAAAAGATAAAAGATGAATGATAGAGGGGGTTATGGGATGCAAAGATTCAAGTACATTGCTACCCAAATTCAAGATTTCTTACCAATGAATTTCATAAGCTAGAAACTCGCCTAGCAATATTGGATAGGAAGGTATCAGATAGAGATTATATTGCACAATCTTCTAACATCTATTGATTATTATAGCATGCACTAGACTGCATTATTGTGATAAAAAAATTGATATTGTTATGTTAGTTTGTCATCAAAACAAATACTTAGCATTAAAAAGGTATTACTTATCAAGCAGCTTTTGTAATTTAGACATGTAAAATCCATTTTAACAGCAGCTTTTTTTAAATAATAGCCTAAAGTTGAAATAATAATATTTCTTGTTGGATTTTTATGTTATGTGTTAGATAAGGTTTATAGACCATGGTCATTGCTAAATTATAAGTAAAAAAAAGATCCTTATTCAGAGAGGCTTAATACAAAAAACTCACTAAACTTAAAACAAATAATTTTAAAACTCCTGAAAACAATTATCTTTTTAGATCTGAAAGTATTTTATATGCTTCCTGATTTCAAAAATTGATTTGTTTTTAATACAATAGACTTGATATCAGCATTTAATTATCTGCACATAAAAAATTTAATAAATAATTAATTCGTTCTTTATTATGAGATTTTCAAATCAAAAAAAGTTAAATCATATTTTTAAATTGATGTTTTTGAACAATATAATCTACTTGTATATTTTTTTATGCAAAAACTAAACCGAAAAAATAAAAGAAAACATTTTTTTTTGTTTTTTTTTTTGTTAATAAAATAACTTCTTTTCCATCTTTTTTTTTTTTGCAATTAAAATAAAAAATACTCAATTTTAATCACTTTTAAATGATTTCTAAAACAATTTACATTTATTTTAGAAAAATAAAATTAAATATTTGGTTTGTGTACCATTACACACACATAACAATGTAATTTCTTGAGCTATTAAAGTGAATATCTTTCAAATGTAATGTTCTGAACGGGGAGGGGGGGGGAGATGTAAATCCAAATAAAAAATCGTTAACAAAATCAAATATATACATAAACATTCTATGACAATAATCAAAATAACCTTAGCACTGAAGAGTAGATTAAGTATAATGATTCCAAAAGTATTTTTAATTTTTTAGTTTAGAGTCAATTTAAAATAAATCTTTTAGGTGTCAGTCTTTTTTAAACAGAAAGATTATTTTTGGATATGTTACTAGCATCAATGATAATCATTTTAATGTAATTCCATTATCCGTGCATGTCAGAGTACATTGCATGGTTTCTCAGGGTTAGTGATATATTAAAGAGTTGCATTTGGAATGAGTTCATAAAGCAAAAATAAACTAAATTGTTTAATAAAAATAACAATTTATTTACAATAAAAAAAAAATATATAAAATCATTGTTTATACATTCATAACTGCTACTAGATAAATACAATACAAAATATTGAAAAGAAAAAAAATTATAAATATTAAAAAAGATAAAGCTTTATGGATGAATACAAAAAAAGGATATTATAATAAAGATGTTTTAAGTCATGATGTGTAATCAATTCCTGATTGTGATCATACTTTTTGGTATAAGTGATGGTAGGTAGAAATAAATATATTGAAGGACTTATCTTCACTTATTTTTTTACATTATGGTTTTTTTTTAAAGTAGGACACAACTTGTCTCTAGATACAACTGCACATTTCCAGATCTTTTGACTGGCCTGTCTTTGGTTGAATTAGCCACACTTGTAGGTAGTTTTTTTGCTAACTAATATAATTTTGGCTGTGTTAGATATAGTATTTAAAATACTTTTAAACAGTAAACACAAGTCCAAAGCTCTTTTGAGGGAAACTAAATTTCATAGTAACTTTCCTTCTTGGAATCAATCTGCATTCCTTTTTTCTTGACTCAGGAATAAATCATTAATTGTTTTTCAAGAACATGTTTTAAACACTTAACACACAATTAAATCTTTATTAATTTATCATAATTTTTTTGCACATCTTTATCCAGACATAATGACTGAACTTAATATATTTTTTACACAACATATTTTTTCATAAATATTTCTATATTTATATAATTATTTTATAAAAGAATATGGAATAATTTTTTTAAAGGCTGGTGAGAAAGAAAAATTAAAAAAAAAAAATCATGACCAAACTCTGAAATTTGCTTCTCGACTTTCTTTATTTTACTTCTTTATAATTTTTAATGTTTCAGATTTACCATTTAATTTACTACAAAAAGGTAAATTATTTCTTTAAATCTATTTCAGAAGGCAAATCTGAGCAATGACAAAATCCAGTATATTTTCATAATTTAAATTCATTTGCATGCAATAAAACAACTAAATTTCTCTTTCTTTCCTTACATTATATTAGTCATCACTTTATTTATTTATAATTTTACAAAGTACATTCTTTACTATACAAAACACCATTTCACTTTTTGAACTGATGTAATATATTTTATGCATATATTTAATACATATGCACACACACAGCAATATCAAATTTTACTTATCAGTATATTGGAGTTTTTTGTTAAGCTGTCTTAATTAATTTCTTTCCTAACTGTGCAACTTTGTAATATAACTAATTCAAACTGCAGTCAAATTTGTAACTGTTACAATATATATATGATAACCTGCTCTATTTGTAAAAAAAAATCATTTAAATTTGCTAATGACATCAAGCGATATTATATGCCATGGCAAATAAATCACAATATGTATATATATGAAAAAAAAAACACCTTTAAGCTCATAAGTCTTACTTGTACTAATTAAGTGTAATATAAAAGACAAAGTTGGGAATCTGATAGCATATAATTATTTTTCATAAAGAGGAATTGTACTTAATATATAATGAAGAAATAGTATATAAAGCATTTGCACATATGGTTATGAGAAACTGAATAGAAGGTTAAATATAATTAGATTTTTTTTATTAATAAATAATTTAAAAAACAAATTACAATGAAAAGACTTAACAAGTATAATTTAAAAATTACGTGCTTACAAAATATTAGTTTTTAAACCATTCAAAATAAATTATGCAAATTAATGTTGAATGATTTTTTTTTTTTTAAAAAAAAATATGATGTTTAAAAATGAAGTAATAAATTTTATCTATTACTATTATACAATAAGTATATTAATATATAGAGTATATGAGCACAGACTTTCACATGACCCACTCTCCACACTATCTCATAACACTGATACCCTTGAACACATATATGTTGAAAAGATAAATAATCACCAATATACATATTTCATGCTAAACAAGCAATCATCAGTTGGTCCAGATTACCACTATACATATATGCTATAAGGGCTCAGATATATATTAAGATAGCCAAACCTTATACTTTAATGAACAAGTTTCAATCTACTCCTCATTCCAACTCTTCAACCATCCATCCAATTGAATATTAATAAAAAGATTAAAACTCTTTTTCTTTGTTTAAAATTACACTTTTTAAATTAATAATATCTACTTACTATATCAGAATTATATTAAAAAATCCAACTATAATCATTGTTTTAATAATTAAGTCACCCCAAATTATTATTTTTCAAATAACTTTCTTAAGCAAAACTACCCTCATTGTCAAATATAAATCATATTATAATGCCATATAGAATTCTTAACTTAGCAAAATATTTACTTTCAAAAATTAGCTTTCATCTAGTAATTTATTAGTTTTTCAAAAACTATCCCAAAATATTAATGTATATAATTTGAATGTAAAAAAAATATTTTTTTTTAGTTGGCTACTAAATGCTTATGTGACTGTTGCTATATATATTGTATCGTCCAGCGGTATCTTAGGGTTTATACAATTTATGTTTCATATTCAGTGACCAAATTACATTCGATTTGCTAATTCCCTAATTCGAATGTGAATGTGTCAGGTAATTTTATTGAGCGCTATTTTTCTTAGTCACACAACTCTGCTTAACATGGATAAGCATTTATTTTATAACGTCTTGCGTGCGATTATAATTACGATAGAATGACAGCCTGTTAAGCTAATTGCGCAGACGCTGTGAGAATGTTATTAAAAAATGAATACCTTCGAACAACCACATGATATAGTATTTGTGTAAGAGTAAAAAGGAATCCTCTTACCCTTATGACTCAAATGTTTATATATGAGCAAATCTAAAGTAGTTGTAACGAAGGCGTGACTACATAATAGTCACTTTAAATTACAATATATAAACATTTGAGTCGTAAGGGTAAGAGGATTCCTTTTTACTCTTACACAAATACTATATCATGTGGTTGTTCGAAGGTATTCATTTATTAATAACATTCTCACAGCGTCTGCGCAATTAGCTTAACAGGCTGTCATTCTATCATAATTATAATCGCACGCAAGACATTATAAAATAAATGCTTATCCATGTATATGATTTAGTTTCGTTTAGAGTGGCATTCAGTAAATTCTAGAAAATTTCATCGGCGTCATTCATACAGACATTATATATTGTAATTTAAAGTGACTATTATGTAGTCACGCCTTCGTTACAACTACTTTAGATTTGCTCATATATAAACATTTGAGTCGTAAGGGTAAGATGATTCCTTTTTACTCTTACACAAATACTATATCATGTGGTTGTTCGAAGGTATTCATTTATTAATAACATTCTCACAGCGTCTGCGCAATTAGCTTAACAGGCTGTCATTCTATCGTAACTCTGCTTAACGTAACTAAACTTGAATAATAGTTTAGGACAGAATCAGCTTTTAATTTATTTGAAAGGCACCAGAATTCTATATAAGAATCCACTGATGTACCCCCCCCCCCATTTTTATTAGTTACTATTATCAAATTATTTGCTACACCCGGAGGATTGTATTTTCTAATACAGCATCGCAATTTATTTGGTAACATAATAACTTTTGAATTTGAATAATTTTATCCTATTAATAACAAACTTAAATAGACAACAATGCAAGTTATATTCCTATGATTTATTAAATTATAATTATGATTATTTTAAAAACTAAATAGAGAATAATAATATAAAAACAAATAAATTCAAATGGCTATTAAACATTGCTGTTTTCTAAGATTCATATTATTTTTTTTTTCAATCTTTAACTTAAAAAAAAAACAAAAACTACATGGTCTAAACAAAATACAATCAGATATTTAAAAAAAAATTTTTTTTTGTTTTGGTAATTTGATAATTTATAATTCTAAATTGCCAATACAAATTTGTACTCAAAAATATCGTATAATATATATATAGTCTTAACAGGCAAAACTCTCCGTACGGTAACAAATTGCTATAATATTTTATAAAAATATATTTCAAATCTAAAAAATATACATTGTGTATAACAAATATAAGGTGATGGATTTACTAACACATCAGTAATAAGCTAATCATAAGCAAATTTAATTACAGATGTGGCATTAACAAGTTGTAAAGCTTTTTACATGATCAGAATTGAAATAATAAATATTCGGATAAAAAAAATCTTTATACAAGTTCTTATATAGGCGATTCAAGCTGATATCAGCTTTAAAAAAAAAACTAAATTATTTACAAATGAGTTATGTACAAAAGTAAGTTGCATCAAATGTGGTCAAGTAAAAGTATGAGTTAATATATTTTGTTATTGTGCGTGATACAAATCCCAAGATGTCCATTCTCTGACATATCTACATTTTGGGCAGAGAAAATAAATAATTTAGAGCAGCTAATTTTTTTTATTTTAGTTACGAACACAATATTGAGAATTTTCACACAAAGAACTGAATAAAATATATTATTATTAAACAAATTAATATTAGAAAAAATAATGCAAATTGATAATGGCCTTAATAATTGATATATGAAACTTGATCAATTAAAATAAAGTTTTGAGTGGGATATACAAAAAAAAAATAAAGGATATACAAATATGAGAATAGACTACTTATAGACAATATAGGTTAGTAATTACATAACGTTTTGAGTAGTATTATTCTCCACTCTTCAGGTTTGCTGGCCTATATGCACAGTGATAATATTTGCTTAGAAGTTGAACTCGCACCTTTAGATTCTTGAATATCGAATTTAAGGTAAACGCTCTACCAACTAAGCTATTCTCTCAAAGGCTATTTATAGAAATTGCCATAGACATAACATACTTAAAAAATATCAGAGAAAGTTTTAAAGTATCACAATGATAAAATATAATCTTTGTAAACTTTTAAAAAATAATATCATATGATCTAAATTAAAAATTGATAAGAATTTATACTCAGCTGAATGACAATATTTTTTATAGCATTCTATGATCTATTAAAAAATTAATTCTATAAATAATGAAACAACTATAAAAAAATTTCTACAATTTTTTTAGAAGCATAACATAATTAATTGGCTATATAATTCATAATTACCAATATAATATTGTAGTAATACATGCCAACTAATTATTAAGTGCACAAAGCAGATAGCTTAAATTCATCATGTTTAAAGACAACATTCAATGCAAAATGTACTATAACTTTTGATTATTATATACGTAATACTTGAAGTAACATAAGAAAAAAAAATCCATTATATCCTTTAATAAATAATGATAAGGTGATAAAATTAAAAACTGATTAAAACTTATTAAAGAAATGTTGCAAAAGTTTTAGTAATTTATAGAATTAAGAAACTTTTCTTAGCCAACTGTAAATTCTAAATATATGAGCTGACAAGAACATTTAATACTCTTTTAGTTTCAATAATAATTTTCATGCAATTATAGCTTTTCTTATGAGGTCAATGCATATATCTATAAAAGTTTTAGTAAGCAGATTATTTTAAAAGTATGTTCTTTAATATTGTTAAATAAATGATTGCATATTGACAATTGAAACTCAAATATAAAATGAACCCAGATCAATGCTAGAATATTTCAACAGTGCTCCTGTATTTAAAAAACAAAGTCTAAATCAAGCAACATAGGTTCTACATTACTTGATTTAGACTTTGTGTTTCTAAATAGAGGTAACACTGTTGAAATATTTTAACATTGATTTGTATTTATTTAAAGTTGTTAATATATAGTATTTTAATCACCAGACCTTTTTGAATACACAAGATAAAATCTTATTATAAGATGAGTGATCATTTTGCAAGTGTCATTTTATTGGATTAACTATGTAAAACAGAAAGAACATATATAACAAGGAGTTAATAAAAAACAGGAATGATAGTAATAATAATGTCTTACCAGGCTCAATGTTTTTATATTTATTAATATTTCTTCACAAGTATGAAGATAGTATTTTCACTTGCAAGATCATCTTCATAAAATCACCTTTATCATTAAATGGAAAAAATTACATTACAACATCTCAACAAAATATTTTCAAATAAGGAGTGCATTTAAGATTAATCTCACAATACTGTACAATCATTTAAAATGGTGTGATATATAACAGGGCATAATTTATTATTGGCTCACATACTGTTACACAAATAGTACAGTGAACTTAACAAATTCCCAAGTGAGTGAGTCTTTATGCTTGGAATGATCATTTATACTCAAATTTACCTACGCATTGGCAGCCATCCAAAGAAACTTAAATAATAGTTATATTTTGAGGAAAAGTCAAATATGAGCATCATAAAACATTTATGATTAGTTATTATTTAAATGAAGAAAATTGTGAATGCTATAAACTAAAACCACTTTTTTTCTTAAAATATAATATATTTTTAAATATAATTTTCAAATACCAAATATATTGTTACAAAAAAATGACAGATCTCTGGGTAAAAATTCTTTCTATCAATATATTTGATATTTAAAAATTATATTAAAAATATATATTTTAAAAATACAATAGTGGTTTTAGTTTATAGCATCTACTATTTCCTTAAATAATATCTGGTTATGAATATTTTATGCTGTTTATATTTGACTTCCCTTCAAAATATAAAACAATTACTGCTTAAATTTTTTTGGATGTCATGCCAATATATAAAGAAAATTTAAGTGAAAATAATCATCATAACTACTTGGGGGTGTATTTGTGAAATAATATGCAAGATAACAATAACTTATGGTCTGTTATATGTTACCCCATTTTAAATGTTTATTTTTATATGCACTTTTTATTTGAATAAATTTGTTAACATGTTGCAATGTAAATTTTTACATTTGGTAATAAAAACGATTTTATGAAGACATTCTAATAAATGAAAATAATAACTTCATATAATTCTGAAGAAATATTAATAAATATGAAACCACTGAGCCTTGTATTACATTCGTATTACTATCATTTTTGCAAAAAGAATACCAATGTGCATCAAAATGTAGAGTATACAGATTTGAGAAAGAACAAGTTCAATAAAATCATTATTATTAAAAGCAGAAGTAAATAAATAAATAATAATAATACTTACTAACAGTTGACACAAACATAATGATGAATCCTGTGAACATTGGTATACTATATCCTATCCTAAAAAGAAATAAAAGTTTAAATTTATAAAAATTATGAAAAACAATCATAAATAAAATTTTATGAAAATATATTTACTAAAGCATAGACTAGAAATTCTTTTAATATACCACTAAACCTGAGATGTCATACAATCATCTGAGGAACACCCTGAGCTAATGAACATACATTAAAATAGTGACAATCAGAGATAATAATGAATCCAAAAGAGTTCTATAAAAAGTGGCCTTTTAAACTAATTTAAATTGGATTTAAAATGAAATAAAAAAAAAAAAGCTTTAGGAGTAATTATACTGAATTTAATCTTATGAGTAGTAATGCCATGTTGATCATCATCCCACAGTGCTTGTTATAGTTAAGTTGAATAATTACATTTTAAAATGTTGCAAGCATTATATATGAGATAAACAGATAAATATCATTAAAATATATGTATATACTCACATATACAATTATTTTTCTCTTTATAAATAATTGTGGCATATTATAAATTGAACTAAGAGAATGATTAACTTTCTACCATCCATCCATTCAACAATTTATAATTTAAAACATCAAAAAGTAATTGATAAATTGGAGCTACTTCAAGCTGTTGGCTCTCATGAATCTTATTGGATCTAAGTTATTTATTAGTTACATAATAGTACAAACAATTCATTATGTAATCCAATCTTCAAATAATAACAAGATTTGGAAATTATGTTACAAGTACATTCCATATTTCTACCAAAAAATTTAATGACTTTATCATACAAAACAATGATTTTTTTTCCCAAAATAATTTATTAAAGATGATTTTTTTGATGATCTAAATATAAATTTTCTAACAATTATTTTATTCTGTTAAATTAAAATATCTCACAATAGCATTATGGTTTTTTTTAAAAAAAGAAAATTTGAAATGGCAAATATTTTTACAGAATTTGCAGTCTATTTTTTGATGTTCCTATTTAATTTATTATATAATATTGCTTTTATCAAGATTTTTCTGATTTTACTCAAATTAATCATAAAGAAAACTTGATAGTTTTCTAGAATGTCTTGTATCATATTTTTAAAAATAAATATTTATATACGATATTCTGTTTTTGGATATTCAACTTTTGAACAGAACCATGAAAACATTTGATTCATGCAAAATATAATATGCCTAAAAGAAATAAAAGGCAAAGACTTACTTTGTATATGATTTGCATAAAATACCAAATATTCGTAAAAAAAAAAAGATTATCTATCTTTGTCATAAGATGCTGTTATCAGAAATAATGCAAAATTTATACAACTACACATATACCTTTGAGTGATATAATAATTTAATGTTTATAATATGTGCTTTTATAAGATAAATATAATCTTTTAATTTAATTTTATTACTTGAAAATTCTCTTATACATTATCAATAATTGGAGCTTTGAAAATCTAATCATCCTCTTAGGAATTAATTCATTTATTTGCTGCTCTAAAATAAGCTAAAACGATATACAATCATATTATTTTTTTATTGAAAATATAAATGTTATTATTCCTTTCGTAAACATTTCTTCCCGAACAATGTTTCTAAATATTGTTTAAAATAAAGATTACATTTAAATATAAACAACAAATTATTGTATTATAAAATATCGTATTTAAAAACTTATTTACAATAGAATATTTTTAAAGATTAGATTTATTATCCGATTTATTTTTTCAATCTTCTTATAATGCTAATTCTGTTTTAAAAAAGGAGACAAAATGTAAATGAATGAAAACGTAAAAGAAAATAAAGTTAATTACCCTTCATACAAATATTGAATAGACATTAAAAAACCCAGTGAAGTTAAGGAAATTAAATAAAATAAGTATCTTTAACTTTGCAAAAATTCATTTATTAAAAAAAAATTTTTTTTTTTTTTCAAAGTAGAAGCAATGAATTAATCTGGCACAATTCGAATTCGGCAAGTCATTTGTTTATAATGAAAGTTCTTTGATAAAACTAGTAAATGACTTTTTTTATTATCTGAATATATATATTCATTAATTTAAAAATCAATAGCATTACGGGCATTTTTTTTTCAAATATATATAAAAAAGAAAATCAATTTTCAAAGTTATACGTAATAATTAGCGATAGTTAGTTAAATGATCACGTGATATTAACTCTTTATTATACAGAGTTTATCCAAAGCAAAAAGATCATTTCAATATTTATCATAAGTATAACTAAGTAATTTTTTTTGAAGTCAGATAATTATTATATAGCCATGATTTTTTTGTATTTGTTTTAAAAAGTTTATTAGTGTAAAATATTTGACAAAAGTAGGCAAAAAAAAAAAAAAGTCAACAAAAATAAATGTATAAAAGAAATAGAAACCCCCCCCCCCAACTTTCAAACGTTTTATTGGTCTTAAGTTTAGCATCTCAAGCAAAAAAAGATATGTCAACAATCTCCAGAAAAAAATCTCCATGATTTTCTGTTCTGGATAAAATAAAACAATAAACTGATTGAAAATTCAGTTTACAACTTTTTTAATTTTTGATGTTGTTGTTGCTGCTGCTGCTATTATTATTATTATTATTATTATCATCATCATCATCATTATGTTTTAAAAAACTTTATTTCATACTAAAGGTTAGATAGCTATAAGCTTACACATATGCTTACATTGTTATATATTTACATTTGTGCATGGGTTGATGGAATAAATAATCTAAAGACCTTTAGAATGCATATATGTATAAATGACATTGGTAAAACTTACATCGTTCATTGCTAATGATATTTTCTAGATAGCTAGACTCTTATTGTTTGCATTTCATGTATTCTTGTGTGGTATTTTTTACTAAGTAATAGTTGGTTGGTTACTATTCAGGTTATTGGTGTTTTCTATTAGGACTATTTTAATTATGTGCATAGAACATGATTGGGTATGTTTTAATATTACTTGTGTGGCTGTCATTTTGATCATTGGTTTGGTTTTAAGCTAGTTGGTAGTATATGGTTGGTTGTTTTTGCTGCACTGGATTACAATGTTATTTCATGTTATATGTTTAGTTTTATGGTGTTGTGTAGTCACACCTTAGAGCATGGTGCAAGTTTGATTAATACAGGGTGACTGTTAGTTTGTAGTGAGCCAAATTTTGTTGGGGAGTGGCTTTAGGTGAAATTGTAGCTGTGGTATGATTGTGATTAATCAGAGGCTTGATTGTTGTTTAAGGAGTAACCAGATAACAGCAAAAATATCTAGGGTGTGCTATTTTGTTATCTCTGACTTTAAGTGTAAGTTTGTTGTATGATCTTGTGTTATCAGCAAAGGCAAAAGTGTGGTAAACATCAAAATGCATAGAATGAATGTGGCTGTATGAGTCATGGATGTGGAGGCCCTAAAAATGCAGTGATGATGTTCTGGAGAGTGGTGTTGGGATCTCTGAAGGCTTTGAACATATTATATTGGATATTGTCTGGTGCCAATCAGTCCTCTTCTCAATAACATGAGGTGCAAAAAGATCTACATTGATATACAATTACCTGTATCATAAAAAATATGATGTGGGTAGGGCATAAAGCTTGATTTAATGAAAATCAAAAAAATATTTGATTATAGGGATCATTTTTTGAATTTTTTTTGAATATTTATTTGTTGCTGATCTCAAGAATCAGGGAAGGGGTTGGTATTAAGTTAGGTTTGAATGGATTAAGTTATAGATATGCCAGTATGTGTACTATATTGAGAACTATCTCTTGATTGGATATTGTACTTAAGTGGCTGATTATAGGTAGCCTTGTATGGGGAGAGAATTATCAATTGATATTATCTCAAGAAGGCATTATAGCATGGGAAAGCATCTGACTATAGTTGTTATTAGATTTGAAGTTGTTTGAATATGAAAAATGTGGATGATGTGCAATCATAATCCATTGTTCATGGGTGAGCAGCTAAGACATCTTGGAGATATAACAACAGTTTTTCTTTGCCACAAAAGCTCATTGCAGAATGCTGAGTTCTTGTATGTAAATACTTTTTGGATGAGAATGCTATGTAAATACTTTTTGGATGAGAATGCTTTTGAAAATGTTATTATTGGAGTGTAGTAAGTTATTCAGGTAATGACCAATTGGTTAAACAATTGCACTTTTGTATATATTGAAACAGTAACTCTCAAATTCCTTACCATTTAAACCATCAACCTGATTTCCTACTCATCTGTGCTGGGTTCAAAACTTAAATGTTTAACTCTCATATTCAAACAAGCATTAAAATCTATCATGGCTGCTTTGAGAGCATTATACATTTACATACAAACAAATGCGACAATTAGACAGGATTAATAAATTATAGCTTATCAATATTGCATAATAGGTAATAAAAATGTTTTATTATATAATCAATATCAGAAGTTAATGTATTAATTTTTATTTTTATTGCAAATTCATATGTGGATAGATATCCATATTATAATGTATATAGGAGTGGCATGATTAAAATATGTTAAAAGGTTTTTTAATTTTTTTTAGTAATTAAAAGCAAAAAGGGTAGTTAGTAATTAAAACCGAATTTACATTAACTGCCACACCTGCAGTAAGAAAAAGTAAAACTCACTTTAAAATTTTGCTAATTGATATAACTGAAATTGTTTACAACAATATAGTCTTACAGTAAAACCACTGGTCCAGGGACTATTTGATAGCCAAGGAAAAGTTATAACACCTCAGAAATCTTAATAATAGATTTCAAATCAAATTGTTTAATCTTGTAAAATTAAAGTAAATTTTAGAGTTAATGGGTTTTGTGGCAAAGTAAATTCCTAAAGTGTAAGTGATTGGGAGGTAAAACATATAAATAGGCTATATTTTAAGCTTAAGGTATCCAGACTCCATTTTGATAAAGCAGTTGTCAACAGAATCCATGCCAGTTTTATTTTAAAATGGCTGGCTAGAAAAAGACAGTCTTTGCTGTTTTCTCCATGAGGGAAATGGTGGGCTTTGCTTCCATCCAATGCCACAACAACCAGAACACCACCATAAGAAGATTTACCACTAGCCAAATGCAGATGATGTCACAAGCCATCCAAGAAAGAAGCTCACCAAAATCTGCACTTTAAACACCCACATTTCAGCTCAATAATAATCGGTAATTAATTTCAAAACAACAGAGCTCTGTGTAATTCTTATTTAAATTCTAAAATCCTAAATTAAAGGTAGCTAACTGTAGCTAAAAGTATCTAAATGTAATCAATTAATTGTAACATAAATGTAACTAAATGTTAAATCCTTTTCTAATGTTAAACTAATAATGTATCGAATTTATTTAAATTAGTTCATTTCTAAAATTATAAATAACCTGCCTACTTTGTAATTTCTTTTCTAAAACAAATTTAATATCTTACATAACTTAAATTATATATTTATATATATCATTGTGGTTGTGTCTGTATTGTATCTTTTGATTATTTTAGTTAAATATTTATTATATTATATTCCAATATCTTAAAACAGTGAGCACTTAATTTTAAAACATTTTAGAGAAGATAATATTTTAAATATCTTCATATAATTATTTCATAGTGTTATCTCTCCCCCCCCCCCCCATGCTGTTATGTACTCGTTTTTATTATTAATTATTTATTGATTTAATTTTATAATATGGTTGTTTTAATCAAAAATTTCCCAAACTAATTTATTTTATAATAAGAATTAAACTAGCCTTGAGGACATTTATAAGTATATTTGCTTATTAATATATTTCCTAAATCCATTTAAATATACTTTCCCTCCTTAGATAATTCCATGATAAATAGCATATATAGATTGAACAGGAGAAAGTAAAGGTTAGATAATTATTCCTTTTAATAGTGTGTGTATATTATAAAGCTACACAAGAGTTGGTTCCTGTCAATGAAGCTGATTAAGCTATTGTCCTAGTATTGATATTAAACTTATAATACTCCTATTGCTTGGCAGATGAGATTCCTTTATTTAAATATATTTTGCATTTTGCTGCTTATGAACTTATAAAGATGGAGCCATGGTTAAGCCAGCACATCTTCTCTTATAAGGTAGTGCATTAGCGAACTCTGAGTTTAAGGTCAGGCTAGCATGTAAGTCATTCCATCATTTTGAACAAGATGTTCCTTTCTCAAGCAACATGACATTCGGTCCCAGGGTACCAGCGTATGTCACAAAGAACTCTTGATTCATTAATCCACCTGCAGAGTGACTTTTTATTATTATTTGTCTGTGCCATAGCATGTTGGAAATCTAGAGTAGCCAACTCTACCTCCTTGTAATATGATATTCAGCCTTAGTCTGAAAATATTCTTGAAAGCCATATTCAATCTAGGTTACTTGAGCTGGTTTATATGCTCATCTTTTAGATATAAATATATTTGTAATAATAAAATGCATAATTAATTGTGATCAAGGTCTAGTAGAATTATTTATATTTAATAGCCACTAGTCTAAAGATAGGAATTGACATAATTCTATAGTCATAATGTAATGATTATTTATGCAAATGTTTCTGTAATTAATCCATAAGTTGAAGCAAGTTAACCCTCTTCTCATATATAGCCTCAGTAATTATTTATATAAATGTCTCTGTAATTGATCTGTAAGAGAAGAGAAATTTAATCCTCTTCTCATTTATGATAATGCCTGTTGACCTTTAATACGCTATTGTTATATATCTTGTCATTTCTTTATTTTATTAATTATAAATAAATGTATAGTTAAATCAATTTGTTTAATGCTCTTAATCCAATTCAATCCTGATCATTTATAAAATATCCATTGACAATAATAATAATATCTCCATCAGTTATATGATAGATTTAGTCAATTAATAAGAGCACTGTAATCTTGAGTTTCATGTTTCTCCCCAACCTATGCTGGCTGCAAAGAAAGATTATGTGAATGTACTCTCAAGCATGTCATCCATAGGATATTGAATCTCAGAGCATGGGTAAATGAGTTGAAGCATGGTAGTCTCAAGATCTTACCATATTGTACTGGTTAGCTTTGGTCTCTTTGCCTAGACTCTTGATTCTGTTATGCTAATGTACAAATTTGATCATTACTATATGGATAGGTAAGCTTTTGATAGTGACTTGGTGATTTTCTCTGCCTCATCCTTCAACTTGTTTTGTATTTTGTTCCTCATTGCATTAGTGCCCATGTAGAACGGAAAGTCAAGGAAGTTTATAGGTTTGCTATGGTAAATCTGTGTACAGGGTTTACTGTTGTAAAGTAATCAGGCTTCAGTCTTGTTTGGATTGTGCTTTAGTTTGTGAGTGAATGTAAATTGTTGAAGGCTTTTCTGTATGATTGATAATTGTTTTTGGATGGGAGGAAAGGCAATATTGTGTCCATATATGCAATGTATGTTATATATATCTTATGACGTTCTTGGTATTTGGATGCCCATGAAAGCTTATTGTGTTTTTATCAGAAGTGTATTAATATAAATGTAAAAAGTAGAGAAGTAAACCTTGTGAGATGAATTGCTTAGAGATGAATAATCAATAAATTTTTGCCACAAAATATGACACGAGTTCCGTGGTTCAGCAAGTTGGTTAATACTTATAGTAGGGTAGATGGTATGATGTTGTTGGTTAACATGTTTATTAGCACACTGACATTAAATGAGTCAAATGCTGCTTCAAAGTCAATTTGGAATGGCTGTTGGTGCTTATTTTTTGCAGTCCATATTGAGTTCAAGACTGTCTTGAAAATGAGCACGATCTGTGTTATAGATAATTGCTCCCTTTCAAATTGAGTGGATGAGATAAAGAGGAAAAAAATAAAATTCTAACTTATCTCTAATGACTTTTTTAAGGATCTCGATGACTACTGGACCCATTGATATGGATCTGAGGTTAGAGAGGATAGATATTGCAGCTGGATTTTTTTGAAGAGGACCATTGCAATAGGATATAATCTTTTAATATCATGGAACTTCTGTGATAAGTAATTTGTAAAATCATGTAAGTATCAGGTAGTAAAATGTCTTAGATGTGTAAAGACAAATTTGGGGATGCTATGTGTTGCAGTGTGGCAAGTATTGGATACAGTAGCAAAACTGATCACAAATTTCATGTTATTGATCAGTGTAGCTATGTCTGAAGGTCTATGGCAAGTATTGGATGCAGTGGCAAGATTGATCACAAATTTCATGTTATTGATCAATGTAGCTATGTCTGGAGGTCTGAATAGGTCAGTGCATGGGACAAATGGATGATATGTTTGGAGATTCTGTTTGAAATGCTGATATATAAGCTCTATAATGTTATATCCAAGCATAAGTCATGTGGACTTTGATGGAGGAAAATAATCCAAAGACACCATTGAATACAACCCCTATTCTGAGATGAGTATTACTTTCTTTTATGGCTAACTAATCTTTAAGAATATTACAGGCTGTGTTATATTCCTGTGTAAGTTTGTATCTATAATAGTATGTGATGTGTGTGAGATTTGACATTGTATTTCATCTATGTAATTCATCAGCCAAACCTTGTAGTCTTGTAGGAGATGGTGTTTTGTGAATGATGTGATTTATGTTAAATGATAATATGTTTATGAAAGCTAGGTATCTCTGTGCAGGTCTGGGCTACATATCAATCTTGTGAAGCATAATATATATTTCTGAAAAGATCTATTCTAGGGTGGATGTAGGAATAGTATTTTGATGGTTCTTTCCAGTAGAGTTGTTGTTGTTTAAACTTGTGTTAGATTGATTGACAAAGTTTGTGCAGAGTGATCAAAAAAAGGAAAATGCTTTAGGTTTGGACTCATTAGATGATATAACATTGATGAGCAGAAATAGAGATCAATCAGTGAGACATCATTATTATGGAATGTGATTCCATCATTTGGTAGGAAGTCTTCACACTCATGAGTAGTAGTAATATCTAATGGAATCATTTGGTTATGAATTGTTTGTATTTCATGTTAAAATTACCTGTTAATATGATTTCTGTGAAGTGGGGTGGTACATCTGTAAATATGATATTGAGCATAGTTATGGGATGATAAAAAGTTGCAATAATGAGTTTGTGTCAATATAAATAATTTTGAAAGATGTGAATGGATGACCTAGGGTTATAAGTAAGGTATTCCCCTGAGAGTGATGATGGGTTCCTAGAGAAAGAACAGAAACCAATGGTGACATTTGCAGCAGAATCAATCTGTGATTCATTCTGAATTTTTATTTCTTTAAGTCCTAGGATGTGTGGCTGAATGATATTAGTCTATTGCTTTAAACTAGTTTATCTTTGTGCCTGAATTTAGTCCACAAATATTAAATGCACTTATCTTCAGTTTCATAGTGATTGTGAGGGAAGTGTTTAGTTGCTATGGTGAATTTGTTGTATATATTATTAGATTGTATATAGGTGAGGTCCATAGTCATGGCGTCTCCTTCTGGGAGGCTGATAATGTTAATGTACTAATAGCCTCTTTTATTTTAGCCCTCTTCACTGTCCTACTGTGTTTTGAGTGACCTGGCCTTCTTTTGGTTTCTGTTGATGGTGGTTCAATGGGTGTGATACATGGAGTGTCTCTATAATATGAGTAGAGGTTTTGTTTATAGTAAGGTGTAGACTGGCTGGTTTGCTAGTGTTACTTATCTCATTGGTGGTGCTTTGATGCAGTTCTAATATTGTAGTGTTAATGACAGCTTGATTATGTTCTACATCAACTAACATGTGTGGTTGATGTATATCTATTTGTGTGGCACTTATATAGATATTTCTTGTGTCATATGAGGTGTGTAATGTGAGTACTTTGATCAGAAGAGGATATATCTTCAATGTATGCACTTTGATTAGCAGAGTGGACACTATGTGCTCACTAGACTGGTGATAAGCATGGATTTTATCATGAGTATTTGGTTCAGTTGTAGTGATGCATGAATGATGGCTCTCTTGGTGTTAAACTTCACTTAGACTGCTTGTTAATTGGCTATGATTGTGGCCCCTGTCTGGTGATGCATTGGATGGCAAGTTGTTCATGCTGGCCACATGAATAACACTGTGGTTTCATGTCTCTTATATGGAGGCAAAGCCTGCCATCTTGTTCCACAATGTGGATTGGTATATCATTTGGATGTAGGTTATTGTATAGTCTTAGTTTAAAATCATAGTTATTACATTATATGGGAATTGATGCACCTTTGAAATATATAGGCTGGAAAGATATGATTTTGCCAAATGGCTCCATTATCTTCTGGAAATCTTGGATACTGCATCTGATACATGTGTTTTTTAAGCACCCCAGTAATACAGTTTTGATGATCTGGATCAACTATAACAAGAGCATCAATCTTAAAGCACTTTCTGCAGTTTCTTTGGTTCTCATGGAAAAATTCTGTAATAAGGTATTTGGAGCTTTACAGAACAGTAGCCCAAAGCTCATGCAAGGTTATTGCCTCATATAACAATTGATTTTGGAAATTTATATAGTGAGATATTAGCATCTGTGGCAGATAATATAATTGAGTGAGATGCAAAAATCTCTTGAAGGATGTTTAAAGGCCTTTGGGATGGTGTTATTAAACTTGTGATTGATAATTTCTGGTACATCTCCAATCCACTGCAAGGAGGCAAGGCTTGACTCTCTTGGAATTGCAAATCAAGTTCTCTGATATCTTTTATATTAATTTTTCTAAATCTTGGTATAGTCTTATTATGATTGTAAATTATTTTTAATGGTATTATCTACCTGATCAGCTGACTGTATGATCATCATCTTTTGTAGTTGAATTGAGATTGTTATAAAAACTATTTGTAACAGATTATTATTATTATTTGTTGTTATTATTATTATTATTATTATTATTATTATTATTATTGTTGCTGCTGCTGCTACTGCTACTACTACTCCTACTGCTGCCACTGCTTCTACCACTACCACTACTATTACTACTACTATCACATATTAAAACAAAAATTCTATATGCAACTGGTATAAAAATGTATTATCTCATGTTTATTTAAAATAACACTAATCTGATTGATAAGGTGCTATCCAGCCAAAATGTCATACTATAATACTATTAATCTTGCAAATATGAATCTGGACAATATATATATATATATATATATATATATATATATATATATATATATATATATATATATTTAAAAATCCATCATTAGTGTTTAAAATAAATTATTAAAAGTTAGTCCTTAAGTAATATCATATTAATAATTTATATAATTACTTAACTAAAAATATAAATATGCAAAAATAGAATTATGAGCCATTTGAAAAATACAATTGGATTATTTTTAAAAACATAAATATCTTATTTATCAAATCTCTATTTTCTCTAAAGTCTGATGGAGAATTATGGTTGCCTGCAATGCTGTCACATGATCCATGTTAATGTTTGTCCACAAGGCTGACATGTTTCAAATTCATAACCAACAAAAAAAACTATTTTTCCAATTATGAAGAATATTTTTTGCAAAGAAAGTAATTCCACCATTAATAGTTGTCCATAATGCTGTCAAATTCACATATCAAATATAACAGCTATATTTAAAAATTTTAATTTGATTATGAGCATTTTATTCAAAGCAAGTAATTCTGCAAAGCAAAAAAAAATTGTTAAAGCAATCAATTAAAAAAACTGTCAAATTTACAACAGAACAACAACAACAACAACAACAATAACAATAACAACAATAATACAAAAATTGAAGAAAGCATGGTCCTGATTATGCTCCTATTGGACAATAATATGATTAATTAACATTGATAAAGTGGATAGAATCATGTAAAATTACCCGTACAGATATGTACTTTTAAAAAAATGAATATTGTAGACTTGAAATTGAACTAACAATAATAAGATTCAACATGTATCTTGCTATGGCATTATAATACTATGTAACTATTGGATCAATAAAGTTTACTATTGTTGAAACTTAATAATAATAATAATAATAATAATAATAATAATAATAATAATAATAATAATAATAATAATAATAATAATAATAATAATAATAATAATAATAATAATAATAATAATAATAATAATAATAATAATAATAATAATAATAATAATAATAATAATAATAATAATAATAATAATAATAATAATAATAATAATAATAATAATAATAATAATAATAATAATAATAATAATAATAATAATAATAATACTTGTAGGTTTAGTCTCAGCAAAAAATCAAAATACTTTGGCTCCAACCTACAAGCACTGCCCACAACATATTTCCTGAGATATTGGAGACTATACACTAACATTGATCCTTTTTGTCCCCTGTGTCACAGGGCTGAAGAAACACAGGAACATCTATTCTATCTTTGTCCGGCACTAGACAGAATTCGAGTTATTATGATAGGAGCATATAGACAATCTAACACAACCCTTCAAACAATCATTAATTCATATTGCAAAGGCTCTATTCCATCAGTCCGTGCAGCCACTTTTATGCTTTATGCATACTGGTGCACTAGATGCACATTCACTCTAGGTAACAACACAAGGCGACATCCATCAACTTTCAATATCAAACTGGCAAAACTACGAGCCAGAGACAATAAAATTGCACATCCAGACATCTATGCAGCAACCTGGTCACTGATAACACAACAATCAAACCTCTAAGATGGCTCCCAATAACCAAAATCTATGCCCTCAATCAATATATATATATAAAAAAAATGTGGCAATTATCTACAAATAAAAAAACAGAATGTTGTCTTTGATTGCATAATATTAATATAAAGGACAGTAACAACAAAATCAGACCTCAAATACTGGAAAGCAAACTAAACCCAGCATGGCAATATACATCAAAGTTGAAGTTTTGCAAATTGAACAATGATAACCCAAGACTTTGGAGAACTATGATTACAGCAAGCAGCACTCATAAATGTAACGTATACATATGTATTTTCACCCCCCTAACAATGTTTAAATATCTTTCCCTCCTAAGTTAAGTTCCTTTTTGTACATCACAGATACCAACTTAAACTTGGTTTACTCACTAACAATGTAAATATATGTATACAAGTGTCTTATAGCAAATGTAACTCTATGGTTATCAATAAAGTTCTTTTCTTTGAAACAATAATAATAATAATAATAATAATAATAATAATAATAATAATAATAATAATAATAATAATAATAATAATAATAATAATAATAATAATAATAATAATAATAATAATAATAATAATAATAATAATAATAATAATAATAATAATAATAATAATAATAATAATAATAATAATAATAATAATAATAATAATAATAATAATAATAATAATAATAATAATAATAATAATAATAATAATAATAATAATAATAATAATAATAATAATAATAATAATAATAATAATAATAATAATAATAATAATAATAATAATAATAATAATAATAATAATAATAAACTTTAAGTTTGCTTTTATAAATGAATAATTATTTCTAACTAAATCATTATTTATATTAGAGCATTTTGTGCAGAGGGGGTAATTTAATAATCTGTAATTTTTATTACAAACCATATTTTACGTGAATAATGTAATTCTTCCGTTAATAATAAATGCTTAAAAAAAGTCAGTACATGTGCTTTTAAGTGCAGTACAGAACTGAATAGGTATAATATTTAAATCATAAAGAAAATGCAATTATATTTAGTGACAGAAAAAAGTAGATACTATAATATCATATTTACTATTAGTTTTGGTTTAGTATATAATTGAAGTTGAAATCAAGGCCTTCCAAGCTGGCTAGAAAGTAATTCTGCCATTAATAAACCTTAATACAAGCATGGTGGTCTTTCAGGTCAACTACATTTCTCACAAAATATTAATATCTTTTGTTTAATTTATATTAAATATTGCTAATGCAACCAATTAAAAAAACAACAATCTTTGCAAAGGCTGAGTATATTTGGTTTATATATATTTAAAAAAAATTACAAATAAAAATTTTATAATATTACTATTAAATAGACTAAATTACTAGCTCTTTTAATTTTCATTAATTATTAACAACATTTAACAAGTTTGTTATAGAGTATTTTTATTTTTATGATTAACATTTATTTTTAAAGACTCTTTAAATTTACAAACTGTTGTTAAATTCTATAAAATAATTTTAACTGACACTTTCATTTCAAAATAGGATAATATCACATTAATAAGTTGTTAAAGTATTTCAATAATTTGTTAAACAGAGATAATGTAATATTCAAATACAGGAAAAGACAGAACCTAACTATGTTTCATAAGATATAATGTTTAATTAAAAACAAATAATTTGATTTTCATGTAAAATATTCCTTATAGTAAAATTTAAATTTCAGCCGTTTACATATTTAAATATTTGTCAGTTTTACAGTACTTTGATGATTTGTTATATATATATAAGAGATCATGCTTTAATAATATATCTAATAACAAATCAATTTCTGAAAATATACTTTAATAAAATAAGTGAATCTCTGTATGATGTTTTTATTATATATATATATTGAAGCTATATATATATATGCGCACATATATACATTTCACGTTCGCCTGTTAAAAAGTACAAACAAAATTTAAAAGTAGAATTTTTTTTATTAACAAAAATTTAAAAGTAGAAATTTTAATAATTTTTTATAAATAAAAATTAAATATATGTATTATAAATGCACACATAAATGTATATGGTATAATTAATTATAAAGTTATTTTGCGTTAAATGCAAAATATTTTCTAAAATTTAAAAAGTGATTCTAAATTTAGCTAAAAATAGTTTAAAAGAAGAAAAAAATGTTTTCGTTTAACAATAAAAAAGGTGGAAATGACATTCTAGAAAAAATAATTAAAATACTTGTAAAAAGATTATTAGATTAAGCTTAGAATGATTTAATTAAAAAGGCTGTTCTTCCCATTCAAAAATAAGAGCATGCAAATAGGGTATTGGATAAATTATCTCAGACCTTAGTAATTAAAGTGAAAGGCAGAAACCTCTCGCATGCGCTTTTAAAATGCTTACGTAACAACCAATCAGATGTAGTAAAAGTAATGGAGTTATTTATATTCAATAGGGGTCTGAATGACTTGAGGTCAACATGGGCATGGCAATAATATTGGCATTGATATGGGATTTTGGCTTTCCATCATCAGATTTTCAATCGTTTGGATGGCTAAAGAGTTGGAATGGATTGAAGCCTATCCATTAAAGTATAAAGATTTGCTATCTTAATATAAACTTAGCACTGGATTATATATATATATATATATATGTGTGTGTGTGGGTGTAGGAAATGATAATCTGGACCAACTGATGATGTTGGGGATTATTTATCTTTTCTACATGTATGTGGTCATGTGTATCAGTGGTATGAGGTAGTATAGACAGTTGAAGGGTGCTTAAAAGTCCTGAATTTAAATCCCTATATTTAAAAATACTACCTAAATTTTACTGATAAGATAGCCCCAAATCATATAAATAGTGCTGAAAATTACGTTGGTTTTAATTCTGTGATCATTATTATTATTTTCTATTTTGATCCTGTCAGTGATTATTCTGCCAGTATTATTATTCTACTGTACTTAATTTTTATCTGCTAGTTTAAGCAACATACCATGCAAGAATAGTAAAGCCATTATCTGCTTTACTCTGTCAAGCTGACAGATGGAAGGTCAAAAACCCATTGTTGAGTCACATCAAAGAAGTTGTCAACAACAGAAGAAACCATCTGAACATGTGTCTGCTATGTATCCACCTTAGAAGAGAAAAAAGCTTATATTTAGTGCTCTAGGAAAAACCAACTGCCAAAACAAGACTTAATTGATGTCTGCACATTCAAAATGAATGTGAAATAGTGATTTAAACCTTCTGCCAATATCTAAAGACTGAACCTGAACTTTTATAAACATTAAATTGATATTTAGTTAATTATTCCAATTTAATGAAATATGTTAATGATAGTTATGTAATTAATCTGTTTATGAGCAGGTATGGCAAGAGATTGTAGTTTGTTCTATTTAATATCAGACAACAATTTAGCCAGTGCTAATTATAATAAATTAGTTTATAAAAGACAATTAGCAATCACAATCTCTGGTCATGCTATTTAAAGTTGTATATTAGTTAAATCATTATTTCCACTTTATTTAGTTAATAAATGTATGTTAAATCAGTGAAATTTTAAAGTTATGAATGGGGGGCAAGCCTGCTGCGTAGACAAGCTATATTGGAGTTCTGTTAAATAGATGTCAGTTTTAGCTAACTAGTCTTGCATTGAATTATTATTATTGATAAGAAGGTATGGCTCATATCCATCAATTTGGATTGTGAGTTACATTTGATTCTCATTCTTATGTAACATGTTAGTATTAGATAACTGTGCCATCATTTGTGACTACCAATTCCTTACAATCATTATTTTATTTAAACAGTGATATAAAGTAGTTGATCAAGTCCTACCATATGCTATCCAATTTTGCTTTAATACATGTCATTTAGTGATACATATACAACTGCTGGTCACGATATCATGCATGTGGTAAATGGTTAATTCCTACCATAGGCATACAATTATCACATGTATTTGCTCTTATATAAATACCATTGTAGTATTTTACAATTATTTATTACCCATTGCATACTAAAATCATAACATGTATTTGATCACAACAGTCAATTAGTAAATCATTCTTAGTTTATAAACTAATACTATCATCATTAAACAGGGCCGGTGCAATTGAGAGTAAAGGATAGTTAGGTGTTTAAGCAGTGGATTGGAAACCATCCAAACAATGATTATAATAGTCTACATTAATAGTGTCAAATATGATTTAAAAATATTGAATCATTACACCACCTTATATTATATTTGCACATAATTTAAATGACAAATACTATTAACAAAATTTGGGAATGTTTATTTACCTTAAATTAAATTATAAATCAAGTGATTAAAGTTGCATCGGTGTATGTTTGTGTTGTGTATACATGAATAAATAATGTTGTTCATTATTTTTGACAGTTCATCTATATTTATAATCAATAAGTCAGGTAAATAGTTAAGAGTCTCCAGTTTCTCATTGACCTTTGCAGGCTGTAAAAAAAAGTTGGTATTCTGAAATGTCAAAATGTGAAATGCACATGTGGATTGCCCTCAGATGATGTGCATGTGTGTTGTTCAATTATGATAGTGCAATATATATTTATATATACTAATATATCTGCTAATTTTCATTAAAGTTATGCTTTGACAAAAAATACATTGTGTCAAAAGATTGACTCAGCAAAGTAACAAATAATGCTTGTACAAAAGATTTGTTATTTTAATAGTTGATAATTGTTTATATATTAATGTTGATAATTGTTTATATATTCTGGTGATATATATATATATATATATTGTAACTTAATTAAATGATCATTCAAATAAGATCCAAGTAAAGGAGTTCATTTTGTAACAAAATTAAAGGTTGATCAAATAACTATTTCCATACCTGAGTAGTCTACAATATATAAGATCATAATATTTAAAATAATGTTGGATTTCTCAATATCCAAATATCAATAATTATAAGCAAATTATTAATAGCAAGTATTATAACTCAGGTATATGAAATCACGTGAAGTGAGTACACTAGTAATTCAATAAAATATAACTCAGGTATACAGACAGTAATCTTATCCACTTTCATTTCTTGGTTTGATGTTAAGTGCATGTTTAAACAAATACTAAGTGAATATGGTCTAGCAGGGCGCCACTAGATTATCTGAATCTAGACACGGTTATATCTAATAACCTTTCACATGTACCGGGTTTGAATCCCCTCTTTTGGTACTTTATTTCTAATTAAAAATGAGAGATTTTGCTTTTTGAGCCATATCACTATACGCACTAATATTTAGGTAAAAGTAAAACATCTTTAAACCAAAGTGGAGTATATTAGACATAAATCATTTCTTAGATCTTAGCATAACAAATGTGTTTCAACATTTTTATAAGTTTACTAGCTCAGATTATATATAACTAATTTAGGATGGCAATTCACTCATCCTTGCATGAAATAGATGATGGGATGTGGTTATAATCATACTAAGAAATCACTAAATATTATAAAATCAATATTTATTTATGGCCTTTAAACAGTTAAACAGCTCATTAATTAAAACATTGATGACGATGATGATGATGATAATAATAACGATAATGACAAGGGTTTCAACTACAGCTTTAGGACTAAGCCTAAACATAAAACTAATTTTTATAAAGAAATTCATAATTATTGCTTAATTTTAGCATATTTAATCATATCTTAAATAACTAATATTCAACCATATGATGATGAATAATCACACTTAACAAAGACTACACTTAATGAAATATATACGCCTCATTTAATAAAACAAACTAATATTTATTACTGCATTTCTAACATATACATAAAAATTTCTAGATAAACATGAAAATTGACATGAATAATAATAATGATAATAATTGATTATATAACAATCCTCAGATTAATTTCAAGTTCTTCCCCCTTTCCCTTCAAATGTATATTGTATTAAGTGGGATGTCACATTGACCATGATTTTCACTCCATGAGAAAAGTATTTCAAGAAAAAAAATATTATCTGCTCATTAGCACACATACTTTATAAATCTAACATGTAAGTAGAATGTTAAAAAAAATGTTAATAGAATTGAAAGAGCAAGTTTTAGAAACAAGTTTTAAATTATTTTCTCCCCCTCTTCTACCTCTGAAATGCTATACTTAACTTGAAACAAAATAATCTAATATTCTAATACTACTTGTTACTTCACATTCACTCACAATTATACACATATAAAAATATTATTATGTATGTGCATGTTTTATCCCATAATAACAAAATATTATTTAAAACCAAAATAATAATAATATATTAGTTAAAACTAAAATCATAATACCATAAAAAAAAATTGTTTTACACATTAATATTTTTCATAACTGTAAAATTAATAAACAAATAAATTTTGATACATTCAAAATCATTTATGAAGCTCAAAGTTATTATTAGTAAGACATTCTTGTTTTTAATCGATCTGAATAGTCTTTAAAAGTTCTTTAAATAAAATATACCACTTTATTGCTAAAATGTTTATTAAGACTCTGATATCATAAAGAAAATAGATATAAAAAGTCATATTACCGATCTTTTGTTTGTGGCGAATTTCCAAGGGTTCAAACTTGTCTTGTATAATGTCTATATTTCTGCAGCTACCATTTCCGTTTTACGTGGGAACAATCTCTTTCTTGAGGTGTATAACTATTTGATGATGATGACTCTATTGAGGTTATTTGCTTTAGTGGACAATTTGGAAATCATTATATTAATTTTTCTTCTCTTCCTGTCAAGCATGATTCTTAGTGGATGAAATACAGCGGTTGTTTTCACATTTATAAATTTTCTTGAGTTTAAAATCAGTTTTTGGAACAATTAATTGGACTTGATGATTAATATTTATCAGTAGATTAATTCATCTTTCATCGAATGCAGGTGAATGCTTTCTTCCTTCTATTAAAAACATCTTATTTCTCTGGTCAGTTGAAAGGTGTAGAATATTATTTTAGACACAACATTTTTTCTTTCCTATGTGATGTGCAGCTTCCCCCAGATGGTCCGAAAAAAAGATGGGACATACATATAATTTTTCTAGCCAGCCATTTCTTATATTTTCAACATTCAATTTAATAGTCTAATAATCTGAATCATAATCACAATAATAATAATAATTCCAGACAGCTTTTTATATCCAATTTTTAGCTAACTTAACCAATCAGAGATAGCGTCACTTGCTATTTTTGGACAAATTCATTTTAATTAGATCTCTAATTTATTTTCAACTAAATTATTTTTCAACTGAAAAGTTTAATCCTTTTTCCAGACACTTTTGTTTAAAAAAAAATAGACTTAATCCTTATTTCCTTTCTTTTTTTTTTTTACATCTAGGTAACATTTCAAATCTTTGAGCTTCCTTCTTTAGATCTTAAGATAAGACAATTTCAAAATTAGAGTTCCCACCCAAATTAAGCTCCCAAAGTGACAAACAATCATAAAAAACAAAATTGCTACAAAGATAGATATCTGATTAAACAGATTTCCTCTTTTAACATAAAATTGTACAAAAAAAATAATTTGACAGATTTAATCCTTCCTTTTCTTTCAATATTTAATAAATGTAAATTTCTGTATGTAATGTACACACATCCTTCATTATTTCAAATCATTCATAAACTAACATTAAATAATATAATTGCTAGCTTAGTAATTATAACCCTATTATTTAATTAAATCTGTAACTTTTAAATCCCAATTACAATTATAGAAAGAAAATAGAAGTATAGAATAAGATATTAGAATTGATCAAGCATAGGTTAGTTTTAAAGAAAGTTAAAATGTTGAATATTTGAAATATAAAACAATTAAATAGTTTACACATACACTGCCTATACGTATGCATTATAACTTTGCTTTTTAACAGAAAATTTAAATATTAAATGTGTGTGCTGCTCTTTTTGAGATTTATTAACACACAAACAAGTAAAGCATATAATTGTTGTCCCACTCTCTCTCTGTTTAAAGCTTTTAGAACTGGATCTTGTAGGGTTTAAACTTGGATGCCCTACAACTTCCTTTATGGTTATATAAAAATGTGATGATGATTTTGTTTTACACTTTCTTACATGCACATTACTATAAATTTGGCTAGTGACCAAATTGTAATGGCACAACTTTCTCCCCCTTTGGATAAAATCATCAGCACCTTTGTTTTAACTATATTTTAAAAAAAATCCTAACTAATAAATACACTAATAATAATAAACACACTAACAATCAAAAAAAAATTTTTTATCTACTGGTAAATATCATATTTTTCATTAGAAAACTTAAAGTAATTTATTTGGAGATCTTTGCCAGGCTATTCTGCTGAAGTATAAGGGATCAAACTCCTAGCATTATAGGTTCCCTTGTTCCCCTCAAGAGCAGCAAGCATAAAGGCATTCTCTCCTATTTTCTTGGTAATTTGGAATGGCTTTTTCTTTTCAAACCATATTGTGGTCTGCATAAAAATGCACCTGTACATCCAGTCCCTTTTTAATATTTCCATTTTTCATCTTGACTGGATATTTATAAAACATATCCAGAGGATTTATTTTATATAACCTCCTATTACAGACCCCATTTAGAAATATGGACTCTTGGTACCATACGTAATATGCCTTGAAGTTTTTCAGAGAGATTGACTCTCTATACCATACATACTTTATTTTTAAACTTTCCAGAAAGATTGACTCTCTGTACCATATATAATTTATCCTTAAATCTTCCAGAGAGGTTGATTCTCTGGGCCACGTATAATTTATTTTTAAATTTTCTAGAAAGGTTGACTCTTTGTACCATATATAAGGCACATTTAAATTTTCCAGAGCATTTACATTTTTCAGAGAGATAGATTCTTTGTACCATATATAATGGACATTAAAACTCTTCAGAGAGATTGACTCTCTGTACCAGATATAATTCATTACATCTTCCAGAGAGGTTGATTCTCTGTGCCATGTATAATTTATTTTTAAACTCTCTAAAAAGGTTGACTCTTTGTACCAAATATAAGGCACACTTAAATTTTCCAGAGCATTTAAATTTTTCAGAGAGATTGATTCTGTGTATGATACACACTGGACATTTAAATTTCTCAGAGAGATAAGATTCTTTATTCCATATATAAGATATCTCCAATCTATTTAAGAAGACAGATTTTTGAAACCACACATGCTGGTTTGTTACTAGATTGAGAACTACAGACTGTTGAAACTTTTGTTCTCTTTCTAAAATATCTGGTTTCATCTCCCCTGTTGCCTCTCTTAACTCAATCACCTTATCTGGTGTATGTAGTTTTTCCTCCCACTCTCTTTTCCTTCTTTTTACTTCATGATCTATCCCCATCTGCTCTCTGTCCATCTCCTCATGTACTTTCTTTACTGGGAGATTTGGTATTATGGCTACTATCGGCCTTTCTACTTCTTTTTCACCTTGTGGATTTTTAACTAAAGTAGGCATCCTTTTCTCTGACTGACTCTGTTCTGAGCTATCCCTACAGTCATCTGGACTGATGCTAACATCATTTTGCCCTGAATTTAGGTTTGACTGATCCTGCAGCCCTACATTAATACGATCTTTTAATTCCCCTATTTTCTGGTAGAGATCGTCCATCTTGGGGTTCATGTATTCCACAACATAGGCCTTCTGGTTCTCCTCAACCTTTTCCAACATAACACCCAATTCATGTTGATTCATTCTGGGTCCCTCTTCTAAAGAACTTGACTTGTCCCTTTTTACTATCTCCTCCCTAAAGCTATCCATTTGTTTCCCCAATTCTTTCCTAAGATTTTGGTCAATTTGTACACACTCATTGGCCATGCTTCCCTTAACTTCTCGTATTTCCTTTTCTAAGCCACTAAACTTATTTTTCATAGTGAGGGTTTGATCTACACAGCCCAAAGTGGCTTCCTTATATGAGTCCACTTTGGCTATCACCTCCTCTAATCTAATATGAATTCCTGCAGAAGTTATTTTGGCATTCTTTTCTATGCATTCTGATATGGATTGGGAGACCAAACCATGGACCTCATTCCTAACTAACTCAATCTCTCTCTTATTTTCTTCGATAGACTGCTCCACTTGAGCCTTTAATGACTGTAGTCCCTGACAGCCCTCCTGTTTGGTGACTTCCATAGACCTACACACTCCTTCTATCCTCTCCTCTAATGACACAAACCTATTTTTACACTCTATATTGGACCCTTCTATCCTAGTTTCCAAAGCTATGATCATTTGGTTGTTATTGTCAATAGAGTTCTCTAGATTTACCCTTAAACCTTTGATACTTTTCTCCACAGATTGACCTATCTTTTGTTCTAGATTTTCCATCCTTTGCTTACTATCTTCTCTTAGACTTTCTATATTTTGCTTACTATCTTCTCTTAGACTTTCTATATTTTTCTCCATCTTTTGTTCTAGATTTACCATCCCTTGCTTACTATCTTCTCTTAGACTTTCTATATTTTTCTCCATCTTTTGTTCTAGATTTACCATCCCTTGCTTACTATCTTCTCTTAGACTTTCTATATTTTTCTCCATCTTTTGTTCTAGATTTACCATCCCTTGCTTACTATCTTCTCTTAGACTTTCTATATTTTGCTTACTATCTTCTCTCATACTTCTGAGCATCTGCATTATCATGTCCATGTCTGATGGTGCCATCTTTGCTATTTGAGCCTGGCCCACTTCTGGCTCCTCATCTACTTCCACACTTGAGGCCGTATTATTGCTACTAACATTAAAGGCATCTTCCTCTACTTCCTCTCTTTCCTCTTCTGTTTGCTTTAAGAAAACCTCCCCATCCTCTTCTTCAGTATGAAAACGATCACTGATTCCTGGTATTGGGGCACCTTCCTCTTCCATAACCTCTTCCATACTATAATTTAGTTCACTCATGTTATAAAACTATATATATCCCATCTGTACTTCCCTGACCATCAAAAATCCACACATCTTCTCCCTGTCTGACACCTATTCTGACCAACTGACTGATTTGATTTTCACCTTATTATGCATTACAAATACAACAAAAAATTTTAATATCCTTATTTAATGAACTACACAACAATAATCTATATAGTGCATGTCTGTCTGTAATAGCCCAAATTATACATTCATCCATTCTCCCAGAAATCCGACAGATATTGACAGTCCACAGAATGACTAGCAGTTCACAATCTTGAGACAAATAAAAGAATTTAGTCACAGCACTATAATCACACAATGTATCACGAGCACTCAGAAGATCATCCCAATTCGATCACTATTAACTACTACAACCCTTGATTGAATGAAGCAAACTCTGTTGCAATAAAAGATGTATTTTAAGTCTTAGGGGCTAAAGTAGATAAACTATGCCTTGCTCTCTCTCTTGGAGTCTTATGTGGCAAGTATCAAGGAATGCCCTGCTTATTATAGATTACTGAAAACTAAGCCTTGCTCTCTGTCTTGGAGACTTATAGGCTGACATCATGGCAGGTCTGCTGCTAACTGCTTCATGATAACATAAAGATAACTTATAAATTGGGTTGGAGCAGTGAATGGGTTCGATCATTCATAAGTTACACGAAATACATAGCATTCTCAAGGCAATGACAAAACTCTCCACTCATCATCAAAACTGCAATCTAACCAACCAAACTCCAACGATCAACCATCCAATCAAACCTCTAAAATCATAGACTTTTTACAAAATGAACTCCCCAAACACACATGAGACTACTATTCCATAATTCATCACTATTACTATGCTTATCCTATCTGGCAATAAATCATTTTAATGTTCCACAAAAAAAAATTCTATTATTTATTTCACCTTTGTCTTAAGTTGTGATATTCATCTCTATTTTCAAAATTGATAAAACAAAACTAAGCTGTTTTATGGCTGTACCCATTTTATCATCATCAATGAAAAATTAAATCATATTAAACATCATCATATACAAATGTAAAATAAGACTGTATGGCCAAGAAAATTTTGTAAGACAAAAAAAAATTTTTTTACTGAAAAAAAAAAATTTTACTAAAAAAAATTTCTCTATTTTTAACCACACATCTCCTATCATTCTATAGACTCCCTTTTTCAGGTATATGGTAATATATCATAGCCCACATTGGGCACCATTGTAACTTAATTAAATGATCATTCAAATAAGATCCAAGTAAAGGAGTTCATTTTGTAACAAAATTAAAGGTTGATCAAATAACTATTTCCATACCTGAGTAGTCTACAATATATAAGATCATAATATTTAAAATAATGTTGGATTTCTCAATATCCAAATATCAATAATTATAAGCAAATTATTAATAACAAGTATTATAACTCAGGTATATGAAATCACGTGAAGTGAGTACACTAGTAATTCAATAAAATATAACTCAGGTATACAGACAGTAGATCTTATCCACTTTCATTTCTTGGTTTGATGTTAAGTGCATGTTTAAACAAATACTAAGTGAATATGGTCTAGCAGGGCACCACTAGATTATCTGAATCTAGACACGGTTATATCTAATAACCTTTCACATGTACCGGGTTTGAATCCCCTCTTTTGGTACTTTATTTCTAATTAAAAATGAGAGATTTTGCTTTTTGAGCCATATCACTATACGCACTAATATTTAGGTAAAAGTAAAACATCTTTAAACCAAAGTGGAGTATATTAGACATAAATCATTTCTTAGATCTTAGCATAACAAATGTGTTTCAATATTTTTATAAGTTTACTAGCTCAGATTATATATAACTAATTTAGGATGGCAATTCACTCATCCTTGCATGAAATAGATGATGGGATGTGGTTATAATAATACTAAGAAATCACTAAATATTATAAAATCAATATTTATTTATGGCCTTTAAACAGTTAAACAGCTCATTAATTAAAACATTGATGATGATGATAATAATAACGATAATGACAAGGGTTTCAACTACAGCTTTAGGACTAAGCCTAAACATAAAACTAATTTTTATAAAGAAATTCATAATTATTGCTTAATTTTAGCATATTTAATCATATCTTAAATAACTAATATTCAACCATTGATGATGATGAATAATCACACTTAACAAAGACTACACTTAATGAAATATATACGCCTCGTTTAATAAAACAAACTAATATTTATTACTGCATTTCTAACATATACATAAAAATTTCTAGATAAACATGAAAATTGACATGAATAATAATAATGATAATAATTGATTATATAACAATCCTCAGATTAATTTCAAGTTCTTCCCCCTTTCCCTTCAAATGTATATTGTATTAAGTGGGATGTCACATTGACCATGATTTTCACTCCATGAGAAAAGTATTTCAAGAAAAAAAAATTATCTGCTCATTAGCACACATACTTTATAAATCTAACATGTAAGTAGAATGTTAAAAAAAATGTTAATAGAATTGAAAGAGCAAGTTTTAGAAACAAGTTTTAAATTATTTTCTCCCCCTCTTCTACCTCTGAAATGCTATACTTAACTTGAAACAAAATAATCTAATATTCTAATACTACTTGTTACTTCACATTCACTCGCAATTATACACATATAAAAATATTATTATGTATGTGTGTGTTTTATCCCATAATAACAAAATATTATTTAAAACCAAAATAATAATAATATATTAGTTAAAACTAAAATCATAATACCATAAAAAAAATTGTTTTACACATTAATATTTTTCATAACTGTAAAATTAATAAACAAATAATTTTGATACATTCAAGATCATTTATGAAGCTCAAAGTTATTATTAGTAAGACATTCTTGTTTTTAATCGATCTGAATAGTCTTTAAAAGTTCTTTAAATAAAATATACCACTTTATTGCTAAAATGTTTATTAAGACTCTGATATCATAAAGAAAATAGATATAAAAAGTCATATTACCGATCTTTTGTTTGTGGCGAATTTCCAAGGGTTCAAACTTGTCTTGTATAATGTCTATATTTCTGCAGCTACCATTTCCGTTTTACGTGGGAACAATCTCTTTCTTGAGGTGTATAACTATTTGATGATGATGACTCTATTGAGGTTATTTGCTTTAGTGGACAATTTGGAAATCATTATATTAATTTTTCTTCTCTTCCTGTCAAGCGTGATTCTTAGTGGATGAAATACAGCGGTTGTTTTCACATTTATAAATTTTCTTGAGTTTAAAATCAGTTGCTGGAACAATTAATTGGACTTGATGATTAATATTTATCAGTAGATTAATTCATCTTTCATCGAATGCAGGTGAATGCTTTCTTCCTTTTATTAAAAACATCTTATTTCTCTGGTCAGTTGAAAGGTGTAGAATATTATTTTAGACACAACATCTTTTCTTTCCTATGTGATGTGCAGCTTCCCCAGATGGTCCGAAAAAAAGATGGGACATACATATAATTTTTCTATCCAGCCATTTCTTATATTTTCAACATTCAATTCAATAGTCTAATAATCTGAATCATAATCACAATAATAATAATAATTCCAGACAGCTTTTTATATCCAATTTTTAGCTAACTTAACCAATCAGAGATAGCGTCACTTGCTATTTTTGGACAAATTCATTTTAATTAGATCTCTAATTTATTTTCAACTAAATTATTTTTCAACTGAAAAGTTTAATCCTTTTTCCAGACACTTTTGTTTTAAAAAAAATAGACTTAATCCTTATTTCCTATCTTTTTTTTTTTTACATCTAGGTAACATTTCAAATCTTTGAGCTTCCTTCTTTAGATCTTAAGATAAGACAATTTCAAAATTAGAGTTCCCACCCAAATTAAGCTCCCAAAGTAACAAACAATCATAAAAAACAAAATTGCTACAAAGATAGATATCTGATTAAACAGATTTCCTCTTTTAACATAAAATTGTACAAAAAAAATAATTTGACAGATTTAATCCTTCCTTTTCTTTCAATATTTAATAAATGTAAATTTCTGTATGTAATGCACACACATCCTTCATTATTTCAAATCATTCATAAACTAACATTAAATAATATAATTGCTAGCTTAGTAATTATAACCCTATTATTTAATTAAATCTGTAACTTTTAAATCCCAATTACAATTATAGAAAGAAAATAGAAGTATAGAATAAGATATTAGAATTGATCAAGCATAGGTTAGTTTTAAAGAAAGTTAAAATGTTGCATATTTGAAATATAAAACAATTAAATAGTTTACACATACACTGCCTATATGTATGCGTTATAACTTTGCTTTTTAACAGAAAATTTAAATATTAAATGTGTGTGCTGCTCTTTTTGAAATTTATTAACACACAAACAAGTAAAGCATATAATTGTTGTCCCACTCTCTCTCTGTTTAAAGCTTTTAGAACTGGACCTTGTAGGGTTTAAACTTGGATGCCCTACAACTTCCTTTATGGTTATATAAAAATGTGATGATGATTTTGTTTTACACTTTCTTACATGCACATTACTATAAATTTGGCTAGTGACCAAATTGTAATGGCACAATATATATATATATATATATATATATATATATATATATATATATATATATATATATATATATATATATATATATATATATAGAGAGAGAGAGAGAGAGAGAGAGAGAGAGATTTGAACTCAGGATTTTTCAGTCTACTTATCCTTCATTTTATCTCAAGCAACCAATGCACATGGCCACACATATATGAAAAAGATATATGATCTCCAATATACATACTTCATGCAGAACCAGCACTCATCAATTAGACCAGATCATAATCTTCCACAATCCTTAGTTTATATTAAGATTGCAATTCCTCAAATTTTTAAGGACAGGCTACAATTTCTAACTTTTCCAACTATTCAACCATCTATTTCATTGAAAAACTGATGATGAAATGCTCAAAGCCCTTATTGGATCTTATAATCATACCTATGTAGATATTACATCAACCTAACCTTCATATTATCAGACATTACATATGTAAAAAATATTTATATAAGCAAATTACATATTTGCCTTAGAATTATATATATATTGTGCCCTTATCTATAGGTCATAATAAGGTAGAATGGTCAATTGCTAAAAAAATTTAAATTTTAAAATACGTTTGTGTAATATATTGATAATTATATGATCGATTAGATTTTATAGTACAATTTAAGGCTGAAAAATACCTGGTATGTTAAAGTGTAATGGATTATTTTAAAAAAACAGTTAAATAAAGCTTAATTATATCCTTGCTTATGGTTGTAAAAGCTGGCCATATAAAATAATACAGCTATAAATAGTTAAAAGTATATTAACAATTCAATTGTAATGTTTTAAAACTAATAAATTAAATAAACGCTATATGTAATATTATAATTAATATTCAAATTTAATCTAATATATTTTAAAATAAACTTTGGGATGGTGAGAATTATATTTAGTTCTACATTTTTAAATTATTTTCCAAATTTTTATAAAATATATCAATTTTGGTAATTTAGACCGAGACGTAAATTAAAAAAAAAATCATCTGATAAAGTTAGTAATCATGTGACTGTATATTATATACCTTCACACACACGCTTGTTAGAATATAATAATAAAGTTTGTGAATTATAAAACTAAATGTAATTGCTATCTATCGTTAAAGTAAAAGTTGAAATATTAAATGTTATTTTAATAATTGTTTTAAAGTTTAAATGATTTTGGATAAAACTATAATTGAGTTTAAAAATACTATTCTAAATAATATTTTAAAACATGACATCATAAATTCTTTATTTTAAAAAGTTTAATCTATTATAAAACTAAAAATGTGTAAATTTGTTCGCACTAAAAAAGTCATTAACCAATCAACGGAGGTAATTTAGCAGACGAAAAATAGGAATTAGACGGAGCGGGAGAAGAAATGTGTAAGTAAAGGAAGGAGGAACATATTTTTTTAGCTGTATAAGATCGTAAGCTAGAAAAGTGTTATAATTTAAAAAATTTTGTATTTATTTTAAAAGTTTTGTTTTAAAATATAATATTTTGAACTGCCTTTAAATGGAACGCTAATTTAAAAGATTTCTTACCAGGAATTTTATTCAAGTTTAGCCGAAACCTTGCAGTAAAATGGAAATACTACAGAAAAAAGTACCTAAAAGTATCGATAAAGTAAAAATAATTGTAAAGTGCCTTGAATACAGTTTATTTGTGATCAACCAGAAAATCATTAGAACTCAGATAAATATAATTTGGACATTATACAGAAAACTTAAAAGAAAAGTTATTTGCCGTCAGGAAAAATTATGACGCACAATTTTAAAAGGCTAATCCGAAGTTTTTTTATTCTTCTCTATGGAAAAATTAAGATGTGTATATCAAAAAGAAAAAAATATGTAAAAGTTATAATGGAGAAAGAATGTTTGTCTTTTTAAAGGAAACATTACAAAGTATATATTACCAGAATTTTAAAAGAAGGAAAAAGTTACAGAATAATAATATGAAAGAGCTATTGTGTTTTTATGAAAAAGGAACCGAAAAACTTTCTCTAAGAAGAATTAAAAATATTATAAAGTGTTCATTAGAGAAATGCTTAATAAAGATAAAGATTTGGAAAATATAAATCTAATTTACTTAATGAAATGAATCCATGGAAACAGAAAAGTTTTATTGAATATTTAAATCAAAGTACTGAGAAGATGCATCGTAAAAGTCGCGCGGGAGAAAATATTAGCAAGAAATATTAGAAGAGAATATTTAGAAGTTTTCTTTACGGGATTAACTAATATCATAATTAATAATTGTATTAAATATTATAAAAACCAAGGATTATCATTCAGGAATATTTATTGAACAAAGTAATATTTGTTTTACCTTAAAATTGAACAAGCAGGGAGAGGAACATTAAGTGAATGGAAAAGAAATGATAAACAATTTTTTTTTGGCTTTAGTATGAACGGTTTTCAAGAAATTTTGATGAAGGAGTACAGTAAATATAGTTTGAATATTTTTTACTAATTTATTTTAAAATATAAAATGTTATGTGAGATTAGGGAAAACATAAAACATAAATTTATTAATATTAAAATTTAAATATAATAACTTGATAAAATTATAGAAATAGTGTTTAAAATAAAGTGTATGGATGTGAATCTTATATCTACAAGGATCAAATGGATGGTGAAGCCTATGGAACGCGATCGAGGAGATAAAGGTCGTTTGATAATTTTAATAGTTATTTATAATGCATAATGTATTTTTTTTAGATCATCTATTGACTTAAGAATGAAGTGTGAAAGTCTTAATTATATGTACACATTTTATGCAACATTTTAACATATAATGAGATAGGAGTAATTCGGAATATGCATGCAACAATTTATTTAAAGTATATTAATAATATAATTTAACAGAACAATTGTGTGATTCTTTTGAACTTTCATGTGATAAAGTATTCAGATATTTAAATAGTTTGTATATGATTAAATATACGGAGGAAAGTAGTAAAAAGATTTTCTTATAGAACAGTGGAATAGTTTTAAAATATCAAAGAATTTTATTATTGTTAGTAATGCAGATATGTATTTGTCGATGTACAGTATAGAAAAAATCTTGAGAAATAAGATCGGATAGTGACTTGGAAGTACTAGTGGAGAGGAAACCAAGATGATGTGTTTTTTTTTAAGAAATAGGAAAATATAAGGGATTTGGATCATATTTAGTTTTGTGTGATTTAGTATAGTTAACAAAGTCCTATGACTGAACACATATGGTTTGGACAGTGTTTTGCATATCTTTAAACTTTTGATGTTAGAATAAAGCTGAATAAATAGCTTTAGCATTGTTCCTATGATAGAGGTTGGTAGACAGGTAAAGGTCACTCCTCTATAGTGTATTTTAATTCACTGTGCCATGATTATCAAGGTATATGACAAGTAATATTCTAGTTGTATTTTGATCCTATGCATCTATCTTCGCTATCCTTATTTCGTGAATCTGCATCGGTCAGAAGGATATTTTCAAAGAAATAATGAATAAAATAGAACTGAAGATATGTTATCGTTTGTGTAAGAATAGTTTATTTGCTTGAATGTATAGAATTGTGTAACTTTAAAATTGAAAGTCCAAAATATCATAAAGAGAGAAAGAATCATATAATACATTGTAAAATTAATTCAGAAATGAATATAATTTTTTGAAAAGAAATCTAAACCAAGTATTTTAAAAGTGATAATAAAATTTGAACTTTATTTTAATTATTAATGTTGGAGGGAATGAGTATTGCATATTTATCAAGAGAAATTCAATAAGGTATAATAAACATATACTTGTGCATGGTATATTAATAGTTATAATTATATCATCCGAAGTAAGGCTTGAATGAGAATATTAGGATTAATAAACATCGGATAATGAATAATAAAAACCTAATACCGAATGTAGAATATTGTTTTGACTTTGTAAGATTCCATACAACCAATATGAAACTAAATTTTATTATTTTGTAAAATTTTATTACGAATGTAAATTTTGTAAAAAATGTAATTTTAATAATATTAGGGATGAAAAGTGTTTGTGATAATCATATAAGAAATGCATTTTGTAATAAGCTAACCATAATAATAAATCAAGTAATAATACTGTATTTTCTTAAGTGTTAAAAATAAGATTTAACTAGGAAAAGTAAATAATATTTTGATTTCATTTATAAACTAATAAACTAAGTTGAGATATGAAAGTAAGGGATATCCAATGTATATAGTGTAAAAATATTGTTAATTTATTTATGTTGTTAATAAACTTTGTTTTAAATTTGTTTTAAAGTTTTTGTGTCCGAGTTGTTATTTCTCCACATGGATGCATGAAATCACGATACACTTATAATTGAAACAGACATATAGCTTTTGCACAAAAAGTAAACATAAAAGTGTTATACGAATTTTGAGAATTTATTGGTATGTTAAAATTAAAAGATCATAATTTTATATTATTTATTGGTCATAAGTCGGTTGCCACAATATTACATTAAATTATATGCTAATGTTGCCACACGTATTCTGTTGTCAGATTATTAAAATACTACCACGTACGTATTTATTTATTTCATTTAGGAAGAAATAAGATTATATTATACTATTATTGTTATTATTATTTTTTATTATTATTAGTTGCTGTGTAGTAGATTATGACATAAAAATTCCCTTTTCATATTTTGCTACCGTAATTTTAAATCAGTTGAAATACAATTATGAACCTGAGATTTTATTTTATTTTACTTCATTTTATTTAATTGAGCTAGATTCTTGTTATAAAGAAGATTAAGATATGATTATTATTTTAATCGTAGTGAATAGAGATCAGAAAGTCATAAGAATACTATGAGTTAGTTATTTGGTATAGTAAAAAGGGGGGGTAGTGTTCTTATGCCATTGATGTAGTATCGTGTGGATAATGGCTCAATGTAGTCTATCTCGTTCCCTGTATTGTCACTCCATGTCTCATGAAAATAGTAAATATTTATTAATTCATTCTAAAATTGAACCGTATTTGTATTTTAAAATTAGAGCTAGTAATCATTTTAATTAATGCTGAATATTTCATTTATTTATTTGTTAACTGAGCTAGAACCCGTAATATTCGGAATAAACAGTATATTTTGGGGTGAGAATGCGTGGGGGGGAGGTTAGAATATATATATATATATATTCATTAGATGGAGCTTTACCAATAGCCCACTATTAAGCTTAGTTTACATAAACACTGAGAGAGAGAGAAGTCAATATCTCTTTCAAATTGTCTCCAACCTTTAAACCATGGCTTCAAGTTAGTTGGCTCATGTCAGTAAAAGGTAGGAAGACCAGAAACTAGATCTGAGTTTCTGGTCTTCCTACTCTTTACTGACATGAGCCAACTAGCTCGAAACCATGGTTTAAAGGTTGGAGACAATTTGAAAGAGATATTAAATTCTATCTCTCTCTCTGTTTATGTAAACTAAGCTTGATAGTGGGCTATTGGTAAAGCTCCATCTAGTGAACATAAAATGCAAGCTATAGCAAGTTACAAAATTTATAACTTGTTTTGTTTATCATATATATATATATATATATATATATATATATATATATATATATTGAACTGGATAATTTATCCACTTCAAAAGCACCATCAGAAAATTCAAAGTTAGAATGTACAATTTTAAAGATTTTAAATGAAAATTGAATTTAAAAATTTTGTACTATTTTTTTTTATTTGTTAAGAGTACAAGTGCCATAACACATGTACTCAATTAAAAAGGGAAATTGTAAAAGCACTTTAAATTTAAAATAAATTTTGATTGTTATTAGTTTCTTTTATTTAGTTGATTGTAATTTATTTTAAAAGCTGAGACTTATTTTTTTTAAAATTAATTTTGAAATAGATAAGAACCCTATTCGGATTTTTTTTTTTCAATTAAAATTAAATGGGAAATAGAGATTAACCCTCGTTAAAACTTTTTAATTAAAGATTAGGTGGGAGATAATAATTGACCTAAATAGTTCTGGGTTTTTGACTGAGTTATTATTTTTCTGATTTTTATTCTTTTTGTGATTCTTATTTGGATTGCTGTGCTAATTCTTATATTTGCTTATCACAAATGGTGATGCCCTATATTTTGAAAGTAGCTGATGGAAAATTACTGACTACAATTTGCCATACTAGTAATGACCATTCAGTCACCATGCCAAAAATACATGCCATGAAAAAACTTCCTAAAATATGCAATGCTAAACAATCCAAAGATGAAACTCTATAGCTCTATAATTGTGCCTTCAAGAACATGACTTAAATGTCTAGTGCAGAACTGATCCCAAAGATTTGCCTTTAGACTTCCAAACCGATAAATGAAAATCAAAATCTTTGAAATGAACTCTATGCAGACTTGAAGTTTATGTATCCCATGGGAAGAAATCTGCCGGACAGAACATTATGCATCAAAAATAAACTCAGCTTTCATATCATAACCAGGGCTTAAATCTATTGTTTAAATCTCTAAGTTGAGGTGGTATTTTCTGCTATCTCATCAGTAAATATATATTTAATTTTGAGTTAGGTTTAAAGTAGTTTTATTAAAAATATATAACATTATTTTAATCTTTTAAATCTGTTTTTTTTCTTATCAGAAAAGAAATCAGAATTTCTTCATTTTAATTAATTCTTTACCTGAAAAATCAAGATAATAATTAGTTTGTGCAATTAACTCTATTGTTGAAACTCCAGATACTAAAAATATTTGTAATTAGATTTATCATTAGAGTCAATTTATTACTCTAATTAAACAAGAGTGTTTCCATTGATTAAAAAAAAAGTGGCCAAAAAAAGACAAAAATTGGAAGTGTAGAGATGCGTCTGGAAACAAACCAACAAGTGTATCCTGTTGTCAACAAAACATATAAATTGTGGAGTTTTCTTTTGTTAAAGCAGTCAGGAGAACTGTTATTAGCAAACATTATTAACCAGCACCAAGAAAATGTTCTCCAGTTAGAGAACCTCTAAGGAATGTTCTCCTCAGGAAATACATCTCCCTGCTACACCCAGAGACCCCTGAGCAATCATCAATCAATGGACAGAAGAAAGTTTAACCAGCTATCTGAGGTTGTCAAAAAAAGCCAGTGGACTACACATAGGATTTACACCAGCATATAAGAATGTTGATAACCTGGAGAAATTTGAATCACTGATCAATTAGGGTAACTATGAACTGTTACTTAGTGAATTTTTATTCCAACTTGTGTAGTAGAAATATAAACTTCATTAATTGTGTTAAATGTTTCAACAATAGAGTGTGGGATTATAAATGGGGATTTTATTATGCTATTTTAACTTAATTAAAATGGGGGAGGGGTATGCTGACAGATAGTTTAAATATGTTTTTTTAAGCATTGTGTTACAATTCAATGTATGAATCAGATTAGATTAATATATATATATATATATATATATATATATATATATATATATATATATATATATATATATATATATATATCGGTAAATATGACACCTCATGCTGAGTGTCCAAATGCTGGTATATCTTTAAGTTATTGTTGTCAATGTGGCATCTTATGATGAGTGCCATTGGGTTTACTTTATTGTAAATTTCCCTCAGCAATTTTCAACTAATAATTTTATATTTTAATTGTTTATGTTTATTTTGAAGGGGTTTAGTTTCAGACTATTTGTCTTGTGGTTAAGTCGATGCTAGTAGAGAAATATATGGGTGTTTATATCAATGTAATGTGAATCATGTTTAGCATACAGGGCAAATCCCAATTGAATGCATGACCCAAAGATGAAGTCATTGCATTGCAATGGACACATGTATTTCCTGTGACATTGACCCCTTTTAGCTCTATGGATAGGGACTATAAGTCAGCAGATAGACTGATCTCCCCTATATATAGCATTTCTCTTTTTAAATGTTTTATATACATGATGCCTTCACCAGACAGATGCACATTCCTGTACTGGACAAGGATCATATCCTTCAAATAATATCACATTGTCAGATGCACATTCCTGTCAGCATGGTTTTATGATAGCATCTTCATATTGCATTGGTTGCCTCTATATATCTGGAAGCAGGTGTTGGGTTGGCTATGAACTTTTAGTCTGAGATTGAATGATTGTTTTGTGAAAAGTTTTTAATTGAGTAATCTATGTATCCTATCTATACTCAACATTCTAAAGTAAAAATATTATTAAAATTTCCATCTGTGTGGATTGTTTAAAATAATTTAAATTAAAAAAAATAATAAAATCTAAATTTATTCCTCAATTTTAAATATTTATATATGTGCATTAATAAATGTTTTTTGTGTGTTATTACTGGTAATGGCTTATTTTATTTATTTAATCTTGAAAATTATCTCTGCTGCTCCATGAACTAGTGACGGGGACATTTCGGTCATATATAAAATAAAATTGGGATTTTAACAGTAAGTATCTGCCTACTATATAAATTTTCTAAGTTGAAATGATCTGGTGGCACCCTGTATGGTAGATACGCTAAGAGCCAACATTCCTCAAACATTATATATATATATATATATTAAAAGACTAAAGCTAAACTAATCAATAAAATATTCAAAATTACAAATTTACAACTCAACCAGACTAGCCAAAAAATATAAACTTTAAACACAACCAATGGTTTCACTGCTACAAGCAGACTTCTCAAGTGTAAAAAATTACAAAATAACAACATATTGAAACTAAACATTAATCACAATTCCACTTATATCCCATACATATTTAATATTAAAAGAACTTTTAAATAAGTTAATTGCTTCAAAATCATAAATTTTTAATAATAAAGAATTTTAAATTCTTCTTTTTATTTCATTTCTCTCAAAGAAGATAATCATAATCTCATCGAAATTAATAATATGACCTGTATCTTTTTCATGGATATATAAAGCAGAACTAATATATTTATTTCTAACTCTACTTTTATGTATCTTTATTCTTTCATTTAAGCTCAAATTATTCTGACCTACATATACCTTCTTACTAAAACAAAGGATAATTACTCCAGAATAATCTTTCTATCAAAAATTTCATTTGTATTATTTAATAAATTATTCAAAGTAATACTACTTTTCCAAGCAATTTTTTTATTTTGACATACAACACATAATTATGTCACAATTTGATTTCTTTGATCATATATTTTAGATTATTTAATTTACACATATCTTATTTATGCAATTTTTATAGTCCCTTTCTTGTTTGAGTCTATACAATTTTTCTTTTGGCTGCTGTATTTTATATTATTTTAGCTTATACATCTTTCTCATTTGAGCGTATGCAATTTTTCTTTTGGCTATCATTCTTATGCTTATTCAACATATAGTTATGGTCATAATTTGATGTGTTGGTGATATATGTTAGATTGTTTTAGCTTAGGGACATTTTTTGTTGAGCTTATGCAATTTTAATAGCACATTTGACAGTAATTTGATCTTTTGATCACATGATTTGATAGAGCATAGTTGTACAAAATTTATGCATTTATTTTTTTAATTATTGTTGGGAATTGTGATTTTTTAACAAGTGTTCAAAATACTTGGAACATTACCTCATAAGCCAAGAGGTTCTAAGTGACATTATTTATTACTTAGTTGTATCAGCAGTGGGTTTGGGTCTTTCTGTAGAAACCAAAATGGCAGACAGCGCATACTAAATGATTACCAAAATGTTTTTTCATTTTCAATATTTTTAATGAATTTTTAGGTGATCAAATATTTAAACTTATTTATTCTGCTTTAAAAATGTAATTATCCAATATTTGTGAGACATATAATATGATTGAAAATTATAAAAAATAGCAATGTAAAATTGATAAAATTTCCAATAAATAGCATTTCTGTATTTCCAATCTTTCAAAACATCTGTGAAATATTTTTAATTGTTGTAGTTTGTTTTACTCAGTTTTTTTAAAGAATAACTATCTAATATTTATGAGAGGAAAACCATCTACATAAAAGCATTCTCATGAGCTTTAAATTGAGTAATGACTGTAATTGGCTTGAAAGGAATAAGATAACATCTAGTTTTAATCTAGTAAATGTTCAAGTTTTTTTAAATTAATTATGTAAAGTTTTAAAGGAATGCATGATGCAAAAATGGTTTTCTGCTTCAAATTATTTTCACAATCTATATCTTGCAAAGTAGGAAGCGGTTCTTTCATAAAGTGTGAGCTACTTCTTGAATATTTTCAATTTTAAATATCTTCATACTTTCTTCAGACCACATGTCCTGAAGTTGAAATTAATGAGCTTACAAAAATATATTTACTAAGATAGTAAAGTCAATTACTGATTACAAATTGAGATTGTAGATAGTTTAAGGGTTGACTATTATAAAAAAATATAATATAGAATTTTATAAAAAAAATCATAAATGCAAATGCAGAGTGACATAATTGGTTTGTCCTTCATAAATAACTTAATCAATAGACTCTTGGCACTGTACTACTAAACCAACCATGGAAACAAAATTGTTATTAATTTTGTTAAAACAATGCATAACATGGTTGCTGAATTGAGAATGATTAAATGGTGAGCTTTTTTAAAGTTTCAATCAGATTTAGGATTTTTGTTTCAGATGACTAATCAAATAACTAATGATTCAAGTATATAGAAATTAAATTAAGAATACAAAAACCTTAAAATCGCTCATTATCCAAAATATGCCAAATTTCTTGAGTAATCTCTTTTTTTTCACTGTTTTTCTTTCATTGAAAGTGGGAGAATAAGAGAAGCCTGTGCAGTTGTCCTACTTTTTAGCCATATTACTTGTAGGTCATCTTTTTTAGACATTTATATACATATATATGTGCACACACTACTCACACATAATTGTTTTCTAACCAAATTAGTTTTCACTGTAATTTTATATAATGAGTCATCAATTATTTGCTCAGTAGGAAAGCAAGGGTTAGAATTTCTTCAAAGTTCCTCTAATTACATCGAGAACAAGCATTAATGCAAAATATAAATTATCAAAAGTGATGACTTAATTGAAATATTATAAGTCTTTGATGTATTTAAAAAATACATGTCAATTAAATTTTATAAAATTAATGTCATATTTGAAATAATAGCATTCGACAAAATAATTCGAATAGTGTGATGATAGTATTACTAAAACAGACATAATATATATATTATTTTTGTGACTGGAAATTTAGCATTAAAAATTAATGAGATTATTTTCAAAATCTATTACTGAATATTTTAAAATCTTTATATAATTTTAACTATGAAATAACAACAACAAGAATAATAATAAATATTGACGATGATAATAATAATAATGAGAAGAAAAAGAAGTGCTGTCGTCTAGTCATTAACTGCACAAATACCCATTGCTTCCAGGGTGTGGGTGTACCAAAATTCACAATGTATCCATAACCAAGGTCAAAAGAATAATAGCAGTGCATCTAATACTCAGATACAAAGAAATAATGATATAAATGCTTATAATACTGAAAGAATCAATATAAGAAAACTCTATCTCTAAAAAACAATAATGAAAAATCAGCTGATTATACTTTTGATCATACTGACCACATTTTACATATACCAGAGTCATAAGTAATAAACTTTCCCAAATTACTGAACAAAACACCAATCCCACACAAGCTACAAGGTCAGAGCCATCAGCTGTTCTTAATTCAAATAGTAAGCAGCAATCAATTTTTTTCCAATTATAATATCAAGCAACAAATTAATAAGTATCCACCTATAATTAACAAAACTACCTCATACATTATAAAGGGCTTTGATGTCAGCATTATAACCACTTGAAGCATGTAATTTAGATAATACAGTTAAGAAGAAACTTGAGCAAAAAAATCATAAAAAACAATTTAATCTGAAATAAATATAACACAGCTAATGGAAACCTCAAGCAAACTTACCCATATTCCATACAAAATAATCTAGCATCTGCTGGATTCAAATATATCCCCCTTTTACCAAAGCATATAAAGCAACCAATAAGTCAAATACAAACCACAAAGGGATATCTATGCAATATGACACACAGACAAATGTCCAACATATATTAGATCTGAGAGACAATGCAACTGAAATTTCTTTCAATCCATTAACTACTATGGATACCAGTCCAAAGCTCTTGAGAATGGAAACTCAACCAGATATATAATACAACAATTCCCCATCTCCTAAGCATGATGATTGTCAAACCCAAGAGCAGTTAAAACAAACCATTTAAACCATTATTACTAGTTCAAGTCACTTCTAAATGATCATTTCTTTCCATACACACAGTTGACATGAAAATTAAATTAGACTCTTTAATGTTTAAGGATCAAACTTGATCAAAAATAACCTACTTCTAAATAAATGAATTCAGCTTGTAAAATCACACATCTTGGGTCTACTAAAACAAAGACTTTTAGTGGTTCTCAAATAAATCCAATACTATCTGCTTGAGAGATTGTCTTATCATCACTAAAACTTGCCCCCTTTTATCTGTCAAAATAATCTACATTGACTTTAATATTTTTATAGTCACATTTAATCATCAAACTATTTCACTCAATATAATATTTGCATATATATCCCCAGCCTCATTGTAATCTCAAAACTAGTGCTTACAATTAACTTTGTTCTCTCATCAATTCACCACACAGTTATTCTAATGGGAGATTTCTATATGGTTGCATCAAATTGTTATATCCCTAATGGGTGTTGAAGAATTTCTCCCATCCATCTTGAATGCCTTCTACAATGGCCACGACACACCACTTATTGGCTTCTGCTTTTATTTCTATATGCTCCATCACCTGATTGATCTAATATTAAATCTCTCATCATTATCTAATCACTTAGCTCAAATACTTGAACTTAATTTGTATGAGACATGGACATCAAAAATACATCTTCAAAAACAATTAGAATACTCCTAACTATATGTACTCCAGAGTTTTTATATTCTGAGACATACATCATGCTGTACAAGATTAACTCCATGCATCTCAATCCTATACAATGATACCTTTCTTTTATTAACACCCCATAATTCAATATCAACCATATCACATGAATGATACCATCTCCCTCCTGATAATTAGACTTAGCTAATGAACTGCACAAGAGAATTTCTATGTGGCAATCCATACTAAGCACAAACACTCACACCAAGAGACTCTCTGAGATATACAATGACACATGCAACATACTAAAGGAATATCTTGCAATAAAATTTTTTTTCCTAACATTACAGTACACATGGATATGGGGATACATATGACGGACTTTGGAATACCCATCCATTGTTAGAGTTCCATTGTCATTTAAAGCTGATGGTATGATCAAAGCAGAACATAACATGCTGAAACCAGTGCATCAACACTTTAAGCACAGGTTGCAATCTCTCAGCAAATTCTGACCACCCACATACCTCTTTGGACAACCAAAAACTGATTCCCCCATTCAAGCCTCTGATTTCACTCTTAAAATAGCTAGAACACCTAACACATACCAACCTGGGCTCCATAGAATTCCAAAATTTATATTTTGACATCTTAGTTAATTCACAATTACATACCCATATGACCTAGAAAAATACTTATCACCAAAACAGTATAATACATGAGGTTTATATCCAATTTCACTAATTAAAACCAGCTCCATATCCAAGGCAGACAATCTATGACCAATATCCATGAGTCTCCTTGGGATAAAATTTTTAAGAAGGTCATAAAAGAAAAAAATGAACTACACCTTTTATTATCAATTATGCAATATGCAAAGAAAGGTTCTTCAACAAGCCAAGCAACTCTCCTATTCAAAACCACACTTGCCTCAATTTGGAAACAGAAGAAATGTGCCCCAATGGCTGTGTATATAGATAACAAAGCTGCCTTTGACTCTGTCCCTATTGACATACTGGTTCAAATGCTTGCAAACACAACAATACCCTGCTCCACATTATATATGCTTACCAATCTAATAATCAACAAATTTATATAACTATTAATGGAAAATTATCCCCATTATTTATCTCTAAACAATCTGTATCCCAGGGTTCACCAATCAATGCCCTACTATTCATGACATACATGAACCCCCTCAGAGAAAATAAAGAAAAACTATAAGGAATTCAATCCCACAAAATAGTTAATATATTCCCTGCATAGCATACATGGATGATGTTACTGTCTTCTTTGCTTCAAAAACAACTACCAGTTCTGGAAAAGAGACTGCAAAACACACTGCTGAATATGAGATCAGATTCAATATAAAAAACATCAGCATGGTTCCTCTACACAGAAAAACCATATAAATAGATATATCATGGTAAGCTTACTGATTTCCTTAGTTTTTCTTTCCACTTTTGAGCTGCCAGAATGAAAAAAAGTCCAATAAAAACTGAGACAAGATACAGAACATGTAACCATTTTACTCTCAAAGGCATAGTCATCATTTTTTGTCTTCCTTTTTAACCACTTTAATAGTTACAAAAATTAAATATTATTCACCAATAATAAGCTTTGACAAGTCATTTATCTCCACCATTTACTCAATTTGCAAGATGCTATATGGTGTCAAAATTTTGTATTGTCACTTACAGAAGAACATTAACCTCACAGCAGCTCTTATAATATGCTTTCTAACCTTTAAATATGTTCTAAGTATAATATCAATAGATTGTCCCCCCATATGGACATCAGACACTCCAAAAGATTTATCAGCAAATATCGTTTATGGTTGGCAAATATATTGACTGGGGTATCTACAACTTCTTACATCCAAGTTCACCAGCTTCCAAGGTTGTATCCCCAATATTAAGTATAAACAACAAACAACTATTACAGAAATTCAAGAGCTGGTCATTTGAACCAATTTTTTTATTTACTTTCTGTAATTAAACATGTATGCCCTCCACACTTCTCATTTCCTCTGATATTGTTGACTATATACAAATATTGATTCTGTTTGTGGATTATGCCACTGAGAAGAGAGAACATAGCATCATATGCTATATACCTGTCCAGATATGTCTTGCACAAAAGATAGCATACTAGTTGATTACAGATAAAAGAACATTATAGTTAATAAAATTATGGAGATTTAACCCCAGACATCTGGGCTGCAATCTTCAGTTTATATTCATTATGATGCACATGATGTACATTCTGCTTGGGTAGTAACACTAAACACTACCTAGCAATATACTTCAATAAGCTATATTGGATTAAAATTAGAGATAGCAAAATAGCCTAATCAAACATTTTTGCAGCTATATGGTCAATCCCAAAAACCTGGTAATAGAATAAAAATAAGCCCAGCATCAAGTCACTATAGAATACCTGAGCATCTTTAATATAGCAAGATCAACATCTAAAGAAAACGTCTAAATCCATGTCCACTCAAAATAAACTAAGAAACTTTATTTTTTGAATTAAATGAAATCAAACGTAAAAATTTGAACCCTTCAAAAAACTTTATTTTTTGAATTAAATGAAATCAAACGTAAAAATTTGAACCCTTCAAATGCTATCTCATGCTAATTTACCAATGAGCAATTGCATTGCATTGAAAATGTTACTTACATGTTTTTAATCTTAGTTAATGATGTATTTATTTTGTCCATTTTGTTTACTGATATAACCATTGTTTAAGTACAAATAAAGTTTACTTTAAACATAATAATAATACAAAGGCAAAACTTTCCATACAGTAACATAAAGAATGGTAATCACATGATGTGGCATAATAATAATAATAATAATAATAATAATAATAATAATAATAATAATAATAATAATAATAATGATGATGATGATGATGATAATAATATTGTTGACTGCCATAATATATATTAGGGGTCACTTTTATTTTGTAATTGTCTTTATTGATGTGTTTCAAGAATATTTGATGGAGGGGAAGTTTTTATATATATATATAAATTAATAGTTTTTGGGATGAACCATGTGTTATTTTTCATTACATACTGATATTTTGACAGATTAGCATCCACCATTATCAAGATTAACTTTTGAAAGAAAAATCGTTAGATCTCAAACAATAACATGACTCAGTGTGAGATAAGAAATGAGATCCAACTTGAAGCAGTTCAGTATTCACAATATGAGGCTTATCAAAATGTTTATTTCCCTCAGTTTTTTCACCTATTAATTTTAAGTTAATATTAGATAAAATGAGAGGTTTCCACATAGCATCAGCCCCATTTAAACCAGTAGGTCTCTTCAATATTTCATATTCAATTTTGACTAGTTAATGATATTTTGTCATTAAATATTTTAGCAGCTCTTTACTTTCTAGATTGCTTCACCAATATAACATTTCCATTTGCATTAGTTATTTCAAATGTTATTAAACAGACAAAACTCTCCATACAGTAGCGTCACCCTGTGCCAACCAGAGTAATCAATGGATGCCAGAAGGCTTGTGCATAAAATCTCTATCTAGTGCCTACTCATCCAATATCCCCAAACTAGTTTCCGGCTTGTGGCTTTCATCAGTGAGGAGCCTTGGATCTGAGAGCACTGCACCTAGATCTTAGGATCTAATGCAACCCTCCAGCAGCCACCTTTTATCTCTACTTAACTACAAAACTATGAGAATGAAATTGAAAACTTTAATATTTTTAATCTAAGCTCAATAGATTATATAGTCATATGGGTGTTTAGTGTCTTTGGCTCTTTAACAACAATAGCCACCACTATCCTATTAAGCAGGATTGGTGTTAAGCCACTAAACATCACATGATAACCATCTCTTATGCTAGCACATAACTGTTATTAAACAGGTAAAACACTCTATACAGTAGTGCCACTGTGTGCCAACCAGAGTAATCAATGAATGCCAGAAGGCTTGTGCATAAAATCCTTATCTAGTGCCTACTCATTCAATATCCCCAAACTAGTTTTTGTCTTGTGGCATTTATCAGTGAGAAGCCTTGGATCTGAGAGCACTGCACCTAGATCTTGGGATCTAATGAAACCCTCCAGCAGCCATGTTTTATCTCTACTTAACTACAAAATTATGAGAAAGAAATTAAAAACATAATAATATTTTCAATCTAAGCTCAATAGCTTATATGTGCTAGCATAAGAGATGGTGATCATGTGATGTTTAGTGATTATTTTAAATGTATAAAGAAATTAGCAAATCTAGCAAGTTTCCAAACAAGAGGAAAATCCATTACACCCCAGATGTATTTATACATGTCTTAATGCTGATATAAATGCATGAGTTCATTTCTTATTTATTTTAACACTTATACAAATTAATTTTAAGTCAATCCTTGGTAATATAATTAAATACAGCATTTTTACATAATTACAATTTTAATTAATTAATCAAAAGTTAGTACTAAACATTTCAGTATCTCTACATTTATTATATTGCTTTCTTAATGCAAATTGACCATTTAAGTGTTCCAGGTGTATATAGAGATTAGAAATTCAAGTAGGTTTCAAACAAGGTTGAAGTCTATTACATCCCAAATATAAACACATTCGCACATATACACCTTAGTCTAACTTTGATGAGAAGTTTACTTTCTATCTTAATGCTTATGCAAGTGAAAAAATTTCAGTCAAATATTCATATAATTAAATACAGCATTTTCCTAACGTGTAATTTTAACGCATCAATAAAATGTTAATAATATGCTTTTAACCACTCCTGTACTTACAAGATTGCTATGCCAATGCAAAATTCATATGTTTGACACAGCCTGACTTATATATGACATATCCAACTTTTGTGGAAGAATCCATTTTTTATTGATTTTTAATGCTCATGCAAGTGAGTTATTTAAATATTTTACAAATATTTATTTGTAGTATAATTAAATACATCTGTTTTCAAAGATTATCTGTACACATATATAGCAAAATGTATTTGATTGCATTATTAATATTTGCCTTAAAATTCTTCACTTTCATGTCCATTAAAAATAAATAAGAAATTAACTCTACCATGAATGAGACTATGTTCATATCTAGATTGTAATGAATTTAACTCTTATTAGAAAGTTTTTTTTAGATCTGCTATTATTTATATACATCTGGAACAGCTAATATAAATGATTATTTTGCATTGGCATAGTAAGTAAAGAGATAAAGAAATGTTTAGAAAAAGTGTTTGGCTAATTAATGAAGATCTGAAATTACTGTATTAAATTATATTACTGATATTTCACTTAAAAATTCTTTACTCACATGGATATTAAAGTGATATGAAATGAATTTTCTTATAAAAATTAAAAATAAACTGTGCATATGAAATTGTGTTTGCATCTGAGTTATAACAAATTTAATCTTTGTTTGAAACTTGTTAGATCTGATAATCTCTATGTACATCTGTTATAATTAATGCTAATAATCATTATACATTGACATAGTAATCTGCTAATTACAGAAAAACAGAAAGTTTATTAACATTTGATTAATTAGTTAAGAATAGAAAATAGTGTATACAGTGGTACTCAAAAATAAGCAGAATTTTATAATAAAAATTGTTTATTTATTTTTTATAAATTTAATATTTTTCAAATGACTATCCATTTGATGCCATACACTAGCCTAAATGTATTTTTTATTTTTCACAGTAGTTTGGAAATACTTGCAAAGTGATGCCTTTTAATGTTTCTGTCATTTTTTCCACCACTTCTAAGCCCACAAAAAAAAGAGACATTTTTTTATTTAAGAGATTAAAACAATTTGCAAGAAATTAAGATCGAGCAAATATGGCTGATAGATAAGCTGGATCATGCTAAATTTAATTAAAAAGTGTTTCACACTCAAAGCTTTGAGAGATGACACTTCATAGGAGTAGAGCTTGGGCTCTTTTCTGTGTCACAAAACAAGGATATTTACATTTTACTGCATCATGTAAATGTTTCAGAACTTGCAGATAAAATGCCTGACTGTTACAAATTAAATTTGAGAAAAAAATGTCATTTGCATTAAAAAAAATCAGCATTTTTTTGACTTTGGGCTTCACTTTTGACACTTTTTAGGGATGTGGAAAATTTAACATTTTAATTAAATCACTCATAAACTTTTGGTTTTATAAGATCAGCTTTCTTATGATCTGTTTCAAGCATTACAATTTTCCTTGACATTTTCTGTAAATGAAATAAGAATTTCATGATGTTGAACTTTTCAGACATTATAAAAACAATGACAAAAATGCAAAATGCACTTTGCAAACAATATGTTATGTGGCCACACAAATTCACATGGTGATGTCATTTGGCAGACTGAGGCAGAATGGTTCTTGCAAGATTTATGTAACAGCAGAAGAATATATTATAACAAGCATGCAAATCAGAGAATGATTTCATTTATTTTTGGATCCCACCTTGTATATATACAATATATAATACACAGTTTAACCCCCAAAATACTTTGTTTATATCATATAACTGCAAAAATATTGAATAATATATATTACATTTAAAACAAGCATTTGAAAAATATCACATTAAAGACATCAATAAAGAAAGTTTTTCATGATCAGAACAAATTGAATCAATTAATTAAAAAACCTCATTTAATTTTGATATTAAAAATCAGATTTTATAAGTGTTAGATGAACCTTTTATTACATGGGAGAAATTTTTTATATTAATGAAACACAATTTTTTAAAAACGTGGAGTAACTTATTCAATTTTATTGTCACCATGAGAACTTTTCTATGACTTTTATCAAAACATGTTATATTATCCTTTAACACTTTAAATGATCTTTTGTTTAATACACTTTTGTACAAGGTATGCTTTTTTTAATTTTTGGATTTTTTTTATCTGCATTTTTTTAATGAAAGTATACTTATTTTTTATTTTTTCATTTTTTTTAAAATTGTCAAAAAATGAAATTAATCTAAAATTAAAATATTATTTCAGTAAAAATGAGATTAATAATTAAACTAAACAATAAAAAGTATTTACTTTAATCTTTAGATTAAAAATATATTTTTATAAAAAAATTATCCTCTGAAAAAATTGTATGTTTATCTATCACTGGCTACAACCAGTATGTGATACCACAATAATATTTCATATGACCTAGTTTGATAAAAATTTTAAAATTGAACAGATATCCATCCCAGTATTTTCTTAATTGTTTCTGTATTTTATAGAAATAAAATTAGTTTGAATTCTTCTCACATAATGTAAGTTTTATACAATTTTTGAAATTTAGTGATATCTCATACCACATGTAGTTTAAATATAAGCAATTTTATTTTTCCAATTTTTCCAATCTATGGTTATTATTTATCTTTTTAATACAAAATAAATAATGCTTATAATAATAAAAAATAAATTTATTTATTATAATGACTGATCATTCTTTACCAAAAAGAAATCAATCAACTGATTCTAGGTTAGAAACTGTAACAGTTTGTTTCAAATGGGAGTAATTTTATTTCTCCATTTTCTAAAATCTAAGGTTAAACAAGACATTTATTTTATATAGCACAATGTTTTTATAAACTGTAATACCAATAAGCCAATAAGCTAATGCACATCTACAAAGTGCATGTGCATTAGCTTATTGGTATTATAATACCCATTGTATATAATGCTTACAATAATAAAAATCAAATGTATTCTTTATAACAGGTAGTTCTTTTTTTTAAAAAAGGCAATCAATTGATATTAGATAGAAGATCCATTTTTTGATGCATAGATAATTTTTTGCACTTCTTTATATAAATATTATATGCTTTGTAAGTAATACTTATAAAAAGTAAAATCAAATTTATTTCATTATAATAATTAATCTTAAGGAAACAACCAACTGATATTCCAATTAGAAGTTATTCTAAACAAAATTAATTTTATTTTTTTATATTTTGCAAATTTATTAGTTATAGTTTTTAATTATTTATACAAATATGATATTTATTCTAAATAATGTTTATAATAAAAGAATAAACTTAAAAACCATAATTATATCATAAAGTAATACTTTTTTTTAGGAACTTGAATCATTTACTGCTTATAGTGTTTACATTATAAAGGCATATTGTACCCATTGTGGGCTAAAATAAATTTTATTAAAGAATAAGTCAATTATTTTTTGAAATATTAAAGATCAAAGTTTAATGACAAAAAATGTAAAAAGTTATTGATAGAAGGTATTTTTTGATATAAATAAATTTTTACTTGATTAATTTTTTAAAAAAAAAACTAATATATTTGAATAAAATCTAAATCTATGCATCTCATACTTATTAAAAACAAATATTTAACAATTAAAAATAAATAAATATGCAGACAGATTAATCCTCCTGCATTCTGTTAGTATTCTGACAGATTTCTTTGTTCTCACTAGATTTAAGCTTTCTACTTTTGTTTTGATATTAAACCATTATTATTTATCAGAATATAATAAAATTGATTTCATTCAATAGATATTTTTATTTAGAAATTCAATAAATTTTTAAAAAAATCACATTTGATTTCTAGAATTATTTTAAAAATTAAATTTTAATCAAAACAAAATGCTGTCTCATCATCAAATTTTAGGTAGAGCTGATTCAATTTGCAAAATAAACAAAATCTTTTTTGTTTGATGTTTGTATTAAAAATCTGAAAAAATTACTTTCAATAATTACTAAATCTATCAATTTATGCTTTAAAAGTTTAAATTTTTTTTTTGTAATTTTTGTGATATCACTAAATATTATAACAATCTGCTGAGTGACCTCATGTCTAGATAGCTGTGGTTCCTATGACTGTAATCTCTATAGTAATATTCAAAATAATATATTCTTTTGTATTTAAAAATAAAACATTTGTGCAAAAAATAAATATGTAATAATATCTATTTTTAATTTCTAATAATTCTTACACAATTACAATACAAAAATAATCATAAACTTTCCAAAAAATCAAGTTTTTAGACAATCATAATATTTTCTCAACCATCATAACATTTTCTTGAAGTAATCTCACAAAATGTATAAAGGATACCCATCATTGTGCAGCTTGAGATACTTTGAAGAACTGTATACTTGATTTTCCTGCCATTGTTTGATTTTTTTGTATTTAAAATGTTAGAAAATAAATATATATGTGAATTTTAAAGCTATAAAAAAAGTTTCACAAAATTTTCATCAGAGAGTGAAAAACACAAATTTAATTTCTAGAAATCTCAGACATAGCTCTAATGACTCACAATAAGCTCTGGTTAAGTATGAAGTTATTTTTGTTTTTAACCTGTAAAAAGATGATGTTGGACAAATAGTTGCTGTGATCTAAATTCTTAAATTAGAATTATAATCTTATTATTATGAGCAAACAGAAATAGAGAATGAAAACAGCCATAAAAAAGTTAAATACCTAGGCATACACATTCAGTGAGAGTACACACATCTTAATTATAAGATGCTCATCAAACCCCTTGAAGTTAGAGGACACCCCACCCCTCTCCAATTCACCAACTAACCACAAACACTCTGGCTTAACTTCATTTTTGTATAGAAATATGCATCTTTGTAAATTCAAGACAGATAAAAAAACTAATGTAGCATCATACAGGAATGACCTAATAAAAGTTGGTTTTAATCAGAATTTAATTGACAAGAAAATAAAACAATTTTGCACTAAAATGAATAATCAGGCCCCTAACACAGACAAGCAAAGACTTCTACTCCATTATCTGCCTAATGTGCATAAAAGTTTTTACAATATATTCAATAATAAATATCATTTATACTTTCACACACCTCCCAACTCCAACAAACTAATCAATAACACTAAAGACTGCCTACCACCCTCACTGACACCTCAGGTGGTCTATAATATTGCTCACCCTGAAAAATATTGTAAATCATTATATTATGGTGAGACCAGGGCCCCCCTGTCCACTAGGCTATTACAACACATGTACTCCTACAACAAAGCACTGGTGGACACTTCTTACATTTCAGTTTTTGCACAGCACCACATATAAGTCAGTCACGATTGCCAACCTAGAAATCCAGTGGTGGTTTGCAGAGAGTGACATGATCTCAAAAGGAAGATAAAAGAGGCTTACTTTATTGCTAGATATAGTGATGCCATAAATAGAAAAGACTTTTGCTACAAAATATCCAGGAAATTGAATATGCAACTATCACATTTGCATAAATTTACATCACTCCTAATCAATTTCTTATCTATTTATAAAATGGCTATAAATATGAGGGCTCTGATCCTTGAAAGCGCTTAGCCACTTAATTAAATATATATATTAAAATTATATATATATTTCTTTATTTGTCTTCAGCTTTGTATGCTTGTGCATGTTAGTGCATTTTATATTTTGAATCTTATTGTTAGTAATCTTTAAATTAGTGTAATATGATTTTGTAATTAAAGTTTGCATTATCAATAGATTAAAATAAATTCTTGCCATTATGGGCAATTATCTTCACTTACAATGCCAACAGAAAGCTTGTATAAATTGTTGCTTTTTGTATCTCAATTAGCTTTTAATAAATATATCTTATTGAAGTATATCTCTTAATATGTTAAACTATTAGTAAGTTTGAGTTTAAATTAATTGGAATATTTTTTAATAAACTTACACTCTTTACATTTATATTACTCTATTGTAGATCATATTAATTAATGATAATTTTATGTATTGCATCATCTATTAACCACATTTCCATGTTAAAATACATACTTTCTGTTAGTCAAAATATAATCAGTTTTGTTGTATTTTCTTTAAAAATGTTTCCATATCCATAAGTTGTATATATTTATCAAGAAAGAAATTGTAATAAACAATTTTTTTTTTCTGACTTCCTTTTTCATCTGAATAAAAATTTGTTACGGCATAAAGCTGAATTATTAGCATTTGGTATATTTCATGAAGTTGAGTAATTAATCTTACTGATCTATAAAATACACTATCATTCTTCATACTGTTGTTTTTCCATTTTTAAATTTACAATAAAGCCCATTCCACTTGTAATTTTAAATTTAGAGCCCATACGTCCACTTTTTGAATCAATTGTCTTGTCTCTTTTTTAAAAAACTATACTTAAAGTTTTTTTCATCCAATTCTTTCCATCTTTTATTATTTGAAAGTGATTTATAGTTGTGGGTAATTAAATAAAAAGCCCACATCAGATGGAAGACATGGATCATAATACAATTATAATAATACTCTCTATCTTAATCACCAACTTTGATAATGAATTTACCACCTCCAGGAGAATTTGAAATTATTCTTTGTTTGTTCCAATTGTAAATATTGGTGGAAAATGTGCTACCCCACATACATTTTACTCATTAAAATCTTGCTTCAAATTCAATTGATGTCTCACAATCTATCCAGAATTTAAAAAGAAAGAAATGTAATGTTTCTGGATCTTAAACTCAAAAGTAAAAGCTTATAAGCTTACATAGTTGGTTAATTCATATTAATAAGTAGTTCATCCATATCTTTTATCCTTTTAAATAATCACATAGTAGTAAGAAAATTATTTCTCTTATTAATAAAAATACATTTTCCTTTTTCTTATTCTTCTTTTTATATACATTATTTAAAAAAAATAAAATCATAAATTTAAAATTGTAAACAAAAATTAAGATCAAAAATAAAGATTTAAATATTTTAGTTTATTAGGTCACTCAATTGCACAATTGATGATTTAAGAGAAGTTATATTCAAAACAATTAAAAAAAATAATTTTATTTTCAAATTTATTAAAGAAATATGGAAAGAATTTAAACATAGGCAATATTCTATTGTTAAATTATATAGTTTCATCATCCATAAATATTATTCATTTTATATATAGTTGTAGGTATGTGTGAATAATGTGTTTTTGAGTATTTGAACATATAAATAATAGATGTGTATATATGCAAACATAAATGACTTTGTTCATTTTTTAAAAATAATATTCAATATGGTTATTATAAAATAGAAATTCATATAACACTACAATACTAATCAAAATATCAAAATTTTACTAAAATTCTTACACAGTCATAGTACAAATAGACCTTCTCAAATAAATTTGACTAAATATGTAACATATAAATATACAAAATAAAATAGTCTTCCCATCATTCACTTTAACAACCAACTTTCTTTCACATCAAAGGATCAATCTCATGAAGACATTCTTTGATGTGAAAGAAAGTTGGTTGTTGAAGTGAATGGATGGAAAGCCTATTTTATTGTGTTTATATTTGTCACATGATTAGTTAAATTTCACTTGAGAAGGTCTATTTGTTAATAGATGAAATTATGGTCGAGTAAGAATTTTAATAAAATTTTATTGTTTTGGCTAGTAGTGTAGTATTATATAAATTTCTATTTTATTTATAATTGATAGTATAGGGTTAGGCAGTATTTAATTTTTAATATTTACTTAAGTTGATATTTGGCATTTTTTCCTGTTTAAATATCACTATTAATTATTTAGTTTTATAAAAAAACAAGTACTTAATTTATTTTGAGGGAAGGGAAAGGCAGACAAGATAAAATTTTTAATACCAATAGATTAATAGATATTTGTTTAAATCTTTATATAAAAATTATTTTTAGTTTCTAGGAATCTTTAAAATGTTTCAAAGTAATTCAGATAATTTTTTGTTCACCTTATTTTTGTTAATTTATTTATTTAGCTACAGTTTCTAAGAAAGCTAGCCCTGTAGTTGAAATATTAAAAAGCTACTCAATTCTTGTCTTATGAGAATTTTGAGAATTTGCTTTCTTTGTTTTTTTTTTCCTTGCTAAAAATGATTAGATAGTCACTTATGGACCAATAATTGGATAATATCTGGGTGGGATTTGCACTAGCTACCTAAAAATAATACTAAAGTTATTCTTTTTTTGGAAATCTAGTTATTTGAAAAATAAAGTTCAAATTTTACATGTATTTGAACAACATAAAGTGAATGCATTATTCATTTAAAAATACAGACTTTAAATATACATATATGCACTTCATTTTGTAAAAGAAGTTAAATTTGTCTATTTAGTTTTTATTTTACTTGCATTAGGCAATTCTGCACAAACCTATTATTATTATTGGTTGCCACAAGTTATTACAAAATGGCTAATTAATATTTAATATTGTTTTAGAGTATACACATCTCACAATCCACTAAATAAATTAAGTTAAATGAAATATTAATTGAAACTAGTGAAACTACTTTTATATTATTATTATTTTAATATTTTCCTAAAAGTTAATGCAAACATATTAGATGATTAGATGAAAGCACTTGAAGAAACAAATGATTATAATTAGAATTTTTTAAATCACCATTTTATTTATTTTCATTAAGGGATTCAATTTAATTTCATTTTCATTGATTAGATTGTTAAAGTTCAAATGCCACTAATTTACAGACTAATTGATTGAAAAACCATTCTTCTACATATCTGTGTAGTGTCTAATCAACTCGGTTTAAAAATAGACAAAGGTAGACATGTTTTCATAAATCGATGATTTATGTGTAAATTGAGCGACAAAATTAATTGGATCAAGTAGTAAAAAATCTAATTAAAAATTACAAGTAAAACAATTTTAATTAAATATTTTTTTAATGAGAATATTTTATAAATTTTTTTAAAAGGTTTTAAATGCATAGTCATAAAAAAATATTGTTTTATTAGTAGTTTAATTTTAGAGTTTCTTTCACTCATTTTTAATTACTATCTGTCGAGTTATCCAGAGAATATATATTGCAGTTATCGCCTCTTTTAAAATCAAGTTAGAGATTTTTGCTTATATTTAAATCTTTTTACTTATCAATTTGTCATTATCTTTCAACATCAAATTCTGATCATTAATCGACTGTGTTCACGATAATGATTTTAAATCTTTTTCTTCTTCTAAAAGTCTCAATTGCTACAGGAATAGATATGAGACTAATTATCTTCCACAGTTTTATTCTATATTGTTAAAGTAAGTTTATGGTTTGTTCCACTGAAGTTTTAATCGAATAGTCTATATTTATCAAACAAAGAATTAATTATATAATTTAACGTCTACATTAAAAGCAGTAATCCACGTTACAAATCTACATTAACTCCATTTAATAAAAACATGAGTTATCAATAAACATTAGATGTTAGTGAACTCCTAGATTAGCCTCTGATTGTTGACCTTGTTTTTTACTTGAGAAGAATTATATTATACATCAACTATCTACTATAACTTTTATTTTTTGTTTATTTCTAGCCATATATTACAATACTTCCGTCATCTACTTTAATTGTTAAAAGTTTTTAGAGCAAGTACAATTTTATTTATAGAATTCAATGCTTTAAGGCATTATTTTCTCTCTTGTTTTGGTATTTCAGGCATGATCAACATCAATGTTCTAACATCGGAATTGAACAGGTGAACTTTAGATCATGAATACTGGTTTAAAATGAAACTCTAATCAATTAAACTATTTGAACCCTATGCAGTGGCAATGTAACTAAATAGCTCTAGTTGGTGAAGCATCACCTTAAATCTAAAGATCACCAGTCTAAATCCCATGTCACTACTGTCATTATTAGGGCCACAATTAATAAAAAAATAATACCATGTATTATACTAGTGTGCACTAATGTTATTGAAAAAGTATAAATAAAACTTGAAATTTTTCTAAACATATTTAATATATACAGGGTTTGAACTCAGACTTTCACATGATCCTCAATCATCCACGCTATTTCGTACCACTGATACACTTGATCACACACATGTCAAAAAGATAAATAATTACCAATATATTGTATTTCATGCTAAACCAGCACATTGATGAGTACTGGTTTAGCATGAAATATGTATATTGGTAATTATTTATCTTTTCGACATGTGTGTGATTAGGGGTATTAGTGGTATGAAATAGCATGGATAGTTGAGAGTCATGTGAAAGTCTGAGTTCAAACCATCTATATTTTACATATAGAAATGCAAGTATGAAAAAGCCTGTACTGTAGAAAAAATTCATATTTCGAAATATAATGCTTTAAAGTCTGCTCATCCCTTGTATATGTATGTAAATGGATTATGTCCTGTACATGTGGGATCAGAGTGACTTGTGGTCAACATGGGTAGGATGAGAAGGTTGGCATTAAAGTGGACTTTGAGCATTCCATCATCAGATTTTTAATGAAATGGATGGCTGAAGAGTTGTGGTGTGGAGTGTTTGAAGCCTGTCCATTAAAGTATGAAGATTGGTTATCTTAATATAAGCTGAACTTTGATTATATATATATATGTGGAGATAATAATCTGGACCAAATGATGAGTGCTGGTTTATATTGGTTATTATTTATCTTTTCAACATGTGGGTGATCAAGTGTATAGGTAGTATGAGATAGCATAGATGATTGAGAGTCATGTGAAAGTCTGAGTTCAAACCCTCTATATATTAAAAAGAAGTGCAGGTATGAAAAAGCCTGTACTGTAAAAAAAATTCATATTTTAAACATATTTAACTATTAAACTAGATGATGTAAATAATTCAACAAATAGTTACAAATATTCCAAAAAATAATTAGAGTTTTAGTAAATCTATATAGTTGCTGACTTAGGTTTGATCTATATAACTAAGAAAATTGATTTATTATGTTCAAAACCTAAAGATACTTAACATTTTTAGCTATTTTTCATTAACCATCATCATTTTCAATTATTATCCATCCACTGCATAATGAACCTCTTCAAGTTTAATTCAGCTGCTCTGATCTCTAGTTATTCTCTTCCACACTATCCAACAAACTTATTTCATTCATTCATTTCATATGTGTTCTTTTTCTAAGTTTTTTACAATCTCTTGAGATTCAGCTTAATATTTTAATTTTCTGTTGTTATGATCTTTTCTAGCACATTTAATATCTTTTTGTTCTATTATCAATGAATTTTATTTTTACTCATTCTTGTTACTTCTAGCATACATCTCTCAATACTTCATTGAAGGATCTGAGTCTCTGTATTGTTCTTCTGTTCAAGGGTAGATTCATAAGTAAGAACGGGTAAAACACAGCTATTAAAATTCTTGCTTTTCTAATACAGACACATTTCCTTTTAATATTAAGTTATTTCTACAAAATTCACTTTATCCAAGTTTAATTCTATGATTAATTTCATCCATTATGTTCCATCTGTATTATTAATCTGACCATCTTTTAATTCATTATTATCAATTTTTATTTTCTTTTTTTGAGAAAATCAATCGAACATTATTTAGTCTTTTTAGCATTTACCTTTAATCCTTTTTTATTTTATCTGACAATGCTTACAAAATATCTGTAAGTTTTGAACATTTGTGCAAAAGCATCTATTATATAGGTGACTTAATTGATGACTACTTACTTTTACTCTCTTAGTTTTATATTTTAATTTACAAAATGCTTCTTGTAAAACTGTGGTAAAAATTTTGGAGATGTAGACACATTCTGTATACACCTTTCTCAATGTTAATATTCTTAATATCACTATATAATCTAATCATTGCTGTTGCATTTTGGTATGTTTTTAAAGAATTTGATTACATCCAGGGTCTACATCTTGATGATCCAATGTTTAATCACTGTAAAAATGCTTGTAGAATCAAATAACTTTTCACAGTTTATAAATCCAAAGCACAATGACAACTAATATTCATTTCTTTTTTTTATAACTTCTCTCAATACTTACATGTTCTTTTAGTTGGTTAAAATCCAAAGTTTGCAGTGGACAAATTATAATTATTTTAGTAAAAATTTTGTATAAAACAGATAAAAGACTAATAGGTTTGTGATTTCTAATTTCTTCTTTATAATCTATTTTTAATATTAATATTATAACTGGTATATCTTTAGCAATTTGCCAATAATTTTTCAATTTTTTCATCTGGTTTTTTAAAGTTATTAATTATATTTCCACCTTTACCTAAAACTTTCCCTTAGTCATAGATTTAATTGCAAGTATTACTTCTTCATTTAGAATGTTGGGAAATTCAGAAGATGTAGTAATTGTAGGATATACTTTGTTTTCTTGTTTTTTATTGCTATATAATTATCTGTAGAACTTTTTCACACATTATTTCATCTCAGTTTCCAATAATAATTTCATCTTTTCTTCTTATAGCAAAAGTAAATTTCCAATCAATATCACAATGTTGTTTTACACTTTTAAGACTTATTCTCTTTGATGCTTTCCTTGCTAGTCCACAATTAAATTGTCTTATATTATTATTAACTTTTAAAGTATAGTTTTAGATATCTCTAGATATTCAAATCTTCTTAATAAATCATTTTTATAAATTTTCATATTCTTCGTACATTGTCTTGTCTCACCTAAAATTTAAATGATTAATTGCTGAATTCTTGTACCAGTTACCTTTGATACAATTCTTAATAGTATATCAGTTATTTTCCCATAGTTTTATTCAAATTTGAATCATCTTCAAAATTTGTTTAAGATGATTTGCAAGTTTTGATTTAAATGCTTTTAAATGTTTCTGAAGTTAAGATTATCAACTATGAATACTATTTTCATTAATAATTTTTATATCTCTAGTTTTACATTAACATCTAATTAATCAAAGATCACATCCAGTGTTGAATTTATTGAGAAAATTACAGTAGGGAAATACATAAAATTAAAAGCGTGCAAAGCACTTGAAAGAAAAGTTATAGAGAGTGCAAAAAATATTAAACAATAAGCACTTTCAAGGCAGTTTGCTTATATTCATAGCAATAATGTGAAATGCAGAACAGAGAAATAAAGACAATATGCAAAGTATATGCAAATGATTTAGATAGCCCAATGTTTGGAAATGTCAAAGCAGACATCACGTTTATTGATAGAATTATTGTTGCCATATTTTCTGAAAGTCAAAATGTAACCTTTTCCTTCATTTGTAAGCTTCCTGGTCCACTGCTATTTAACATTTCTTTAAAAAGAAAGATTCATAATATATATTTTTCTTTTTCTGAAAATGTCAAAGTATGTCTCATCTCTCATAAGTATGCTTCATCTTTCATTTCTATCACTACAAACAAATTTATTCACTGCTTTTCATATTTCATTAATTTACTAATTCTAGCATTAAATTCTCCTATTCGAAAATGTTTGGTCTCATCAAAAGTCTTTGCACATCCATATAAGAGACCTCTACTTCATCATAAGGAAATCTTATTGGACAATAAATATAAATTATCTGCACTTGTTATCTATCAATAAATTCATCCATGCTCTATACAATATGAATAATCATATAGTAATATATCACCTGTAACTATAAGAATATTTAACATGGTCATTAGGAGTTTGCACTGTTCTGTTTGTTTAAGGCCTCAAAGAGAAATCAAAGAATCTCCTTTCAGTTTACAATAAACTTTTTTCTGCAACCTTTAAGTCACTGTTTTGAATAATATTGTACCGGTCAAAAATGTCTGTCCATTCAACAAGATCTAGAATCTAAGCAAAAGTACCCCGAATCCAATCATGCCCGAGTACACAGGTCAGGAGCAATCATGAATTCTAACCTATTTGCCCATTCCCCAAATCTATAACACTACGGACAACACTCTACGGTGATACTACATAAATTAATTATTTCCGGGCCCAGTACTACATCTTTTTGCATGAGACTCAGCTGATGATGATGATGAGAGGTTGAGCAAACCCAAGATATAAGTTAAAACATACATAAATATAAATATTAAGGAGATTCGAACAACTGGATTAAGTTTAAAGTATAAATATTTATTTTGATAAAAAACTCAAGATTTTATATATATTCAACTTGACACATTTAAAACTTTAATGTTGGTTACAAATATTTGACGATCTTTTTACAATTATTTTATTTTAATAGATATCAATTTAGTGCGGCGGTTACAATACTGACGTATATTTCAAATAGGATTTTATTCAATGTACAAAAATAAATTTATCTGGGTGATTGGTAGATGTTTATACATTTAAAAATACATATAAAGATTTGACAATAACAGAGTTTCGCTGTTTGGACGACTTTAATGGGATGCCCGTGGCATTTGATATATAACTTTATTTAATTAACAGCATTTATTAATAACACTAAATGAGGATACATTGTGATCAAAATATACTTAAAACATTTTTTTTATTTTACATTTTCGACATATAAAAATAGAATATAGCTGTCTTGCATTGGTGGTCGAGAGGTCAGCGCGACTGCCTTGTAGACAGTTGCCCGGGTTGCGGGTTCGCGTCCCGGCCGATGCTATGATACTTAAAAAAAATAGAATATAGCGAAACTATAATTGCAGGAACGGCTTATTCAATAAAGGGGAGGGCAGCTTCAGGAGAGGTTGGATTTAAACTCCAACTAAAAATATTACAAAGAGAAAATATTCCATTATTACCTATCATTACGTTTTATTTTGTCAAACAGGTTAAAAAAAAAACGAACTATAGGGAAACTGCGGTGCTAGCATAATAGCCGAAAATTTGTGGATCCAATATTTCCTTGAGGTGCTTTATCATATTATGAAAGAAAACAGTCTAGCCAACTTGCCACCCCACATTTTGTGGAATCGGCTGACAAAGGGTCCTCGGACGGAGACACAATGGGCCGAACTTTGCCGGAATTATCCCATGCATTGCTCTCGTTGCGCGAGTATATATATATATAGATATGGTCTAGGGACATTCATCGCCCTGTTTATGACCTGAAATGAAGAGGAGATGACTCGGGCATTCCGATGCACATCTCTAGATAAAGCTTAGCATGAAGAGTGGCCTATGCTAACAACACTATTATAACAATATAAAATCATTGGATTTAAAGACTAAATATAAAGCCTTAAATAGTTTAACAAATACTTAATGACATGTTAAAATAATGACCCGTGTGATATAAAATCATTTATTAAAAGTTAATGCTATAATTAATGAAGTGTGCATTGCTCCCTCTTCTTGAATCAATACTATTATGTTCAAATATATATATAAAAACTAAAATTCATGCACTTAAAAGTGCAAACAACAAAATACGATTTGTTCATCAGCCTTTTGGTGATGATGAATAAAGAAATTAATAAAACCTACGTATACCAATATCCACACCAGACTGCAAAGTATTTATATATTTTGTATACTTTTACGATAAAATATATTTTTTTAAAAAAGCATATATTCATTTTACAAAAAAAACTCAGTCTTACGAACTATTTAGAAATAAATAAATAAGAACTCACCTACTCATCTATTCAATCATCCATATATCTGTTCATCTATCTATCTGTCTATCTGTATGTATATCTGTCTATCTAACTATATACCTACTTACCTATCTATCTATCTCTTCATCAATCCATTCATAATGTGTGGGTAAATAAATAATCTGATAGATACTTAAACAGTTAGACATAAGTAGATAGATAGATAGATAGATAGATAGATAGATAGATAGATAGATAGATAGATAGATAGATAGATAGATAGACAGACAGATAGATAGATAGATAGATAGATGATAATTACATAGATTGGGGGTAAATTTAGATAGATAGATAAATAGATAGGTAAATAGATAGGCATATAGATAAGTAGATGTATAAGTTGATAGATAAATAGATAACTAGATAGATAGATAGATAAATAAATTTATAGAGAAACAGGCAAATAAATAAAAATAGATAAGTTGATAGATAAATTGATAAAATTTTAGAGAGGTAGGTAAATAAAAAGATGAATAAACAAATAGAAAGACAGGTAATAGACAGATAAGTGCATAGACAGGTACCTATATGGGCAGATAGATTTGACTTGTATATATTGATGGGTGGCTAGATAGTTAAACAGATGGTTGGATACATAGATAAACAGATAGTAGAGAGAGATAGATAAATAAACAAATGAAGACACAGATAAATAGTGAGCTGATATTTTAAGTCAGCTCATATATATATAAGCTCACATATTTATAATTTGTCATAAATATTTTGAAGTTAAATAGTTTGTAAAATGAAAAAAAAAAATTAATTAACAAATGGTTTTGATTTAATGGAAAGGGTAAAAATTTTGAACTTTTATTTTGAGATAAACAAATAAAATTGAATATAATTTATTAAAAAAAAAAAAAAATGTTAAAAGTGTTTAATTAAAAGGGAGAAAAATTCGAGAGATAAAAGGGTGGGGAAAAGAAAACAAAATTAGATTCTTGGTAGTAATTATACTCTATTGTTGAAACTTTCACAAAGTAAAAATATTTGCTATTACGCTAATTAAAAAAAAAAAAGATAAGAAAGAGTGGGAGATAAGATCGCTTTTAGAGAGATCAGTTGACTTGACTTTAGAGACCAGCAAGGACAATAAAGAAAGCAGCTGTGTTTCGAACAATAAAAATTATTATTATTGAAATTTAATTTTTGCGGACTCTTGTCAAATGTATAGCGGCTAAAGTTATCACAACCTTCCCCTTTGGGGAATTGACCGCCACTCCATCTGAATGAAGCTATCGAGAGAGTTATGGAATGGAAGAAACGGATATTGCTAGCCGGACAACCAAAGGAACACTCATGGAATTCGCATGTACAAGGACAAAGGCACGACCAATGGAATGTAAAACCTATGAAAATCAGGCCACTCCGCTCTGATCGATCAGGATAATTATAAACTTTTAATTAATGAGAACTCTAAGTAAAGCGTAATAGAACTTTATCTTTAATTTAATTTTCATTTATTATGTTTATTACGAATGTTTCAACAATAGAGGGGGGAAATAAATTTGTTTAATATTGTAATCTATTAATGTTAATTTTCGTTCAATATTTTTTTATGAAATATTGGAATAACTGTATTTTAAATTATTTAATATCTATTCGATCCAGAGAGTAACAACAGGGTGGGGGTATAAAAGTGCGTCGCCAAGTAACAGAGAACCTTGGGACGTTACTCGTTTGTTAGTAGAAAATAAGGAAAGAATTGAAAGTATAAGAAAACGAAAGACACTTATACGTTCATTGTAAGATTTTTGCAATTTATTTATTTACCAAAGAAAGTGGAGTTTAAAAATAAACTTCAGGAAAGATTAAAAATACTATAAGTCGTCTTATATACACGTCTGCTAGAATTCGCAGTATTAGTGTAGGCGCGAGTAAATCTATGGTAAATATTTGGGAAGCATAATTAGAAAGTAAACAGAGGGAAAATCAGAAATTGTAAGTCAGTTCTTTCTAGATCGGATAGAATTATAAGGTTATTAATAATAAATAATAGTAAAATAAATTAAAAGTTTTTTTTTGTCCAACGTATTCTTGAATTCTTGAATTATTTATAATAATTAGTTAGTGTTCTTAAAGGAAAACCCCTGTGAGATTATAATCAAAGTTTATAATCAGTGAATTGTCATTCGAAAATAAATAAAGACCAGGTTTATGTAAAGTTACGTGACCAGGTTCCAAGAGAGAAATCCTTGGTGGCGCCCTCGACGATGATTCTAATAACTAAAATTCAGTTAGTAGGGATGAAAGAAAGTTGTCGTGTCACAGAGGAGTGAGGGGAGGAAAGCTAGAAAATGGCGCTTCCAACGTGTCGGGCTCGTTAACAAGAGATACGCCCATCGATTAGAGTTAAAAGAAAGAAATTTTTTTTTAGTAAAGGGGTGGATTTCAGATGGGATTACGGGGTCAGGACTCCATCGGGGGGAGTTAGTACTATAGGAAATAATTGAAAATATAACTCGAGTAAAAATGCAAGATGGAATGGAGATAATAATTTTCGAAGGGAAAAATGAGGAAACATTATTCGAACACAGAGAAAGTTTAGAAGAGTGTTTTGATATATACAAAGTAGGAGAGAAGGTAAAAATAATCATAGCAAGTAGCTATCTGGAAGGCACAGCAAGAGAATGGTGGAGAACTATATATGAGAAGCCCGATAGTTTTAAACAGTACACTAAAGCTCTGATACGAAGATTTTGGAACATAGAAAGACAAGAAAGATTACAAAGGGACGTAGAAACGAAAAAATATTCAAAAGAAAAGGGGATGGGGTATAGACAATTTTTCTTGAGACAAATGACAAAGTTAAGAAGAGTAATTGAATATCTGATTCCAGAATGCCAGATTATGAATATAATAAGCAGAAATATGCCAAGAAATATACGGAATAGGTTAAAGACGTGCATACACGAAGGGTTAGAAGAAGTCTTGGAAGCACTAACGGATGAGGAAAACATGCAGCAACAAGAAGAGGGAGAAGAAACGCATCTCAAATTATTAAACGTTATTATAGAAGAAGAAGAAAAAATTCAGACAATGGCGGAGCAAATGTGCCCTGTAATTGCAGTAAAATTACAGGGGATTGAAGTACAAGCTCTGTTGGACTCGGGAAGTCAGGTCTCCATAATCTCGAACAAAATGCTCAATCAAATCAGAAGTCAGAAGGGATCACTGCATACGTTACCATTAAAGAAATCGGAAATAACTATGGCAAATGGAAAAAAAGTCAAACTCGACCCCGTGCAAGTATATGGAGAAATACAAGTGGGAAAAAAAAAATAATACAACATACGCTATTATCTATGCCAGGTTTAATAGAAGATATGATACTGGGGTCTGACTTTATGTATCAAACGGGGACAAAAATCAATTTTAATGAAAAGGTAGTAATAATAAAAAATGAAAAAGTACCCTTTAGTGATCGTAATAAACTAAGCAATAGGATAGCATGTGTGAGAGTAGATGATATTGATATGGAGATAGACAATAAAGTAAGCAAGTTAGAAAAGGATAATAGTGAAGGGAAAGACCAACTTAGAGAGATATTGCAGTGGCACAAACAAGTGTTTGCTACGAATCCTGGGATTATAAAGGGCTATACGCATCGTATCAAAGTAAAAACAGAGACTCACTTCCAGGGCAGGTCATACCCCATTCCAGTTAAATATAAAAGTGAAGTAGACAAACAAATACAACAGATGGAAAAATGGGGTATCATAAAAAACAGCAATCCCCATATATAAATCCTCTGGTGATAGTAAAAAAAAAAGACGGTTCAATGAGAGTGTGTTTAGACGCGCGTCAGTTAAATGCCATTATGATTCCTGATAGAGATGTGCCGCCGCGTATCACAGACTTACTATTGGAATTCCGAGAGAAGAAATATTTTTCGTCTTTCGATCGAACATCGAGTTATTGGCAGATGCCATTACATATAGAAGACCAAAAATACACCGCATTTAGATATGAGGGGTATACATACGTGTTCCAGCGAGTGCCATTTGGGTTAGTTAACAGTGGGTCAGGGTTGCTTCGATGTTTGGACCAGGTGTTATCTGATAGGGTAAAACAACTTATTGTATATTATATGGATGACGTTGTTATAGCATCACGGTCACCTCAAGAACATTTGGAAAGTTTAAATATATTTTTTCAAGAATGCCAGCAGAAAAATATGACGATAAATCTAAAAAAAAGTAATATATTGCAAAAAGAAATTTTGTTTTTAGGGCATCTCGTTTGTGCTCAAGGAGTGAGACCTCATCCTGATAAGATTGACGCTATAAGTCATTTTCCTCAACCTAAGAATAAAAAGCAAATTAGGTCATTCTTAGGCCTATGTGGTTTTTATCAGAGGTTTTACGAGAAATTTTCTGTAGACACGGAGGCACTTTTACAATTGCTTAGAAAAGAAAGCAGGTGGGAGTGGACTAAAAAACAAAGCGAGGCATTCAGCAAAATTAAAGAAAATTTTGAAAAAAACATCATACTCGCATTTTAATAAACCTTTTATGCTCCAGACCGACAGCAGTAAAGTGGGGTTGGGGGCTGTATTATTTCAAGAGAATAAAGAAAAAAAAACCGCAAGTCTTGTATTTTTTAAGTAGAAATTTAAACTCTGCAGAAAGAAATTATACGACTACAGAAAGAGAAGCACTGGCCATCATATGGGCGTTAAATAAACTTAAACATTTACTATTAGGATCCGAGATTATTATTATTACGGATCACAAGAGTCTAGAGTTTATAAATAAATGCTACTTAACAAACGATAGGCTTATAAGGTGGGCGTTATATTTACAAAGATTTAACTACCGAGTGGTTCATTGCTCAGGGAAGGAAAATATCGTGCCGGACATATTGAGCCGAAATCCGGTACCGGATACAGGCCAAAATTTAACATTAGAGGGAGCACGGTTAACTCCACTTATAATAGATGCGGATATGTCGATGGAAAGGGACATGAAGAGGATAAAAATTTTTCAGTCATCTGATCCCACATGCAAAAAGATAATACAACGTTACAATGATACCGATCTACGCAAGCAAACCGACGCAAAAAAAAATAATAATAGAATAAATCGGTATAAAATGATAAATGGAACGTTGATGTTTCAGGTCAAAGAAGGAACCGATTACTGGAGAATAGTCATACCCAAAAGCTTAAGAATGCGCTTAATAAATTATGTACATAGGACATATGGACACTATGGCGCACTTAAAGTGAATAAAATTTTACAGAGGTGGTATTATTGGCCAAATATGTACAGGTCGATTATTAATACACTTCAGATGTGCCATGGATGCAGGCAAAATAAACTGGTGAATAAAAATTATGCGGGAATATTGACTCCTATTATAGCCCAAAACCCAAATGAATTGTTGGCCATCGATTTTTATGGCCCATTACCTTCGTTTCGTCGATATAAATATATCTTGGTGACGTTCGATGTGTTTTCGAAGCTGGTACGGGCTTATCCATTGCACAAAGCCGATACAAAAAATTCTATTGCTGTGTTAAAGAAGAAACAATTCGTTCAGGTGGGAAGACCACGTGCAATTTTGAGTGACATGGGACGCCATTTATATCCAGGGAATGGAAAAGTTGGATAAAACAGGAAAACATACACCATATTTTAACCTCTATAAGAAATCCCCAGTCTAACCCGTGTGAAAGGGTTATGAAGGAATTGGGAAACTTATTTCGGGCACATTTGAAGGAAAATCATAAACATTGGGTGAAAGTACTTCCTCAAATAGTGAAAATTATTAATTGCACATACCACGAGTCTACGGGGTTTGCCCCTGAACGATTACATTACGGCCATCTGGAACCTTCTCTTCTCAAGTGTCGTTTGCCCCCCGAGAATGAAACAATAGACATAGTGAAGGATCGAAGTTGCGCCAGAGAGAGATTAAAAAAAAAGCTGAACAGCGAAAGAAAAGAGGGAATAATAGTCCAGTACATTTTAAAATAGGAGATTGGGTTTATGTCAAAACCCAGCCTGTGAGTAAAATGAGCGAGAAGGAATATAAGAAATTTTTCCCTTTATTTGAAGGTCCATACAAAATCATTCAAAAATGCGGTCCCAATGCATTCATGATTCTAGGAAAGAAAGGTAAGAAGGGAGCGTATAATGCAAGATCTTTAAAACCTTGTAAGGGGGAAGGGGACAAGTCATCACGGAGCAATTAAAGTTTTTTTTTTATTGTTTTTTTATGACAAATGGGGCAATGAGCTGATATTTTAAGTCAGCTCATATATATATAAGCTCACATATTTATAATTTGTCATAAATATTTTGAAGTTAAATAGTTTGTAAAATGAAAAAAAAAAATTAATTAACAAATGGTTTTGATTTAATGGAAAGGGTAAAAATTTTGAACTTTTATTTTGAGATAAACAAATAAAATTGAATATAATTTATTAAAAAAAAAAAAAATGTTAAAAGTGTTTAATTAAAAGGGAGAAAAATTCGAGAGATAAAAGGGTGGGGAAAAGAAAACAAAATTAGATTCTTGGTAGTAATTATACTCTATTGTTGAAATGTTCACAAAGTAAAAATATTTGGTTAGTAATTGCTATTACGCTAATTAAAAAAAAAAAAAGATAAGAAAGAGTGGGAGATAAGATCGCTTTTAGAGAGATCAGTTGACTTGACTTTAGAGACCAGCAAGGACAATAAAGAAAGCAGCTGTGTTTCGAACAATAAAAATTATTATTATTGAAATTTAATTTTTGCGGACTCTTGTCAAATGTATAGCGTTTAAAGTTATCACAACCTTCCCCTTTGGGGAATTGACCGCCACTCCATCTGAATGAAGCTATCAAGAGAGTTATGGAATGGAAGAAATGGATATTGCTAGCCGGACAACCAAAGGAACACTCATGGAATTCGCATGTACAAGGACAAAGGCACGACCAATGGAATGTAAAACCTATGAAAATCAGGCCACTCCGCTCTGATCGATCAGGGTAATTATAAACTTTTAATTAATGAGAACTCTAAGTAAAGCGTAATAGAACTTTATCTTTAATTTAATTTTCATTTATTATGTTTATTACGAATGTTTCAACAATAGAGGGAGGGAAATAAATTTGTTTAATATTGTAATCTATTAATGTTAATTTTCGTTCAATATTTTTTTATGAAATATTGGAATAACTGTATTTTAAATTATTTAATATCTATTTGATCCAGAGAGTAACAACAGGGTGGGGGTATAAAAGTGCGTCGCCAAGTAACAGAGAACCTTGGGACGTTACTCGTTTGTTAGTAGAAAATAAGGAAAGAATTGAAAGTATAAGAAAACGAAAGACACTTATACGTTCATTGTAAGATTTTTGCAATTTATTTATTTACCAAAGAAAGTGGAGTTTAAAAATAAACTTCAGGAAAGATTAAAAATACTATAAGTCATCTTATATACACGTCTGCTAGAATTCGCAGTATTAGTGTAGGCGTGAGTAAATCTATGGTAAATATTTGGGAAGCATAATTAGAAAGTAAACAGAGGGAAAATCAGAAATTGTAAGTCAGTTCTTTCTAGATCGAATAGAATTATAAGGTTATTAATAATAAATAATAGTAAAATAAATTAAAAGTTTTTTTTTGTCCAATGTATTCTTGAATTCTTGAATTATTTATAATAATTAGTTAGTGTTCTTAAAGGAAAACCCCTGTGAGATTATAATCAAAGTTTATAATCAGTGAATTGTCGTTCGAAAATAAAGACCAGGTTTATGTAAAGTTACGTGACCAGGTTCCAAGAGAGAAATCCTTGGTGGCGCCCTCGACGACGATTCTAATAACTAAAATTCAGTTAGTAGGGGATGAAAGAAAGTTGTCGTGTCACAATAGATAGATTGCTGGATAAATACTTAGATAGATAAACAGATAGAGACAGGGAGATAGATAGATAATCATATAAAAATAGTTAAATAGGTATATAGATAAGTAGGAGGATAGATATACAGTAGATAAGCAAATAAACAGCTAATGGTTGAATAAATGGATGAGTGATTAGATAGATAAATGGATGGTTGAATGTGTAAATAAATAGATAAGTGAAAAATTAAATAGATAAGTAGACTTAGAAACAGATTGACATGTAAATGGATAGATACATAAATAAGTACATAGGTATGTAGATAAATAAATGGAAAAGTAGATAGATAAATAGATAGCTAATGGGTGGATGGAGAATGGTTAGATAGTAAATGGATGACTGGATACATAAATGGATAGGTAGAAAATCAGAGAAATAGATAGATAATCAGATAGAGATATAAATAAATAGATAAATTGACAGATTGATGAATATATAAGCATATACAGAGACAAGTAAAAGACTGATAGATTGATTGATATATAGGTAGATAGAAAAAGAGAGAGACAAAGTAAAGGATAGATAAGTAGGTAAGTTCCTATATAATATATATATATATATATATAGGCAGATAAACAAGTGGATAATAAGTAAGTTATGATGAGTAATTTGGAATTTATCATTAACTAAAAAAACATGTTATGATGAGCAGAAGTGAATGGAATTTGAAAATAAATTTCTATTACTCAAAAATTCAATGTAATTAACTGTGGCAGCGCTGTGAAATTAGAAAGATGAAAAACAATATATATGTTAAGCTTATAAAATTAGATCATGTGACATTTGACTTGATTTCTTTTGTAACAATATATATATATATATTATAATTAATTAATTAAATATTTATTTATAATATAATAGTTATAAAGATGTTAGAGGTGGGAAAAAGAAATATGGATAACTCCATGTGTTTGTATGTTTAGTTTTTAAAAATCAGACATATTAATCTTTGAGTTTTAAAGTTTATATCTGTGCTAAAGATATTCTCTAGTTTAGTAAATGATTAATAATAGTCATTAACTATATTGATCTAAAGTGGATGGTGTCAAAGATGTGGGTTGAATTAATTTGACATTTGTAATTCAAAATGTAATTATTCAAAATATACTAACTATAGATTAGTTTATTAAAAATGAAGTCAATTATTTTTTCTCATTTTGTAAAATATCTTTATTACTTCTTTTATAAACGTTTATTTGTGATTATTAAGCAAACTTTTTAATTAATAAATTTTTTTCTATTAACTTGATATTAATTTTGATAGACGCTTTTGTCCAATAGCATTGCGGGAATGATTTTTGAAACGGATCTTTCTATAGCACCTTAGTATAAGATAGAGTCATGATTACGATGCTTAAAAATACTTTTGTGGAAAAGTAGAATTTGAATATGTAATATTTATATATTCAAGATGTTTATTAATATTTTTGCTTTTTAAATCATTTGAATTATAAATGCCAATTAATTTATTTCTTAAATTCAAAAAATCAAAATATCTGACAGAAATATGTTTTAAATTTCAATGAGTTTGCATATTTTTAGATTAATCAGTTCAGAAAAAAAGTAAATTTGATGTCTTTTAAATACTCATCCATTTATAAAAAATGATTATTTAAAACTTCAAAGAAAAGTCTCCAGTAATTGCTTTCCGAATTCTATTTCTAAAGCGTTTTTTTAGTAGAATATATCTTAACATTTTGTTCGATTTATTCCACTATTTTTCAAACTAATTATTTTACAAGTAATGTTTTTTTAAAACTATCTACTTTTAATAAATAATATTTAATATCATTAGTTTTACTTTGCCCAATATTGTATTGAATCTGGATTAAAACAAAATATTAGAAAAAAATATATATAAATAATTGAAATCATTTAAGCGCTTTCGTAACTGTAAAACATGTTAAATGTGCCTTTCCCCCAATTGACAGGTTTTTCTTAAATCATGTTAAATATTATTTTTAAAACTTGTAGCATTCAAATATGTTTCAATGATTCTTCCATTACATCAGTTTGATGCAATTATAGATGGAAATTTTTTTATATCTAGTTCCTTAGTATGTTTTGTAGAATTATTGATAAAGAACGGTTACATTCTTTGTTTTGTGACTTTTTTAAAACTTGAAATAAAGCAGGATTTAATGTATGAATATAGAAAAAACAACAACAACAACAACAACTTTTAAACGTTATTATTTTACCTTTGCTTGAAGCCCTGACAAAGCACAGAACATTAAATCTACATTATCATAAACTTGTACAATTATTCTTTCCTTACAATCATATTTTTTATATAGTTGGACTAAATATTCAGACAAAACAAACGATATTTTATTAAAAATAATATCTATAATTCAATAAATTATTCAAGGACTTTTTAGTTTAAATAGTAGCTAAGCACTGTTGAAAAGTATAAAATATTTTTATAATCAATAGTTTCATCAAAACTATAAATAATGCACTTATAATTGTCAAGAACATTCCCCTTAAAATTACTAAATTATACACATTTAATTTTATTACTCTGAGATTTTAACCCAACATATCAATAGAACATCATAATTACTTAACAAACATGCTGTATCAACATAGTTATTAGTTAAGAAGGATTATCTTCTTCATGACAATTGAATGCTAATTCATGTAATTAAAGATTCCAATATTTGTTGATTTTTTAAAAAAATCTTTAAAATAATTTATATGTTTATGAGCAATCTGTACAAACAGAATCAAATGCTCTAAATGAAATTATAACTTTTAGATAATTTAAAAGAAATGTCATATCTCTATTGAACTTTAAAACAAATATTTAAATCATTAAAAGTAGCTAATTTTATTATGCTTTTTTTATTGAAAAAAGACAAAAACAACAAAATAATTTAATGAATAATATTTCTCTAGTGTAAGTTTCACTACTGGTTTTTATAACTTTTAACACCTTGTGGAGTGATGTAATCATAAACATATGACCAAAGATATTTGAAAAGGATGTATGATCCCCAAGATGCACAATTTATGCTGAACAATATTCTTCAGTTGATCCAAATGACAATCTCTTACACATATATCTTTATTGGTGTGCATCTTGAGGATAACACATTTTTCATATGTTTTTGGTCTTTTGCTTATGATTACATTCCTCCACAAGATGTTAATAGTGGATAGAAAGCAGTATCTATCTTGCATGACAGTGGTGTACTAAAAATTACACTATAGAAATATTATTCATTAAGTGATTAAACTCTAGTCTAATGAAAAAACTAAAAAAATTATTAATAACAAAATAATTTGTTTCTTATTTTATCTCTTGCTGAAAAAAGTATTATGTATTACTAGTTAATATTAACATGCCAACTGTAGTTTTTATATCAACACTTGTTATTTCTCATTTTGATCTTTTTATCTTTATTGTAATTTCTCTTCAATAAAGTAAAACCAAACTATTTTATTAGTTAAAAAAAAAAACAATTATGCAACATTCATCAATGAATTTGTTCATTTCAAAATCATTGTCAATGGCTTTAAAAATGTAAAACTATATACAATACAAAAGAAAGAACTGATTGAAGTATTATTTTTAATTTGTTGATATGTGATAATTTTAATAAAAATATTTCTGAATAAACTTTAAAATAACAATAAAAAATGTAATATATTACATAATTTATTGGAGGGTGAGATAAAATATTGTATAGATCATTATGTATATATTTGAATATACACCTGCATAACTTAAAACAGGCAAAACTCTTCATACAAGAGTGCCACTCAGCACCAGCCAGAGTAATCAATGAATGCCAGAAGGCTTGTGCATAACATCCCCATCTAGTGCCTACTCATCCAATGTTCACAGACTAGTTTCTGGCTTGTGGACTTCATCAGTGAGGAATCTTGGATCTGAAAGCACTGCACTTAGATCTTAGGATCTAATGCAACTCTCCGCTGATGAAGACCACAATCCAAAAACTAGTCTGGGAATATTGGATGAGTAGGCACTAGATGGGGATTTTATGCATATGCCTTCTGGCATCCATTAATTACTGGGGCTGGGACTGAATGGCACTAATGTATAGAGAGCTTTGCCTGTTTTAATAACAGTTATGTGCAAGCATAAAAATGATTATGTGATGTTTAGTAGTTTAACTGTATAACTTCTTACAATTATATGTGTATTTGACTACAACTTTTGGATTCTCAATAATAGATGAAATCATTATATTTTAAAGGAAGTCATACTTTGATAGTATTTGACTCTGTTAATGCTCTCATTTGATTTTTAATTTATATATTTATTTTAAAACCTCTCAAATTTTAATTACTTAATCAAGAGATAGAGCCCCCCACAGTTATAACTTAATTTTTTTTTTCAGTGAAAAAGTATTTTTTTTTCTATTAGACATTTTAAATTCCTATTATTGCTTTTTAAAAATTCAATGTGATATAAAATATGTAAGTAAACATTTTTTATCTTTAATTGCTATTAATATTTATTAATAATTAATTGCACTTAATAATTAAAGCACTCATTATTTTATTTTATTTTTTTTCTAAATTTAATAATATTACATTACCAGTAAAAAAATTTAGCAAATATTAAAAACTTTTTGTCTTTTATGAAAATGCATTAATATATATATATATATATATATATATATATATAATATATATATATATATATATATATATATATATATATATATATATATATATATATATATATATATATTGTAAATTTTTATTTTAATTTTGAAAGATATAATTATAGTAATATTTTCAATAAGTAAATTTTTTTTAACAAGTATATTAAAAATTAGATTTGCTGTTAGCTTTTTTTGAAAGGAGAGAGCTTTGTTTAATGAAATCTCCTGCATAAAAGATTAATTCAAAAATTGCCTCTATTAGTGCTTTACATGTGGCAAAGAAGATACAGTGTTATGATAGCAAATATTACTGGAACACATCATTCTGAAAGCATAAACAAATATTTATGAAAAAATAGAAAAATCTTATATAATGATAAATAAGAAAGTATTTTAAAAAACAAGGATATACTTATGTCATGGGCAATATTTCTCTTGCTTAAACAATGCTTATGTAATAATGAATCATAATAGAGGAAAGTGATGCAACATTAATTAAAATGCTGTAATTTTTCTGATTTGCTACAACAAATAAAATAAAAAAAATCATTAATTTTTATTATTATTTTACTTTAATTTTACATTCTCAATCACAATTAGTTAAAAAAAAAATATAATTATTAATGAAAGTGAATTTATTAATACTAAAAAACTATTTTTTCTAGACTTGTTTATAGTCACTGTACTTGTATTATCTCATATGAAGTAATACTGCCTCTTAACTCTAAAAGTAAAAGCTATTTAATTTTATTTGTCAACATAAAATATTAAAATAAGAAAATTTTAAAGATAATTAAGTGTCATGTAACTGTGAAATAATTAAACAAATCCACCATACACATCAAACTAAAAAAATGGAATTATATAGTACAGTGTATTTGTCTACTATTTCGTAGCTAGATGGAGATTAGTCATCTCAATTCATATTTTATATTAAAAAGGAGTTAATTTTTTTTTGTCAGAGGATTTAAAATGCAGCATTTAATACTTAATAAAAAGAATTAACAATTCCATTATTATAAGTCACTGATGTTAATTCTGGTATTAATATGAATAACATTCTACTAACAAAATTCTCAACATATTAAACCAGGATACTTTATGATTTTTTTCCCTACTCAATTAATGATTTACTTGATAAACGTATAATTAAATGTAGTTAATATTGTATAGTTTTGCTTCTGAACTTAGATATTAGCTATTAAAAGTGGACAAATACAAAATAAATAAGATGGGTTGATAGAAAAAAAAATGGTTATAAAAAGTTTTCATATAAATGGATGTATATAATTAATAAGGAGAAGGAAATATGGCTAGTGATGGTATCTCAGACTTACTAAAATCATATTCTCTAGTTTTAAGCCCACAAGACATTGATTCAAGTCACTAAAAAAAATTCAAAGGCACTAATGCTAAAATCGAGGAATGGATAAAAAAAAAAATTAGACCAATACATATATAAGTAAATTTATTTGATATTTTCTATTTTTCAGCAGAAAAATATTTTTTTTTTTTACTAATAACAATAAATTGCACTCATAATTGTTTTTAAAGCCATACAACTGAACTTAATTATTTAAATATTTATTAGTTTTTTTGTGTGTGTGAAGTTATTTTATAATAACTGTATTGTTAAAGCTTTTCATCTATTATCTACATTTCAATGTAATTATTTTTGATTCTAAATACGATTTTAAATTCAATTTAACTCAAAAACAGCTTGATAAAATTGCAGAAATATTTATCTTTATTAAATATTGATTATTTTTTTAATATATATTAAATTTATTAAATCTTATAATACAAAATATGAAGTGATGGAAATATTAAATAATTTATTGCTATTTATCTAACAGTTCAGGAAGAAACACATTTATAATATTCGTTTAATTACAAATGAAGTATATAAAGAATATTATAAATAGATATGTTATTAATATTTTATATATATGTAAGACCTCACATACTTTCCATGATTATGACTAGAGTGCAAATCATGTAGAAATTGAAAAACGTTTCTTAGAGAACTGAAGATTTCCAAGCAAGCATAGCATTTACTTTCAAGTAGTCATTTCGTTATGATCTTAGCTGCTCACCCAATTGCATCTAAATACACAATCCCCATAAATACTCATTGTTTTTCTATAAAGGGATGCGGAGAAGACTTTGACTGCAGTTGACTATTTAAGGTTATTCTCTAACATATGTAGACACATATATTTAGTATAGAAAATATTCTAATCGTTTGTGTGTATATATACAAGTGTTTTTTTAAAATAAAATGTTTTGCACCCTAAGATATGAATAAAAGCAAAAGAAGCAATATTTTTTTAAATTAATATTAGTAGTGCTATGAAAGTCCAAACTAGTTTTTGTATTCTATGCTTTATCCAGAGCAATGCTGTATAAGAATAAACAAAATCCTCTGAATGTTAACATAAATTTTTCAAGTTAAACTTGTACTATAATAATAAATTCATATATATATATAAATTAATTAGCGGTGACACTATACTTACAACCTATTTCAAAAATGCATATGATGCCACTATACATAATTTTACACAGTGCATTTCTTTTAAAATGTCAAATAAATAATGAGAGGAGTCTTGTATGATTAATTTTTATCACAATATTTATTACAAAACAGAAGACAAGCTGAAATATGAGTATGTATATTGCTACTCTTCATATTTTCAACATATATTATATGTATATACTGTAACCAGTTGGGTTACATGGCACATAGCAATATAGTTGGTGTGTACACACACTCACATGCGCACACACACATAAGACATATTTTGTGGGTTCATCCATGTAAATCTTGAAAAAATTGTAAAGCTTCTTACAGAGGTGTGAGTAATCATTGCATCAGTGTTAGGAGAGATGAGCATCCTAATGCAGTTAAACAACACATCATCAGCAGCACTCACTCCATACAATAGATTCAGGTCATAAAATTATTTTTTCTAGTACCAGGATCATATCCAGATGTGATAATATCCACCAGTGCAAAATTAGAGAAGCCATTGAGATACTTAAAAGTCCAGATTGTTTCAATAAGTGAGATGATACATGCAAACTTCCTTCTATTTGGAAAGATTTTTTTAAAAAACATTCTTAATTTAACATTTTTGCTATTGGTAAAACATTAACATTTTTTTTCAAATTTATGATTGTAGCACCTCTACAACTGTCTTTCTATCTTTTATCACCCAGTAGATGACTTGTGTGATCAAGTTGAAATGTTGGTATATCAATATTTAAAATTTTTTAACATGAATGAACCTGCAAATTATGTCTTTCATATATGCAACCCATGAAAATCTTTGTATCAACATATATATATAAAATAAAGAAAAAATAGAAATCAACACAGACAATAATTTTGTAGATATTTATTAAATTTCTTGCATAATAACAATCAGGGATTAAATAATTCTGAATTTAAAATAAAATTTTATTATAAATTAAAACATTTAAAAAGATCTAATAAATGTTTTTATTTGTAATTCTGATTTTGAACTCAAAAACAAGCATGGTTTATTTTTTTATTATTAATGCTTGTAAACATTTCTTTATCTATTTTTAAAAATTTTTGTAGATTAACAATTCTAAAAAGTAGCTTTTAACTAAAAATGATTTGAAGAGAGTAAAAACATGTAGATCACACCTTTGGTAAAATTTCAAAGTTGCTATTTAAAGGATTGTATTTAAATTTTATTCCAACAAAGGATGCATCCAGTCATCCGGTCAGAAACTCCAGATCTGCTAAGTGGATAAAGTGCCTCGGCTTTGGCAGCTAATTTCTTTCTAACATCATCAGAAAAAAAGAGTATAAATGCTGCTAGATCTGAACCCAGTAAAGAAGAGAGCTAATTTTAAGTTACTGTTACTAACCTATTCCACGTCAGTCGTTCCCAGAATGTTTGAGTAGAAAGGGACTTCAAGCCACCATTCCCCTTGACCTGAGATAATCTCCTTACCATGCTGAGCCGGAGTGACATCGTGCCACCACCACCTGACCTGATGCCCATCCAAAAAAGAATGTGTTCCTGCCTACCTTAAAAACATCACTGCTATAGTTAAACATGTAGGTGTACTTATTCACAATGCTTATTGCTGCTAATTTCTTGCTTATCTAAATTTCAAAAATTATAATATTTGTTTTATCATTTAAGTAATATCTTAAATAACTCGCCAAATAGCGAGCATTATGTTAATCGATTCTAAACCATAAATTATCTAAATGTAATTCTATTCATCTGATTTACGCTTGCTTTTATAATTATTTTATTTTTATGCGGTAAAATTTTGATATTAATAGTTGTTTTGATTTTATATATGTATATGAAATGTAGAATATTGGTTAACTCCAATCATATGAGCTATATTTCTATTTCTATAGAAATAGGGGGGGGGATAAATTGCATTAAATCATTTATTTAATAATGTGTCACTAAGCTCGTAGGGTTAAATTAATGAATAATGAAAGTTTTTTCTATTAGTAATCATGCAGTTCTTATTAATATAGTTTTATTAAAAGTCTTATTTTATCTGGGGTAGATTTATAAATCTTTTGTTTTCTTTATTGATGTGTCTAAGTTTGCCAAAGTTGGTGAATAATTATTCCTTATTAGTGTTTAAATTACGCTAATACATTTTTTTAAATAAAAATAAGTTAGGAGGGTGGGGGAGATTTAAGCTATAACAAAATGACTAAAAGTTTATTGAATTAGTCTTGTAATTTGATATGGAAGTATGGAAATGTATTCATGCTATAGATTTGCTAAACCATTTGTAGGCCGTAACTATTATTTTTAAATATCTAGAAATATTACTATTATCACTGCATTGTTTGCATAAATTAGGAAGTGATTCTCTTCTGATTCGCCCGTACCTTGCCCCGGGGAATCTCATCATTTTTGATTTGCCTGTACCTCACTCCAGGGAATCTTGAATTATTTCTTCGTAGGTCCAAATCAGGATTATGATCTAACTCCTGGATATTTTAGCTAGTGTTGTGGGAGCTCTGCATGGATAGCCGTACACAGGACCATTGCAACTTCACACCTAGAAAGTTCGTTCTAAGTATTAGTCTGGCTGAAGCGGCATACTTCATCATCATCATTATTTGATTTTTAAAGTGTAAACTGGCCAGGATGCTGTATCTGCCTTCCTAAGATATATGCATGCACCACCATCTCCCACTTACATTTATGTTATGCCTAGTTAGTAAATTCTATAGTGTTAATACACCTACTAACCATTTATCTCTTAAGTAATTTCATTGGAGTTTTAATCCAATTATTTCAAACTGCTCTTCCCTTCTCTTACAATCAAGCAAAGGTACCAAGTTAGTTTCACATATGTGATTCGAAAATATTATATGAATAAAATATTTAGTTCAATATGTTTCAAATAACTGTCGTTTCTGTAAAATGAGTTATGAATTATTTTGTTAATAATATTAATGAAAAGTGTCTCCACGTAATATGGTTAAGTTATTATTTAATGAATTAGTGAAACCTTTGCAATCATATTCCTGCCTTATGGCTATTATATATATGAATTCCGTCTACCACCAAATAAATGTACTATCTCAGTGATGTAATTTTGAATATTTTTCATGCACTACCGCACTATAGAAATGTATTAAAGCAAAATCAATATTAAATGCCATTTTAGCCTTCATTTATAAAACTTGAAAACTTATGAATATTTTTATGTGCGTTCCCACACTATATAAGGGTATTAAAGCAAAATCAATATTAAATGCTATTTTGTCATTCATTTATGAAACTTGTAAATTTTTGAATATTTTTTCGTGCGCTCCCGCACTATTGAAATGTAATAAAGTAAAACCAATATTAAATGCTATTTTAACTTTCATTTATAAAACCTGTAAACCTTTGAATATTTTTACATGTGCTCACGCACTATAGAATTGTGTTAAAACAAAACCAATGTGAAATGTATTTTACTACTTACTCATAAACATGTAATTTTGAATATTTCTACATATGCTTCCGCACTATATAAATGTATCAAACCAAATTATTAAAGTGTTACGTTATGGTAAATAAATTATGTAAACAACTGCAAGTTATTATTGTTAAATCATGTAAATTTTGAATAGTTATATATATTACAACCACACTATGTATCCGTCTGTATTAAAAACATTAATGGTAAATACATTTTTGATTCTTTTGTAAACTCACTCTGCAGCATGAAATCAGAAAGTATAAATGTCTGAACCATTTAATAAATCTGTGTCATAAAATATTATCTCGTATTCGAATCCTATCATTTAGTTAATATAGTTTTTAGATTTAGTTAAGCTATCTCTTGATTCACTCAATATCTCCAAAAAATCATCATCATCATTGTAGGTCTCATGTAATACACTGCAGCTCTGGGCTGAGAAATAATTAATTTACATGATGTCACCATGAGTGTTATCCATAGTGTTATAGATTTAGGGAATGGGCAAACAGGTTCAAATTCATGAGTGCTCCTGACCTGGATATCTCGGGCATGATTGGATTCAGGATACTTTTGCTCAGAGTCTAAATCTTGTTGAATGGATATACATTTTCAACCAGTACAATATATATATATATATATATATATATATATATATATATATATATATGTATATATATATATATATTCTGATGAAAATTAATTCCCTGGTTGATATATTAAAAGCAGCAGTGTATACAAGTAATTGTGTTTTGTTAAATATATGTGTGTATAAAGATGCACCATTAAATAAATATTTTGAATAACTGGCATAAAATATTTTAAATAATTATTATTAAAGTTGATATAAGATTAAAAATAATTTTTTAAACTCATCCTTTGATCTGTAAGTCTGTTAATTATATATCAATAATTTTTAAATAATTAATTACAGAGCATAATGCTATTTTTAAAATGTGCTAAAACTCAAATATTTTTCAATCAAATATAAACTAAAACACCAAATTTAGTCATAAAAGATATAATTTTTTTGATTTCAATTTCAGTTGAAAAAGTAATAGGTAAATCAATTTTTACATATCTCACATTAGAGCAAAGGTCTATTTTATTAGCTTCCTACAGAGAAATGATAACATACAAGGCCCTCACAAAACTTCCCCATAGCCAGTTTATGAAGATTTGAGCAATTTTTTCTCTCTTTTAGATAAAAATATCTAGATATTCATTTATTTACCAGTATTAAATGGTCAGATATTTTTGGCCATAGATTGATTACTAAAAAAATTTTTAAACTTATTAAATTTTTAAAAAAATTTTCTAGCCTGAGTTCAAACTAAGTCAAACATATCGAAGAAAGCTGAACTGCTATTAAACCAGGTGACCTTTTTCAGCTTGAAAGCTATATTCAATACCTATATGAGCAATATCTAATAAATTAAAATATATAGCATACAAGGATGCAGTACTTTTAAATAAACAGTTTAAAGATAGGAATTAAATGTTGAAAATACTCATTATTTAACCATCTGACAGACTGAAAATTAACATAACCTATATATATAATTCTTTGTAAATAACAATAAAGATCACTACTGTTTATACTAAAGAAGTTAAAAAAAACCAAAATCCCCAAAAAAGTAAATTAGAGAACAACTCAATTATGACACATGTCAAACTTAGCTCACAGATTATCTTTTAATGAAACTTGACAATCTTTCAATAAAAAATTAAAAATATTAAAAAAAATATTGTATTCAAATTTTATTCATATGATGTTTAGTTTTTTGATGTAGTAAATACATACAAATTTTGTATGCCTTTTTAAACTTATTTTCATTTGTGGTAATTATATATGAAATTAAATAAAATGAATATATTTTACTTAATTGCAATTGAAACATATGGAAACTACAAAACTATTTCATCATATTTAATATTTATATCAACTATATTAAAGACCTTTAAGCATAAAAATTAATTTTCATTACTACTTTATAAGCATTTCATGATTGATTGAATACAAAAAGAGCTAAATAAATAAAAAAAGATTAAGAACTTTTTGATCAATGATTGCCATAAATAGTCATTCATATTACCTACTTATAAATAAAGAAATATTTTTTAATTATTATAATATATTTTTTGTTTAGTCTGACAAGAGAATTTAGACTGTGTATATAATTGAATCTTATTATTGAAAACCTTTTTTTATTATTAATAAAAATGATATTTTCCTTAATTTTAAAAAAAAGTAAGCTTGCAATAAATAGCCTGTTTTTATCGTTACGAAATGTAAAATTACAATAAATAGCACAAGAATCAAGAAAGGAGAAATGCTTTTCTCAAAACATAATGTAAATGATCTCTTATGTATGTTTACATATGAATATACTATTCATCCTAATTACTTTTAAAACATTAAGTGAAGACTTATTTCAAAAATAAGATTTTACTTTGCCCTATTTTACTGTAGCAATTCGGCACATAACTTAAAAAAAAAGATAGATGATTATTGTGTTAGATGATTTTAAAGGAAAAAAAATAGCCAAGCCTTAAAAGTTTAAAACAGAAAAATCCACAATTCTAGACCATTTCAAATCAAAGCATTAGTAATTCATAGTAGCTTTCAGGATCACGAGTAGAATATTAACTATATATCTATTAGGAAAAATAACATTTGCCTTTACGTGATTATTGCAAAAGAGTATAATGTTGTAAAAAATAATTAATTTTTTTATAATTTTCTATAGATTTGTAATGAGGATTCAATAACAGTTATTCAGTTGATGTCAAATGCTATTTTTACTTCTGGTAATTATATATTTCAATATTCTGCAGTGGTCATTTCCAAAAAATTAATATGAATAATGATAATCTGTGAAAACTTTACTTAAAAATATACATAACTATCCAATTATTTGTAGGTCAATTCTCAGCTATAATGTTAATCAAGAACGAAATGTAAAATTACTTTCAACATAATGTTGTTTAGCTTAGTGAATAATTCTTTTCCTTCATTATTCCTCTTTGAAAGGGACAGTTTGAAAGACTTGTTTTTGTAGGAATCTATTTAAAAGCTGTTTTACTTTATATAAATATACTACTTTTTTAAAATATCAGTAACATGTTAGTTGAAAGAGTAAATAGAGATTTAAAAATTATAAGATCTTGAGTATGAATAGATGGAGTTGAACCGCTGAATATGAAAAAATATTATGTTAGTGGTAAAAAAGTCATATCTGATATTTAACAAAAATTAAAGTCTGATATCCGAGTTTAAAAGATATGTAATGATTTCTGACTTGATAAAAAAATATTAATAATCATTTATATATTTATTAAAAGGTCATATCTGTAATTCAATACTTGCAGGAAATACACATATATATTAAAGAAAAATTTTTATAAATAGAAAATATAAATTCAGTAAAGATGATGATATCCAACCGAAACTTCGGGTAGGTCAATCCAAAAACTGTATTTATATAACTATACATATACACACATATATAAAAGGAAATGATTAACAGCAGATTGATAGAAAAGTGAACTCCTAGTTATATAGAGAGGAAAAAAAGAGAAATAGTGTTTTGTTTATTTTATAATTGGATATTTTTCTTTTCTAAAGTAAATAAAGATTCAACCTGTTTTTTTTAATATAAACTTTTATTTATTTTTTTAATTGGAGAGACTTTCTTTTTTAGTAAATAATTACCGGAGATAAAAATATTTTGAATGCATGTGGTATTGACTATATATTGAATACGATTTGTCGGTCGGTCTGAACCAACGGTTAATATTAAATGTTGTTTTTAATTTTATTCGAGTATTCATCAAAATATATATATATATAGCGGTAGCCATTAAAGGGGGTGGGGTGGAGAGGAAACAATATGACCCTTTATTTTTTCTTCTAAAATAAAATTATAATGAAGATTATTATATTTTAATAATAAATTTTACTTTGAAATATATATATATTTGAAAACAGTGTATTATTCACTTTTAGCTCAATCCTACCACAACGATTCATCAGCCCAAAGTCAGACCAAACTCAGCACTAAAGATACATATGGAACACACACCTTTTCAAGTAAGTCATAATGTATATTATAAAGCAATGATCGTACATTTCTCAACAAGGTATTAAAAATGTGTAGAAACTTGACCCTACCTTGCCTGAGAGTGATGTAGTGAGAATTAAGATGCTCTGATAAAACAAATATCAACGCATTGTTTTAAATATTTACAAAAGCTTCGTACTTTTTCTGGTATTAGTAGCAAGTTAAAACTACAGCGATAATAATTTTTTGAACATATAAGTTGCACTGAAAGATTAATCTTATAACTAAGAGTTTTTTTTTAATATTATTATATCTAATACCTTAACATTAGTTATAATTTTAGTCACAAGTTTTCAAAAAAAAAAATGAAACAACAACTTTAAGTCAAATTTAAATGAATGGTTTAAATCTAAAAAATAAAATAAATAATTTTATTGAACAGGATTAAGAAGGTAGTTAAATTGAATTTCTGATCCATTTCTAAAAACTCAAAGACAAAAAAAATTAATTTCTGGGAAAAAATGTGTTAGAAAGATAGACCAAATATGAGATGTATGAAGAATGTCACCATTGGACTTTTATATACTTATCAAGAATTTAGTAAAACATCGGAGGAAAGTGGCTCTTAAAGAAAAGTTTAATGGCTAGTGTTTCCTTATTATACTTTTACATCTCAGAGTAAATATTATTTAAATTATTTATTAATTTTAAAACTTATCTAATCAGTTTTTAAAAGTATTAATATCCTTTTGGCTAGAAGATTGTTAAATTATATAATAAATTTGTATATAAATGGGATCTATTTATTATTTATTCATAATTTTTAATTGTTATTTCGTTTACTATTTGAAAGATTTATGCTTTTTTGGCATAATTATATTTATGATGGAATGAATACTAAACAGTTATCTATCAAGTGCACATTCTACACATTTCAGATCATTTACTCTAAACCTTAGATCTATTTTTCAAATGTTCACAAGTATATATTATGATCACATAGATTATATTTCTTATTTTATCACTTTTTCTTTTCACAATTCTTTTCAATGTAAGTTTTTATATTTTCTCTTTCTTCTATCTACAAATTTAATCTAATAGACTTTTCATTATACAAAAACTTAATTATTTTCAGCAGTATATATGTTTAACTATATCATTCTAAATTAGCAATCTCTTTAATGTTTCCTTTAGTTTTTTTTATTTTATTTTTTATTTCTCCATGTTATATTGTAATACTTTTTACAAAAGATGAAATAATACATTTTTTTTAATATTACAAATCTAATTTCAATAATATTCCAAAATAATCTATCAAAAGTTTGATTCTCAAGTATTTGAAAAGATAAACAATTTTATTACTTTTAATCTATTATCATTATCTTTTATTCATTTCCTCTTTAAAGACTAATAAAAGTTTATCATGTTTCTCTAAACTGAGGTGCTAGAAGAAATTGTGTTATAAAAATAGTAAGCAAGACAGATTACCATCACTTACGAACATTGTCATAATATTTTACTATTATTACTCTCCTTATTTCTAGAAATATTTTTTTATATAGGTTTAGTTTAGTTGAGTTAATTTTTTTTTTATACCTATAATTTTGCTAAACTTCATTTTTAATTAAAGTTTGAATAAATCATTATATTTTATGGATAGTATCAGACAGGATATTACCGATGTAAAGTCTACTTTTACATTATTTTTCCAAAGCAACCTTTATTATACTTAAGATTACAAAACAATGTTGGGTCTTCTTCCCAGTTACAGATTACAATATATTCAATTTTCAAAGTTAAATCAATTATTCACTAAATTTACAAAAAGGTTTACATGCAGTGACAAATCTTTACATGAAAATATTAATATAATCTAGTTACATGCCTATTTGTAAATTGGTCGACATAGCCCAACCATGGTGAAGTCATCAGAAGTCCAATGATTCCCATTCCCTGGACCCTGAAGTGAAGACCCACTTGCTTCAGCTGGATAGGAAGACATTCAGCATTTCACCAACTGCCACAACAGACCATGAGGTCCAGGGTCCAAGCCCACCAAATCCCAACCACACAATCCACAGACCAGCCATGCTAGAACTATGTACATCAAATCACAACAAGTACACAATTAAGCCAGATCACACATGCCATCCATGTATTATCTTAGGTCAAGAGTAAATAAGTTATTATAAACTCAATACAACTATAAACCAAAGAAAATATAGATTTTACACTACATTATGAGCATACGGTAAAAGCACTTCTATAACTGTCTCAAAATCCAACATTGATTGTCTAAGAACCACTATATTATAAACTTTAATAAAAATTTAAATAAATAAGATAAAATGCTTCATAGTGCAGAGATATACTACATTCCATGCCTATGTTCTGGATTCAAATTCAGGACAATTAAAACTTGAATTTTTTTCAGATTTTAATTACATTAATGATATTTTTTTAGTTAACTAGTTGGAAAATCGGTATTTAATTATTTTTAGCTAGAGGTAAAAACAAGAATGGAAAACTACTCAAAGTCTTATCATCTGGCAATTAATTGTCTAAACTGCTTCTTCAATTACTGTCTTTTATAAGAAGTTGTCAAAAAAGCATTTGCCCTATAGTGGGTTGTTGAAAACTGTTTTGTCTTTTATAATAAAATAAATAAACTTAAATGTGTTTATAAAAATACTATTAAATAAATTAACATTATTATATTAAGATTAAAATAAACAAATGTACACTATTTTTTAAATATATTATTTAGAAATTGAAATAATGGAAAACTTCCAATTTTCACTCTTTTTATTTTAATTTAATTACTAATTACTTACAAGCAAAATGCAAAACAGAAGTTAAGAAAATTAGAATGATTAATTAAAATTTTGCTCATCATTTATTGCGTGAGTGGGTTTTTTTTACACAGCATAACTATTAACAAATGTCATAAAGGACTTGTAGCGATTCTGAGATAGATTCCTTAGTGATTTCATCAAGACTTTCAATTCTGCCAACTGTAGCCCGCAGATTCATTTTTTTTTATTAACTATGTAGTTTATGTTTTGTGTTTGTCATATCTATCTAGATAGGTTGCTGCTAAATTTTATTTGTGAAGCATATAAATAAGAAACAACTATGATTTATCACAAATCCATTGATGAAACTCCAATTTTATCTAGGAAGATGAAATCCATCTGGCTCTGTTGTTATATCTGGATAAAAGATGTTTGTTTGAAATCTCACAAGAATTCCATTTTTATGCTGTAAAATGATATTTGTTTGGAATCTTATAAGATTTCCATTTTGATGTCCTAATTTTTCAGTTTAGATTATTGACTAAATTGAAAAAGGAATTTTGAATTGAGATGAGACTTAAGTCTGAACTGCTTAACAACTTATATATATTTTATGTGAAGCATCTTTTTTTCTGATATCTGGTGGAAAAATATGTGAAAGAAGAGGAACTCATGGCAAAAGAGTAGATTTGACTTTTTTTAGTAATATTTGTCTTGGTGATATTTAATCGGCTAAGCAAATAATGATGTAAAATATATTAAATCCAACAATGTGCAATGAAACTATAAACATAAAACTTGAAATTACCAGTACTTGTATTACTAAACTAGATAGATCCAGTCACTGTACAGACAGAAGTTTCATTTTAGCAAGTAGTAAATAAAACTTACTCTATCTGACAGTCAATTTGGATGTTACAGAACAAAGAATAGGCTAGAATTACTTGACAAATAAAGACTGAAGTCATTAAAGTATTTTAAATGCAACCAATATTAATATCAACGATTTTTATACATTATATAAAAAGTCAACTTAACCCCAAAATATTAAAGTTTCATAACTTTTATGGTATGAGAGTGTTCTGCTCTTGAAGCAGTCATTCTCTCTGTAGTTATTTTGCTTTCCAAAGCTTCCTTGCCCTCTAAAACCTCTTTCCACAAATGTAATTTTAACTTGTAAGAAATTGACTAAATTATTTGCAATATTTAAATGCATCTAAGTAATTATGTACTATTGAAATATCTTATCTTTAAATACCATTATATATTTTTAAACAATCCATGTAATCTGCAGCTATTATAATAGGTAGTTAATACCCACTATTTATCTACATATGCTTAGTACCCAATTATAACTCATTTTAAAACCTGATTTTCTTTTAAAAAATAATATTTTCAAGAACAGACAAACATTTTCAAGGGGGGTGGGGGAAGAAGCTAAAACATACTTCAAAAGAATTGAAATTTTTATAATTTGTACTCATTTTTAATTTAATTTTTTTTTTTTTGTATCAACTTTCTTTCAGGCTGATTTTTCAATTCCAACTTAACTTTGAATTCAGTATATTTTGTTTCTATGTCAATGTGGAATGTTGTTATTATATGTTAATGAACACAACATGATTTGGAAGTGCCAAATAGGCTGCATCCCTAAAGCTAAGGCTAAACATAAGCCACACATGACTAGAGAGTTTGTATTAATAAGTAAGAAATTGCAAACTTTTTACTCTAGTTAGTTGTTAGTAATTTTAAGATATTACTTTTACTGATTTGTTACTTGCAGTATCTATTTATTTTAATATTAACTGATGGAGTTGATATAACTCTGTAAATATTATTAGGTTGATAAATGAATTAATATAATTTAAATTTAATACAAGTAGTACGTTAAAAATAAATTAGCTTGTAAAAATTCACTGCAAAAAAAAGTTTCTCCCGTATCTGTTCATAGAGAAAACTTGAAAGAGAAAATATTATGCTTCAGACATAATCAATTTATGATACATTAATATTTATATGGCATCATCTTAGACTTATTCTAGATGGCAATAATTATATAAGAATTTCCTTACCAATAACTGGATAATTAACAAAGTTTAGTTATGAGCTAATCATTAAATTTTAGAAATTTTTAAGTAAGCTTAGGATTTTTAAAAGTTAGATCATGGAAGTGGTAGATGTTATTTAACAGGCAAAACTCACCATACAGTAGTGCCACTCAGTGCAAGCCAGAGTAATCAATGGCTGTCAGAAGGCTTGTGCATAAAATTCCTATCTAGTCCCTACTCATCCAATATCCCCAGGTTAGTTTCTAGCTTGTGTCCTTCATCAGTGAAAAGTCTTGGATCTGAGAACACTGCACCTAGATGTTAGGATCTAATTCAACCCTCTAGCAGTCACCTTTTATCTCTATTTAACTACAAAACTATGAGAATAAAATTGAAAACATAATAATATTTTCAATCTAAATTCATTAGCTTATATAGCCATATAGGTCTGAATTCAGTTCAGTACCCATACATTTTGGTGTCTTGGGTTCTTTAATAACCATAGCCACCACTATCCTATTAAGCAGGATTGGGTGTTAAAACACTAAATATCACATGATCATCGTTTCTTATGCTTGCTCATAACTGTTATTAAAGCAGGCAAAACTTTTCATATAGTAGTGCCACTCCAATCAATGGATGCCAGAAGGCTTGTGCATAAAATTCCTATCTAGTGCATACTCATCCAATATCCCCATTCATCACTGGCGAAGGCCACAAGCCAGAAACTAGTCTGGGGATATTGGATGAGTAGGCACTAGATAGGAATTTTATGCACAGCCTTCTGGCTTTCATTGATTACTCTGGCTTGCACAGAGCGGCACTACTGTATGGAGAGTTTTGCCTGTTTTAATAACAGTTATGAGCAAGCATAAGAAATGGTGATCATGTGAATGGTAGATGTATATACTAAATGATGATGTGAAGGTTTGAAATCATTTAAGTTTACTACCAGAAAACAATGAAACTAGTAAGAGATGGCAAATATATATATAAATTATACTCCTGTAGCAGTTACCTTATAGTTTGTGATGATACTAATTTGCTCTTAATGTCCTCTTATTATTATTACTGAATCTTAAATTCAAGATATATTTTTTGTTAAAGGTTAGCATTACTGCTTTAACACACTTCTTTTTACCAATGAATTTTTTATTAGATTATTTAAAAGAGAATCTTATGGTTAATGGCTTATGTAAAGTCAGGCACGAAAGTGTAAACCAGGCTAACGTTCACCAAATTACTTGAGTTCACTAATCTACGGCTATGTTAAACTATCCCGAACCTTAATCATATATAACGAGTAATACAGAGTTAATTGCCTTTTAAATATTTTTTATTAGAAAGAAAAACAATAGCTTTGTAATATTGTATTATTCCTAGTCACCTTCCAATAGGAAAAATAACAAATATAGATTTATAATTTTGCTTCATGGTTATATTTATCAATCGCTGCTATAAATAAATAAATAATTTTCCACTCCGCAAACTTTTAATAAATAAAACACGTTTTTACCAACATTCAATTTATTAGAAAACTTTCTTCAATAAACAAATAAATATGTGTAAAATCTGTGAATTTAAAATAAATTCACATTACGCTAAATAAATTTGTACAACTCGATTTTGAGAATCATGTTCTTTCTCAACTCGAGCAATAGGAATAACAACAATCACTCGAGCAATAAATGACTTCCATAAAATATTCTATCCTTAGGCATTTTTGCGAGACGGGTCATTTGCCAAATTTCGATAACGTTAAAGTAATCATGTTTGTAAACGATAATAGAACGAAGTTTGACTAGAATGAATGTTTATCAAAATTTAGTTTATTTACTAGTGTACGAAATATTTCTATGCATTATAAGTCTCTATCGTAGATAATTTGATATTTGAACTTTTATTATTGTTATCGTTTATTGTTTGTTTGAGAAGAAATATATTTAGCGATCTAGTTATACAAATATCGACTTTCTTTAGTGGATTTTTTTTTGGTTTTGTATAAATAGAGGTTTATTAACGTTTATGGTATATCTGTTAAAATTGAAATGCTAAAATAAATGGTGTTAAGAGAGTGGTAAATAATAATTAGAACCAATAATTGATCATATTTTATTGCATAATACTCTGTCTTTGGACATATTTATAGAAATATTTGTGTCTTTAAATATGATCCCCCCTCCTCCCTTCCCAGATACATTTACATACCTATGTAGAGAGATAAAATTTTATTAATTTTAATGTTATAAAAATTAAAGTACTTTATTGCTAACTAATAATCTCGAATAATCAGCGATTACCAATGACATTATAATGTATTTAAATCCCTATTCCTGGATCAGTTCCTGGCTTGTATCTTTAGCAGTGACGTTTGGGATTCAAAGCTGGAAACTTAATGTAATTATGCATCTAAATCAATTTTTAATTTCCTTTTACTACTATTATTAAAAACCTGACATTCAAAATATCGTAAGCCAACTTGCTTAAACAATCATATACATAGATCTGACTTTGGATCAGTCACTAGATATTTTTAATATTCTCAATTTATTATTAACTATAAGTACTTACTTTCTGGGTTAAGAATTTTAATAATTATAAATGAATTAATATATGATAAAAATAAAAGCAGCTCCCTATTCTGTTGTTATATATTGTAAGTTAGTATATTAAAGTGCATACTGTATTCATTACTGAACCCCAAGCTTAATCGATAAAGGAAAGAACTAAAAAACTGTTCTAGAAATGGTGATTTACCATTTGATAATTATTGGTTATTCAAGTTACTATATTTAGCAATAAAATAAAAACTATTCTTGTTATATTACGTTCTGTGGAAACTAAAGAATTAAATGTTTTGTTATTAATTATTAAAAATATTAAGATGAAATTTTTTGTAGAATTAACTTATAGAAACGTACTATCAGTGACTATCTTAGTCAACTATAACATCAGTGGCATATATAAATGAAAAGTATTTAATATTCCAAAGTAAAATTTAAACTTTAATAAACAACATATTTTGGATGATACTGATTCCTACTTAAAATTGTATGGTGGTCAGTATCTTTCAAAATATGAAATTTAAGTTTTATTATTGAATCCTGAATATCTTTTACCTTTTATTATAATTATGCACAATTCTTTATTACTATATATGGTTCAATATGGACATTACAAATCTTAACTATGCATAACTCCAAGTATTTAGTTAATAAATCATTATTCCCTTATGTATTTCTTTATTACACATTTTCTTGGATTTTATATAATTTTAATTTTTAAACAGCATTAAACTGTTGCACATGCGCTTTGGATGTTAACTATAAAATGAATGAATACTAACACTTTAAACTCATGATAAAGTCTTTGGAAAAGATAGAATGGCCATCTATCTTTTCGAACCCAAACTCTTTTGTATGGGTGAATCTTAAGTGTTTGAAAGTGAAAGCATGAAGATATTAAATAATTACTTAGATGGCAATTCTATCTTTTCCAAAGACTTTATCATATGTTTGAAGTATTAGTATTCATTCATTTTATAGTTAACATCCAAAGAGCATGTGCAACAGTTTAATGCTGTTTAAATATTATAGTTTATAAAAAAAATCACGCTATATAAAATAATTGACTTATTTACATACATTTAATTTCAAATAAGAATGACGTATCATAAATTCTAGTAAATTTCACCAGCGTCATTCATCCAAGCATGTAAAAATAATTTAAAGTGATTATTTAATATCTTCACGCTTTCACTTTCAAACACTTAAGATTCGCCCATACAAAAGCATTTGGTTTCGAAAAGATAAATGGCCATTCTATCTTTTCCAAAGACTTTATCATGTATTTGAAGTGTTAGTATTCATTCATTTTATAGTTAACATCCAAAGTGCATGTGCAACAGTTTAATGCTGTTTAAATATTACAGTTTATAAAAAAACATCGTGCTATATAAAATAATTGACTTTTACATAATTTTAATTTTTGTTTATAATTTTCTGAAATGTTTAATTTTATATAATCTCCGATGTCTCAATCCTTTTGTATTAAGATCATGATATAGAAATATTTGTGCCTGAATAAGTTGAAGTTTTATCAATGTTGTTTTTATTCATATACATTTTCATAGCTGTTTACTTTGAAATTATATTATACATTCCCCATAATTAAAAATACTGGATTATATATATATATATATATATATATATATATATATATAAATACTGGATTATATATATATATATATATATATATATATATATATATAACACATCATCTTCAGAGGATTAAAAGAAAAGAACAAAGTCATATTGATTAATAACATTATTCAAGCACATTGGGTTTATAAAATTTAATGCCCTTCTGCAATTTGAATATTTACTACAGTAATAAAAAGTTGTAATTTATTTAAAAATGTAATTATATTTAAATAATCATATTTTAAATTTATGTAAATTGAAAAAAAAAGGCTGTTAAAATGTTTTAATTTTTTTTGTTAATTATAAATCCAATAAATACAACTTATCCAAACAACTTCAACACTTTTTAGCAAAACTCTTTATTTGTACATATATACATACACCTTACATTTCAACTGTCCTGCAGTCTTCTTCAGAGTTATGATATAATGAACAAAATAAAATACATAACTATTAATAATATGATAAAAATGTAAACAATAGAAAACTAAAAACGACATAAAATATATTTATAAAAACGTAAACAATAAAAAATTAAAAACAACATAAAATATATTTATGGTATTATTATATAGTTATGTATTTTATTTTGTTTATTATACCATAGTATCAGAAGAAGACTGCAGTACAGTTGAAATGTAAGGTGTATGTATATATGTACAAATAAAGAGTTTTGCTAAAAATTGTTCGAAGTGGTTTGGATAAATTGTATTTATAGGATATTACAGCAAAATAAAGAAAAGTGTGATTTTGGTAATATTTAATCAAAAGTCCAGTAAATCTTGCATTTTTTTAAATTGGCTAAATATAAATCAAAATCTATGTCCAAATATAAACCATATCTGAGAATATTTCTAAATGTAAAACTACTTTAATATAATAACAAAGTTGACAGATTATTTTAACCAGTATTGTTATTGATTCTGGTGAAAAAGGGAAGAACATTTTGGAATATATATATATATATATTATAATGGTCAGACATGTTAGAGTTTTACTGTATCTGCACTACAGGGCACCACCAGTCCATTTGAACCTGGAAAATTTATAGAGTAGGCAGATACGCGCTGTTAAGATCCAATATTTATTACAACCATCAGCCCAAGTCACTAGCTCAGTGAATAGTAGAGATTTAAAACATTTTTATAAGTTTTAATAAAGATTTATATCCTCAAAATATATTAATATTTAAAACAATAAAATATACCATTACCAGTAATTAATACACGAAACATTTATTAACGCACATATATAATCATTTAGAATTTGAGGAATAACATTTATTATTTTAGATTTTAATATTAACTTTTAAATTTAAATTATTATTTTAAATTTTCAACCATCTGCACAGATGAATTTAATAATATTTTTTTAAGATTGTCCAGTATGAATAAACTACATAGATTGCATTTGAAAAAAATTTTTTTTATCCCTTATTTAACCTTAGGCCAAAAGTTCGCAGTCAAACAGACGTCAATTCATCTGATACATCGATGTATTCAATGCAGCATGAAATACAACAGCACCAATACCATACTGTCAGGAATGTACATCTGAACAGCATGATTAAAGAAGACATTGACTCTCGTCCAGTACAGGAATGCTATATCTGTCTGGCAAGAAGAATAATAAAAAAAACTCCATAGGAAGGGACTGCATTTTCTGTCTTACTATCCCCTTCCATAGGCAAAAAGGGGGTGTGCAGCATATAATGCAATCCTGCACATAGCGCACCAATATATCCAATCCATTGACCCAATCTAACTACAAAACAAATAACCTAAGATTAACCCTCCCTTAATTAATTAATATAACTTTACAAATCTATATAGCCATTCATGCCCGACTTAAATTTAACATTTATATAAGTTTGCACAGATGAATTTGATAAAAGTTTGTTTTTTAATGTTGAGTATAGATTGGCTACATAGATTACACAGTTAAAAACATTTCAAAATAAACATAAACAATCAAAATATAAAGTCATTGATGGAATTGCAGAGGGAAATTTACAAGAAACCCAATAGCATTCATAATAAGATGCTGCATTGACACCAGTAACTTAAAAGACATCTGAATAAATACATTTTAGATACTCAGCATAAGGTATCATTATTTACCAAATGTCTATATATTTTAATCAAATATGAAAACAAAAACATAATTAAACGTTAACGAATTTATGCAAGCATCTATACCCAACTTAAATTTAATGCATTTAAATAATTTATATAATAAATATTAATAAAAAAAATGGAAATGATTTTTAGAAAACTCAAATGTATAAAAATTAAACATTAATATTTAATTTGAAAACTTAAAAGTCAGATAAAAGTTCATTTTTAAATTTAGATTAGCTGAATATTAAAAGCTTGTCAAATCTTAATAAAAGATCTTAATTACTTTTAAATTTTACAGTTCATGTCTTACAGTAGAACAATCCTGGTTCCTGGTGCCAATTCCCACAATGTCTCTATTTGAAGACCGGTCTGTTGTTCTGGAGGTAGCCTTAGCTGGTTCAATCCTGGTACTATTTGATTGCAGAACCCATATGATTCAAGATCTGCAATAGTACCATTCATAATTCATCAGTCATTTCATTTGAAAATAAAAGAGAGAGATAAGTGTGTCTTATCATGCCCCTCAAAAAAAATCAAGCTGGAACTTTCTTAATTTCAATATTTTTCCTTTTATACTGATTGTCCAGATTCATTGAACAATGGTTTCCTGTTCCAAATTTTCGTTATGGTCGGAGCCTTCATTGCTGTTTCTGTTGGACATCTAATTTATTTTTGTTCTCTTATCTATATTTCATCTGACTTTTTTATATAAGAGCCCCAAGGGCTAGTTTGCTTTTCGTTTAATTTATAAAACAATCATTTCCCTTTACAAAAATATTTTATCTTGTACTTTTTTATAAAAAAGTACGTTCAAATACTTTTTTTTTTTATTTAAAAAAAATACTTTTAAAGTTTTCCATCTGTGCGAATATATATATACATACATTGAACAACTCTTTAATTTTAGCTTTTAGTTTTTTTATTTACGAACTTAAACAAAAATTTTTTATTCTAATTTTAAATTAATGTAACAGCATTTACCGTTACAATATATATATATATATAAATAGTAAGTACTTTTCTAAATGTATAATAAACAGAGCAAATGTGAGTGCTTCTCATACAGAGTTTATTGTGTTATTACTAACTCTTGCTTAAAATAAAACCAACAGATGTTTGAGCAAAGCTGAGCAATATTAAAATGATATCGCCAAGAGGAAAGATGCTAAATTTTTTTTAAATTTAATATCATGAATGATTTAGACTTCTAGATGGTTCTGAGAATCTGCAATATACTATTCCATTGTGAATGATCCTTGTGTTTTTCTTTTGAGTTTGCTTATAAGTATTTATTGATATATGTCTTCATATTTGCTCTGTGTGAAAATGTGTCAGCTTTTTTCGTTCTCCAATTCTGTATTCTATTCTCAAGAACATCAAATAAAAGGTATCATGGTGCAAATTATATTCTAGCCAAGAGAATATTCTCCTGAAAACCATCACAACATTCATTTTTTATGTTTTTTCTTACAAAAATTGTGAATTTAGATTTTTATCCATTCTTTTTGTTCATTCCATTTTTCTAGGATAACACATTGCAAATACTTCTAGATAAATTATTTCCTTCTTGGTTTAGGAGCTGATGAAATCTCATAATTCTGTCCTTATAAAATTTAATTAATTATTTCATTTTATATCTTCATCCATCATTTTTAGGAGACAAAAATGCTATTTCCAGTTTTTAAGTTCTTAGTAGAATTCTTCAACATTATGCCTTGTGAAAAATATTTGAGACTAAATAGAATCAGGCTGTAATAACATTTTTTTTTTAAAACTTGATATTGAAGCTCACAAAGATCATTTTTCATAGTTGGTATCTTAATAAAAACTCAAAAAGCAGTTGGAAATACTATAATTTTCATGTGATAAAAGCGATGGAATGATGACATTTATGAAAAGAAGTTAATTAAATTAAATAAAAATGATACTAAGAGATTTTCATCAGCTCTTAAAAACATTATGTATGTTAAATTCTTTTCTGTATGCATTTTTTGTTGCTTTTGTTATAGTTTATTGAAAAACAGAAAGCAAATGAAGAAATTTATGAAAAACGCATAAAAATTTATATTACGGTATTTTATTGCTTAGATATTTATTTTTAACAAGAACTTATTCAAAGGAATCACGTTTTCAAAAACTCATATAAATGATTGTTAATCATTCATTATTAGTTATATATACATATATTTTAATCCTATGGATATGAACATAAAAGATATACCCATGTAACATCATTTGATTCTTCCAGTTTACTACAGTATAAAAAAAAGAGCAATTTTCTCTATCTCTCTTTTTACAGCTTGAGTGATCAGTAGATAGTAGATGGGAATGCAATTTAATTTCCATTTTTATACTGCGAGAAATATCCAGGTAGAGATTAGGTTTTTCGCTGCCATATTGCTTTCATGCTAATGATTGACACTGTATGTTTTTTTTTTTTTTTTCACTGAACGATTTAATTTAAAAGTAATAGTGAAGGAATCAAGAAAAAATAATTTTTAGCTAGAATAGTCCTAATTCAGTCTAACTGAATAAAACTGCCATACTTAGTCTTTCACTATTGTGCCGAATGTCATATGATCTCCTGAGCAACTATACTGACAAGCTTACAAAACAAATATTTTATATTTTACTTTGCTTTCAATGTAACCAATACTAGTTCCTTAATCTACTCCTCTTCCCCACTAAGGTACTCAAGACTATACTACATAACAAAAGCGAAAAATGCATCAAATTTTGTTTTATCTCAATTTTAACCTTATGATAATTATTTATTTAAATTAAAAATAGAAGTTTGAATTGTAGTGTGTTTGTGTGTATATGGTATATACAGACTTTACTATCTGTAAAGTTATAAGTTATTGGTAAGTATTAAAAATATATTTTCATTGTAAAATATATTAATTTTTTATTTATTTGATAAGTTCAGAATAATAAAAAAAAGGCCGTTTTTTTAAAGCATATAAACTTTTTTTTTCAGCTATTGACGAAAATTTTTAGTAAAAAAGAAAATAATTGACTCAAAGTATACCGGCGCCATTTTTATATGGTATTTTACTTTAAACATTATTATGGTTTCCCGCAGGCTTTCTAGATTTTTTTTTATTTAATCAAAAGGCTTTTTATATGTAATATACATTATACTTCAATTATTATAGTATTTTGCTATGCAACGCTGACTCTCCCGCCCTCCCTCTTCCCCGTCTTTTATAAAAATATTCAATTCAGTTTACCGTTTTTAAAAGTATCTTTTAATTAAAAAAAAAATTAAACAAGTAAATAAAACTCAAGGTAATTTGTTGGGACCAAAAAAGAAACAAATATTGTATAAGATTGTTCAATCTTTCCAATATTGATATTATTTTACCCGGACTAACGTTAAATACAAAGATCTTGCTTTTTTTATTGGTTCTTTTTTTTTTAAAAAAATAATATTTTGATAAAATCAATAATATTATTTTCTAATTTAATCTAGTCTACTAAAGAATTAAAGCCTATAAATATATTACCTTCAAAGTTAGATAATACAATGTATTAATAGTATGATAGTCTCCTTTCCATTACTTGAGTTAGCATTTAAGCAGGATAAGGATTTATTTTCAGAATGTTTAGCAGATATCTAATTAACTAACCATTCTTTCATCATAGCTAATCATCTAATATTAGTCAGTAAATAGTTATCTAGTTATTGGAAACTAGAGATTAATTAAAAACGCAAAAAAATTGCTCAAATTTTCATTTTTCACCAGTCTTTCACGAGGATTTATTGAAAGTTTTTTTTCTTTGCAGTGGGCTATGGATCTACTTAAAGGTGGATTAACAAACTGCTATGATAATCAAGTAATATTATTTGATTATAGTGTACTATTATAGAAATGGCCAACTTTACACATAATAAGAAATGCATAAAGAAAAATTGAACGGGGTTAATAAATTTAATGAATTTTTTTGTTGTTATAATTTTTGTTCAAAACTAGTTTAATAATGTTAGGTTATGTTTGTAATTAGAAAATATTTTTTTTAGAATATGGATCATCAGCATAATCAACCATGATCAATCCACTGCAGGATGAAGGTCTCTCCAAGTTCAAGCCATCTTCTACAATTTTTAGCTTCTCTTCTCCACATCACTCCTGCACAGGTTTTTATTTCATCCATCCATCTCACATGTGGTTTCTTTCTGGGTCTTTTACAATCTCTTGTAATCCAGTTTAAGATTTCAATTGTCTATCTATTATTATCTCTTCTAGCAATATGTCCAGCTCAATTCTACTTCAGTCTTTTAATTTTTTCAATGAGGTCAATAACACCTGTTTGTTCTTTTACCCATATATTGCATTTTCGATCTCTTCTTGTTATTCCCAACATGCATCTCTCCATACTTTTTTAAGTAGTTGAAAGTCTCTGTATTGCTCTTCTATTAAGTGTCCAAGTCTCAGATCCATAAGTAAGAAATGGGAAAACACATTTATTAAAAACCTTCCTTTTCAAACACATAGGCATATTTCCTTTTAGTATCAAGTTATTTCTACTAAAAGCACTCCTACCAAGTTTAATTCTATGATTAATTTCATCCATTATGTTTCAATCTGTATTAATAACTTCTTCTAAATCATCACAATCAATCTTTATTTTCATATTTTGAGAAAATCCATTAAACATTACTTTAGATTTTTTAACATTTATCTTTAGTCCTACTTTCATGTGATAATTCTTGCAACATTTCCTGCAGCTCTAAAACATTATTTGCAAAAACAACTATATCATCTGCAAAATCTAAATGACATAAATAATCTCCATTTACTTTCACCCCTTTAGATTTCCATTTTAATCCACAAAACACTTCTTGTAGCACTGCTGTAAAAAGTTTTGGAGAATGGAGTCACCCTGTCTTACACTCTTCTGAATGTTGACTTTCCTAGTACCATTATGGAATCTAATTGTTGCTGTTGCATTTTTATAAATATTTTTTAAAATATGACAATATACTGGATCTATTCCTTGATGATCCAATGCTTTAATCACTGAAGAAATGTTTATAGAATAAAATGTCTTTTCATAATCTACAAATCCAAATTAAAATGGCACCTCATATTCATTTGTCCTTTAATACCTGGATATGATCTACTGTACTAAAACCACTTTTAAATCCAGCTTGTTCTCTTGGTTGGTGGAAATCCAATGTTCTCTATAGACAAGTTGTAATTATCTTGGTAAAATTTTTTGTATAAAACTGATAAAAGGTTGATAGGTCTGTAAATTCTAATATCTTCTTTATCACCTTTTTTAAATATTAATATTAATACTGCATTCTTCCAATCATCTGGTACATCTTTATCATTTAGACATTTGGTATATAATGATGCTAAAATTGTTTCTATTTCTTCACCTACTTCTTTTAATATATCAATTATAATCCCATCATTATCTGGAGCCTTTTTTCCTTCATAAATTTAATTGCATGTCTCACTTCTTCACTTAAAATTCTGGCAATTCAGAAAATATAATAGATGTGTAGGAGGTACTTGTTTTTTATTATTATATAATTCTTGATAGAAGTCTTCTATCCATTTCATGATGTCATCTCTTTTTTAGTAATATTTCCATCTTTTTTTCTTATTGCAGATATAAATTTCCTACCAATACCAAAATGTTGTTTTTCACTCTTGAGACTTTTATTCTTTTCTACTGCTTTCCTTGCTAGTTCACAGTTATCCTGTCTTATATCATTTTCAACTCTTTTTAAATTTGAGATATTCAATTCTTTTTAATGCATCATTTTTATACATCTTGATATTTCTTCTTTTCTTCATAAATTCTCTGGTTTCAGTAGAAATTTTATTGATCAATTGCTGCTTTTTCCTACCAGCTATATTTGTTGCAGTTTTTAAAAGTGTATCAGTTATTTTCCTATTAATGTCATTCAAATCTGAATCATGTTCAAAGTTTACTAATACTTGAAATCAATTTGTAAGTTCGAATTTAAATTCATTAGAATGTTTCTGAAGATTAAGAATATCAACTGTAAATATTCTTTTTCTCAAGAATTTTTGTCTCTAGTTTTGCATTAACATGTATCTTACATCTTACTAATAGATGATCACTTCCTGTGTTAAAATATGTATTAGAATATGGTTACTAATTTGTTATTGCAGTAGAAAGTGATTTTTTAAATATTGATTTGTCAATTGCAAAAGATATTTAGAATATATAAATGACTTATAGTATATAGAAATTCACAACTCATGTCTACTTTAAAAATAATCAACTTTTAGTGTTTTTCAATTTTTTTTTATATTTAAATTCTGAAATCAATTTCCAATTTATTTCACATACTTTTTAATTATAAAACATTTTGAGACTCAAATAATCTTCATTACTATCAACTTCACATCTTTTAAAACTATAGTTGAGAGTGTAACTTATAAAAGTAAAAATTCTTAATTATTATATGAATATTAAAAATTAACAACAGTAAGATGGATTATTGAGCTGGAATTGTGTGAATTATCAATATTTACTGACAATTATTTTCAAACTTTCCAAGTAGTTTTTATATTGAATAAAGTTAGTTGATATTTAGTTTAAGAGACTAATTTCTTTAATAGAAAAAATATGAAGATTGAAATGTAGTGTGAAAAGTCACCAGGACCATTCTGATATTAGTGACTAGTTTTATGTATAATAAATTGTTTGTGTAAAATTATCCAGTCTTTGTTTCTTTGAATAATTAGTTAACAATAAAGGATCCTAAATCAAAAGATTTGACACAGAATAAAACTATGCAGAAATACAATTCAAAGCGAGGAAAGGATTTTTAGATGTAAAATCAAAGAAAATAAATATTGATGATTTTAAACAGTAGCAGTAAAGAAAGAGTTTGACGATACCATGATCAGAAAGAAAAATAAAATAGATGTTATATCTAAACTTTAGGTTAAGGCACAAATAATTAAATTAAAATGGTCTTATTTTGGCCATATTATGAAGTGCCTTAAATTATTAAAAATACATAATTAAAAAAAATAAATATTAAAAAAAATATTATAATTGCTGTACTAGATATGATCCTGAGGAATCTAAAAAAAGCAATAGTTGATTGATCTTCTTAGAAAAATGCTGTTTATAAGAGCTTTAAAAATTAATGACGACTTTTGGCATCTCATAACAATTAAAGCACGATTAATAACAACAACATAAAAAGGAGAGTTTTTAATTTTATAAATCAACAATCATCATCTTTAAAATCATTATCTACTTTTTATTTTATTTTTTATTTTGACATTTTTTTTTGATAAGGGTAAAATTTAAAAATTTTAATTTTATTTTGTAGTTAGTTCATGTTGTACTAGTATATTTTCAAGTTCAAGCTGTTAACTCAAAAGTTGTTTGTTAGTTTATTAAAATAAAAACACAGAATACTAAACAAAACTTCACATATCTCTCCTAGCTTCATCTGCACATATTTACACAAAAAGATTTTTATATTTTACTAGCACTTTTTATACTTAGTAAAATTTTCTACTGCTGACTTTTTTTGAACTTTTCATTTACTTCCAAAAAATATTCAATTGTGCTGATGTCATATATCTTTTCTGAAAATATAATTTATGCCAAATTAATTACTTTTTCTTTTCATAATTAACCATTATAACACCACATGATTACTTTTTCTTTATGCTTACCTAGGCTGTTAAAACAGTTGTATTGATTATTAAAGCTTTCACTAGGTGGCACTACTGTGGGCAAACACAAAGATGAATAATTAAACAGGCTTGTTTAAAGCTATTAATCAGACAAAAGGCTAATGGTATTAAGATTTTTTTGCACAATAGATATGTGCTCAATGTTTTTCATGCATATGCTCCAACATTAGATTTAGGAAATTTGGAGAAGTTTTTAATCCTTGTTGTGTAACATTATTTTATCAATATCATTAATAGATCAAAATTTTCTTCTTGGAGACATTAAAATATATGTTGGTACAAATAGTAAATTTTGACCAAAAATTTGTGAAAATAATGGTGTTAGTGCTATAAATTCAAATGAGTTTCAGTTAGTGATTTTTTGCATAATATAAGGATTGACTGTCTCAAACATTTTTTTTAGGCATAGAATTCACTTCACTTTAAAGAAACAAGTATGAATGCACAATTTAAACAAGGCATTTAATAAATTGTGTTATAATGAGAACTCAAAATATAAGATAAGTTCATATTATACAAGCACTTACAAAGAATATTGTTGGATAAATAATAGATTAGGATGTTTCAAGGTTAAAATGTTGTATTAAAGTAGGCCTTATCCATATCAGAAAATTAAGCATCTGTTAAATGTTTGGAACTAATATAATTAACCAATCAAACTGCTAGGTTGTTTGGTGGTCATGTCCATGTACATTTATAAGTTTTTTTTATATTCTTTTATTTTCATGAAATTTACAATACGATTTTCTTATTGCTTGAAAAATTCCTGTTGGATCACAATTAGTAAACTTATTTTTTTTTAGAAAACATTTTATATTAGCAATGAAATGCAAGGCTTAATACTTGTAAAATCTTACAGCATTTATTCTTTCTCTTAATAATGCCCCACTTGCTCTCTGAATAATTGGAAAGTTTAGTTACAAACCATTAAAAACAATTCCTTCAGATTTCCATAAAAAAGTTAACTACTCTAACCAATTTTAGACATAATTTTTTATAATGTCTAAAGTTTGATATAATAGCAGAGCTATATAATTATTTAGGGTTTGGCTGAAAGTTTGTTATGATGGCATTTTAGTAATAAGTATATGTTGATTTATTTTCATTATCTGATGTTAAATACTGAATATCTATAGAAAAATTCAAATTTTATTTAAACTTTGTATATATTCTCTAAGTACTGTGGAATTAATCAAGAAGATGAAAGTTGAAAGAACTGACATAATGGGAATATGATGAAGAAAGTTTGTTGTCAAATTTAACATATAATAAAGCATTGTCTGTTATAAAACATATTAAATGATGATAATAGTTTAAATACCAGAAAAACTTTTCCTATTGATAATATAATGGAACTTTTTACATTATGCATAACAATAATAAAATTTTAATACAATACAGATTTCTTCAAACAAATTTAAGGATTACTATGGGGTCACCACTGTCATTTCAACAACAGCTATAAATAGTACTACATATCAATCTAAAGTCTAGCTTCACTATGTTGATAATACATTTGTATGGCCAGATAGCGAATTTCTTTGAAATCACTACTGACAGTCTTATAATAGTTATAAATAACTCTCCATATCAATATAAAGTCTAAATTCACTATATTGATACTACTTTTGTTGTATGACCACATAGTGAAGTATTATTACAAACATTCTGGACATACATCACTATCATTAATTCACAATAGAATCTGAACAAGAACAAAAATTGGCATTTTAAGACATTGTTGTAAGATTCCCTCATGCCATAATCAAACTTATACAGTAAAGTCACACACACATAAACATACTTAGCATATACATCAATCATACTAGAAACACAAAACACAATGTTGTATTATCATTTGGGAACAGAGAAAAAGAAATTTGTTCAGAAATCAGCGATTTAAAAAAAGAAAAAATCTACATATAACAAACTCTCATTCAAGAATAATTATCCAGTAGCTGTCATTAAAAAACTCATAAATAGACAATAAAAAGAAATATCAAAAGAACAAACAATTACTCGTATTGTAATGCATCTATACAAACTAGGAATATCAGACAAACCAAAAAAATCTGCAATCAATATACTATCAATGAAGATTTCCAAACCACATCATATTATGAGAAATCCTACTATTTATAAAATCTGAACTTGAAATATTGAAAAACAAAAACTGCATTTATGAAATACATTGAGAATGTGAAGAATGTATTTTAATGAGATCAGTTGCCTTCACAAAAAATGATTGAAAGTGCACAAACTGAAGATTGGAAAATAAAAACACAGAAATATCGAAAATAATAGACCATGTATGTGCTAATAAACATATGTCTGATTGAAAAATACAAAAAATATTGAATGGAGAAAAATAAGTTCAAAGGAGAAAATTCAAAAAATCTTCTCATGTGATAATGGCAAATAATCACATAAGTCAATCTAGTCCTGATAATACATAATGTCTGCAAGTCATTAATTGGCTTTGCTCTTAGGAAAATTGTTGACAGAGTATCAATTTGTAGTGGTACATAGGCTAAGAGGGGAAAGATGTAAAAAATGGCTTCCCAATGTATAGGACCTTAGAAATCAGTGAGCAGTCAGAGATAAGAATCAAGAATTAGTTGAAGGAGGTTCAGATGTTGGTAAGAAAGTGAGATAGTATCTCGGTAGAAGGAGGGAGGTTTTTGAGTTTTGAAATAGTTTAAAAAATAAGATGTATGACTGAAGATTAAAGTACTATAAAAAAGAGCAGTGGTAACATTTAAAATCTCTGAGCATTGTTAGCTTGAAGAAATATTAAAAGCTATAATGTATCTAAGGAATATAGTAGTTAGAGACAGTGAAAAAATTAAAGAAATGAAAATCATGATAGAAAACCTGAGAAAGTAGGTGAATGAGTTAAAAAAAGAATGAAGAAAATAGAAGTGGAGACAATAAAGTTAAAGAAGATTGAGTAAAAGCAGATCCTGGAGCTAGTAAGATTATAGAAGAAGAAAAAAAGTGAAAGGAAAGAACAGCCTGTAGGTGAAATAAAATTGAGTCTGAAAACAAGACAATAGCAATAGTCTTAAATAAAGTAAACATGAAAAGGATGCTTAATGAAGTGGAGGAAGCTAATCCAGAAAGGGTTGCATTAGCAAAATTCATCCAAATAAAGTTCTCAAAAGAATGGGGAAGAAAATCCATTTTATTATTTAAACAGTTTGGATGATTTTTTACTTCCACAGATCAAATAAAAAGAAAAACATTATAGCTACAAACCATTTAAGTGATCCCACCCAGGAATGGTGGAAGGTGGTAAAGTATAATCTACAAACATTTCAGGAATATAGAATAATGATCATGAGGGGTTTCTGGATCATGGAAGAACAAAAGCCTATCTGCATGAGGATATCATGAGAAAAGTATAGGTCAAACAGAGATGAAACCTAGAGTCAGTTTTTCCAATGTCAAGCTGCAAAATTGAGAATGCTTGACGTTTATCCTATGAATCAATACCAGATTGCGAGGATCATAAGACATAATCTTCCAATAGTGGTCCAATGCAAGCTGACTGAAAACCACTGGCTATCAATAGAAGAAGCATTGGAAATGTTGGTTGATATAAAGTATAGTGATATTGGAGAAGGGGAAAATGATTCTAAAGTTAGGTGGAGGAATTGCAATAAACCCTGTTTAGCATTAACAATAACCCCAAAAAAGGTGAACAGAGAAAAGACTACATGGGGTAGTTAAAGTTTTTTTTAAATTTTTTTTATTATTTTTCCAAGAGAAAGTGAGCAATGAGATTGTATTTTCTGCCATCTCATGTATATATATTGTACCGGGTTCGAATATGTGTCCTCGTAACACCGGCCTCTTAGGCAGAGAAGAACATACTCGGACAGTATGTATGTCCAAATGATAGCTATAAAATATATAACTAGCATTACATTTCCAGGACATAGCTTCTTCTCGGCTGTTGGGTTCAACACCATGTTCAAACACTTTTTTTTGTTTGTGTATAAACACGGGCACCAGTTAATTATCCAAGAATGAATAAATAACGTGCTTTGAGCAATGGCCACTAACTCAATGCCTAAATATCCATGACTACCTCAGATGTTTGTAATCACTAATAGATTATACATAATTAGTGGTTAAAAGAATTGATAAAAGAATTGTAAAAGGAATTTATAAAAAGAATTGACCGACAAATAAAGTTTAATTTTAAAGACAATTTATTAACTAACATTTACTAATTTTAAACATTTTATAATTCTAATAAAACACACGCATATTTTTAAATTAATATTTCTAAACTAGTTTAAATATTCTCATAGATTTTAATAATAGAACACTGGCATTTATCTAATTTAACTAATAACACTGATATAATGATCATGCACATATTAACTCATACACTCACATATATAATAATAAAGTATTACATAGCAATTTACACTTAAACACACATATCAATAGTTCATTTTATGTATGATATAGAGTTCATATAATTAGACTCTTGGAGGATTCACATGAATTAATGCAATGCAATGGCTATTACAGTATAAATGAAAATAAGCAAATGTTTTACCTAAGATTTTGAACGTAGATTTAGAACTTTGTTTCTTCTTCCATTACGCATACTTCCAGCTGGCCGGGATGTTTCCTTGATGAGTTTCCTTATTTTCATGATTATTACTATTGGAGACAATTAGATACTGACAGAGATTTTTTAAGATGTTATGCTGACATTATTTCACAGGCAGATCTTGCTGTTTTCATCGGACATCAGGCTGTGGAGAGGCGTAAATTTCCTAAAACTGCTCAGCACCGCATTTTGTTTCTGGATACAATTAATTCAACTGATGGTCTTCTCTTGACTTAACTGACTCAATTAATTTCTGAACTCAACTGATTATCCGATAAAATTTTACTATTTATACCTGCGAAGTGTTTTTCTTTTCGATATCCTCCGGCAATATCTGTTGATAATCCTTTGACAACGTGTTTTGGAAAATTGTTTAATTAGTAATAGCCATGCAGAAGTGTTGTTTTATATTAATAATTAATTAATAGCCATTGCCATGTTTTTTTAATGATAATCTTCTTTAACTTTCATTTATTTATAATAACATTTATTACGCATACATTTATTCTATTATTGACAATCGCACATATATACACACATATATTACTGGTTTTAAGATTACTTTTTCTTTAATTCAAATGAAAAGAGATTTGTATTTTTTAAACTTTAAATTATTTATATTTTACGAATACTAATAAGAAAACTCTTTACTTCCTTTTTATAAAACCTTTAGTTTAACTTTTTTAACAAAACACCCTTCTCCCCTTCTGATTAATTAATTGTAGCTTTTTATTTCAAAAACTAATGATGGAAAACTATTTGATTCATATCTTTTTCGAAAACAAACTGTAATAAACTCTTAAACTTTTAATTTTACTTTTGACAGCAAACTGATTTTGTTTACTTAAAGAAACCTTTTAGCTTTTTATAACTTATTTATTATTTAATAATTTTTTAGGCAAAATCATCATGTGCCAATTTCAATATTGGTACATTACACCGCCCTCCCTTTGAGAGTAAAATGCATCATTTTTGACCATTTTATCACTGACAACATTAAATCTTAATTTATTATTCTTTCTAAGTTTGCTTTTTTGATATCTTTTACTTTACATACCAAGGGCAATCTCCAATGATACTTTTCTTCTTTCGATGCTGGCAACATTTTTGAGTCCTGGATAGTGACCACAAGGACAAACTAATTTTGTGGCACAGGGATCTTTTATAGATGAAGCTTCGGCTGCTGATTCTCTTGATCGGACTTTGGCTAAGAAAAAGTCACTGTGAATGGCAGGAATTTCAACTGTCCATTTCCGACTTACACTCTGGAAAACTATTGCCGATTCTTTTGATTGGAATTTGACTAAGAAGAGGTCGCTGTGAATGGCAGGAATTTCAACTGTCCATTTCCAACTTACGCTTTGGAAAATGAGGTACGAGATATGGGGATTCTCCCCTAAAAAGTGACTTGCGGCTTACTCTGGTTGTCCCCAGTGCTCATTTTAAAAGAGGAATGATCCTGGCCAATCCGTTACAGGTACTAAAATTTATCCAGTCGACAGCTTTAAACTTAACCTTAACTAAAACATTTCTATACTACCCTCATTCCCTTTAGATTCAAACCCTTATACACTCCTAATACAACTTAGATTGACTTTCATTTATATTATTTTAACCTTTCAATATTATTTTTAAATACACATGAATGTTACTTTAACATATTTACTTCTATTACACAAATCTGACAATATTATTTTTAAACCATTACGGACATTATCTTACATATTTATTTAATCTTACAGTACTATTCTAAACTATTGTGGACATCAATTTACATATTTATTTATATTACGATATTATTTTTAAACCATTTATTTAGCTTCTTTATTTAACGTGCATATATTTAGAAAACTATTTTATTTTACTGCTCTTTATTATTATACAAAGATTTTATTGGACTTGATTACTTTAAACTATTTATTTACTTCCTTTTATTAACTTACATATATTCAAAACTATTTTATTTTAATGTGCGTGTACTCACAAAAAAAACTGTTTTACTTTATTGTGATTCATTATTATACAAATATCTATCTGACCAACTTAATTTTATTTTAGAAATTTCGTTATCTTTTCATTTATTTAAATCTACAACTTTACTTTTACATCATTAATTTGACCCATTTATTTAACTTGATGTCATTGATTGATTTTTTAATTTTTATTTGAACTATTTATTTACGAGCATTTTCTTTCTTAATTAATATGTGCATGGAGAAAAAATCTTTTATTTTACGAAGCCTCCATTATCATTATTACTTTAAACATTTCATTTAACATTACTCATTTATTTTTAAATTTATTATCTTAGTTTTAAACAGAAGTTTCAGATTTAATTTATCAGATTTTTTTTTAACGTTAGAATAATCATATTCATGCTCATTGTCCATTTCCGGTACTTTTTGTTTAGTTCCTTTACTATTCCGCCCGATTACTAACTTTTAAACTATGTCAGGCAGTTCCTTCTTTCTTTCTACTAACTTTATAATATAAATCATACTCCATATTCTCACTTCTATCTCTCAATTAAAATCTATTTTATCTCTTTCTCTTTCCGTTCTATTTTCTGCCTTGTAAATTAGAAAACTTTTAAGCTTCACAGACCTCCATATTTTTCCTAACAATGAATATTTTTCTTACGCTTTCTCTTTGTTTTAAATCTACATCTACAGCAAAGGCAAATGTTTACTTTAAACCTTTATTTTTAATTCTTTGTAAAAACTCTTTTACGCTATTTTCTACCTTGAACTTATATCTCTCTTCTATTTCTTGGTCTACATTTGTTTCTACCTTATCACCTCAACTTCCTTTTCATCTTCCTGACTTTCTTTAATTAAATCTACTTCTATGATCTCTTGATTTTTCTCTTTTTTCCTGTGATTTCACATCTTATTTCCCTTACTTCTGCTCCGAGTTCTTTCATTTCTGTTTTAACCTGACTAATTTCTTCCTTCAATTCTGCTTTGAGTTCTAAATGGCTTTGTTTGAATTCTTGCTGACTTTGTTCAAATTTCTGCATCATATTCATCATCATTTTCATCATCATCCACATCTCAGATACTTCTTCTTTCTTTTTTTCCATTTTTAAACAATATTTTATTTCACTAAATTTAATATATGACTTATTTATTTATTTTTCTTACTAAAACGAAAACACATGCTGACCACCCCTTTTGTCCATTTTTCTACCTGATCTTAATGCTTCAGCTCCACCCATAATACCCAATTGTCTCTGATTTAACAGAATGATTTATTTTAAATAACGTAAATATTAAAATCTCTTTTTATTTAAAGAAAAAAGTTTTTGGTCAATTCTTTTTTAAAAATTAAAACACTTTCACATACGTAATTTAGCTTTTGTATATAAAAAAAATTTTCAAACAAGAAACAAAGTATTTAATTACTATTGTTTCTTAGGTCCAGCCCCAAGTTGGGTAATACCATTTGTACCAGGTTTGAATATGTGTCCTCGTAACACCAGCCTCTTAGGCAGAGAAGACCATACTCGGAGAGTATGTATGTCCAAACAATAGCTATAAAATATATAACTAGTGTTACATTTTCAGGCCATAGCTTCTTTTCAGCTGTTGGGTTCAACACCATGTTCAAAGCACTTTTTTTTGTTTGTGTATAAACACGGGTGCCAGTTAATTATCCAAGAATGAATAAATAACCCACTTTGAGCAATGGCCACTGACTCAATGCCTAAATATCCATGACTAGCTCAGATGCTTGTAATCACTAATAGATTATACATAATTAGTGGTTAAAAGAATTGATAAAAGAATTGTAAAAGGAATTTATTAACTAACATTTACTAATTTTAAACATTTTATACTTCTAATAAAACACATGCATATTTTTAAATTAACATTTCTAAACTAGTTTAAATATTTTTGTAGATTTTAATAATAAAACACTGGTATTTATCTAATTTAACTAATAACACTGATATAATGATCACACACATATTAACTCATACACTCACATATATAATAATAAAGTATTAATAGCAATTGACACTTAAACACACATATCTATAGTTCATTTTATGTATGATATAGAGTTCATATAATTAGACTCTTGGAGGATTCGCACGAATTAGTGCAATGCAATGGCTATTACAGTATAAATGAAAATAAGCAAATGTTTTACCTAGGATTTTGAACGTAGATTTAGAATTTTGTTTCTTCTTCGATTACACATACTTCTAGCTGGCCGGGATGTTTCCTTGATGAGTTTCCTTATTTTCATGATTATTACTATTGGAGACAATTAGATACTGACGGAGATTTTCTAAGATGTTATGCTGACATTATTTCATGGGCAGATCTTGCTGTTTTCATCGGACATCAGGCTGTGGAGAGGCATGAATTTCCCAAAACTGCTCAGCACCACATTTTGTTTCTGGATACAATTAACTCAACTGATGGTATTCTCTTGACTTTACTGACTCAATTAATTTCTGAACTCAACTGATTATCCGATAAAATTTTACTATTTATACCTGCGAAGTGTTTTTCTTTTCGATATCCTCCAGCAATATCTGTTGATAATCCTTTGTCAAAGTGTTTTGGAAGATTGTTAAATTAGTAATAGCCATGCAGAAGTGTTGTTTTATATTAATAATTAATTAATAGCCATTGCCATGTTCTTTTAATGATAATCTTCTTTACCTTTTATTTATTTATAATAACATTTAATACGCATACATTTATTCTATTATTGACAATCACACATATATATGCACATATATTACTGGTTTTAAGATTACTTCTTCTTTAATTCGAATGAAAAGAGACTTGTATTTTTTAAACTTTAAATTATTTATATTTTATGAATACTAATAAGAAAACTCTTCACTTCCTTTTTATAAAACTTTTAGTTTAACTTTTCTAACAAAACTCCCCTCTCCCCTTCTGACTAATTAATTGTAGCTTTTTATTTCAAAAATTAATGATGGAAAACTATTTGATTCATATTTTTTTCGAAAACAAACTGTAATAAACTCTTAAACTTTTAATTTTACTTTTGACAGCAAACTGATTTTGTTTACTTAAAGAAACCTTTTAGATTTTTATAACTTATTTATTATTTAATAATTTTTTAGGCAAAATCATTATGTGCCAATTTCAATATTGGTACAAATATATATATATATATATATATATATATATATATATATATATATATATATATATATATATATATATATATATAATGAAACTTAAATATATTCCAAACAATGGTAAACAATTTATAATATTATATAAATAAAAACTCATAAAGAAATATTTTTGATTACATTCATAATCATTTTCAACTCAACTTTCAAAATGGAATCATCAATTACCAACCGGAAACACATGTTGATTTAAATATCCCACAATTCATTAATCCTAACATTTATATATATATATATATATATATTAAAAGTGCATATTTATTAGAGCATTTTAAAAAGATAATTTTTAAAATATATTTTTCAAGTGGTCTTTTTTATCTTGACGAAATCAGAATTTTTTTCATTTCAATTATTTATTTAAATCCATGGTAAATCAAGATAAAATTAGATCTTGAAATTTTTTTTTACTAAAAGTTTTTTTGTTTTAAATTGTAATTCTTGGAAAGACATGGCTTGCGGGAAGAAAAAGGGTATAGATTTTAGCAATTAACTGTATTGTTGAAACTCAAGGTACTAAAAGTTTTTTATAATTAAATATATTGCTGGAGTCAATCTATTATGCTAATTGAGCCAGAAATTTTCCCACTAATTAAAAAGGATATGGCCAAAAAGGACAAAAGTTAAAAATGTAAAAATGTGTCTAAAAATAAAATACTAAGTGTGAATCCTGCCCATGAAAAAAAAAAAACATATAAATTACAGAGTTGCCTTTTGTTTCAAAAGGCTTGGACTTGTACATTAAAAAGAACCCTGGAAAGAGATTGAAAATAAAATATTAAACAGCACCAAGGAAATGTTCTCTGGCTAAGGGACATCAGAACTTTCCCTTTGGGGAATTATGTCTCATAGCCACTCCTGGAGCTACCCAAGTGATTGCCAATCAAGAGAAGAAAAGTTATATTAAGCTAGCTGAGGAGATCAACAAAAAAAGCCAATGGAACAAATAGAGAATGCCAGCAGTCTTAAGAAAAATCATGTAAGAAGTTTGATCACCTGGAGAAAGTTGAGCCATTGATCGATCAGGTAATTATGAACTTTTATTAAAGCACTTTTCTTTGGATTTGCATAATAGAGTAGTAGACTCTATTAACTTAACTGTATAAAAAGTTTCAACAGTAGAGGTGAGTTTTAAGAGGGATTATTATTTTTATATCATTTTGTATTAAATAAAAAAGGGGGTGGTAAGCTTTTACATTACTATGTTTTTATTAATCAAAATTGTTTTTTTTATGCATAATTTTCCTTCAGTTCAAAAATGAATGTTAACTGCTTGATCTAGAAAGTAAAACAGAGAGAGTGGAGGGAAGTAAAACTCTCAAGTTAAGGGTTTCAACAATAAATGAACACAGAAACCTTATGTCAGAATCTGGTGTGTTCTGATACTTAAGATTTGAATAGAATTATTTATTGTAAAATGGAGAGAGTTTGAATGGGGTAAGATAATATCCTTTCACAATAGTAAGTTGACCTTCAGTCACACTTATACAGACAGACATCCAGAATAAATTTGGATTACTGTCTCTCATAGTGTTTGTGTTGTCCCTTGGGAAAGATATTAAATGGTTAATAAATGAGAGCAATTATTAAAACCAAAAAAGGATTGGAAATAAAATTTATGCTTGACTTTCTCTTAAATTTCAGATCAAGTCAATTGTAATACCTGGAAAAAAGGGAATTAGAGAAGCTATTAATAAGAGAAATGAATATAATTAATGTCTAAACATTACTTAAGTGCCTCTGTGTTTTAATCTTTCTTATTAGTTTAATAATTAAGTCTCCATTTGGTTTCATCAAAGTATAATTAGCCTATTCCACATGAGATTACATTTAAAATCTATTAGGTGACCACTGTATGTAAATAAATTATCATTATGTTCATTGAAGTTGTTTTTTGATCTAGTGCTAGGCTATAAGTTGAGTGACACCCTTATGCTGGTCATTATAACTTAGGTAATCTTAGAAAAATTGTGGATAGAGTGTCAATTTGCAGTGGCACAATATATAAACAGACATTAGTATTTTAAAATGCAAAATGATAATTTTAAGTAGCTAATTTCTGTTTAGTATAAGTAAGAAATTTAAATTTCTGAAAGTTTTAGTTTATTTTTCTAAAATTTCCTTTTTTATTATAATTATATTATTAAATGGAAGATAGAAGGGATAGTTTTAATTAATATTTTTAGATGTTAATGTCAATACTATATGATTAGAACAAGTTAAAAATAATGATATATTTATTTATTAGCTTTTGAAATAATTCAGTCAGATATCTATTTTAGTTTGTGTTTGTCAATACAGGTAAACTACTATTACTCCAAATTACATGAATTTGAATCTTTGTACCTTAGAACAATAAATGTGAACTCACATAAATAAACTAAGATTACAGTTTCATAGCATTTACATTAATGAAAAAGTTGTATTGTTAAAAAAATCTGAATGTTATGTCAACACATATAATACATATATATTCTTAACTATATATAAGATATAAAAGCAAAAAAAAACCCTAGTAATTCTGTATTAAAAATTTATGTTCATTAATTTAAAAATGAAGTAGAAAAATATAGCACTATTATGTCAGATAGGTATTTTTTAAAGTTGATATTAAAAAGTAAACTATGTAGTCAGTTTTTATCATAATACATTTTTATTAAAAAAATTAAACTAATCCTTAAACTGTATAAAACATCCAATTGCCTGAGTAGTTTAAACTCAAAAAATATCAATTCTATGCAAATGCAACAAATAAATATTATATGGCCACAGCTTCTAATGTCAGGTTGTTAAATTGCATCATCTTTTAAAATTAAAAAAAAAATACATGGTCAGAGATTAGTATCCATAGAATATTTTTATAAAGAAGTTAAAATTTACTCTTATGTAAAATTTCAACTTTCTATATCGTAATTTCCAAAAGAAAAATATCTGATTCTAATTGAAAAGTTTATTTTCAATAACAAATAAAACTGTTGAAATATATTGGGAGCTTTAGTATTATATTTTACTATAAGCTAAGATTAAAAATCAAATCAAATGGATAATTAAAAAATCAAAGGATTTATTTCTCAAGAATTCAAAAAAAGTTCAAGCACCAGAAGGGACAGAGATGAGACATCACATGATCAGATAACTATAATATATTATATGTTTTTTAAAAAGTTACCTTATTGTTGAAGTATGAAAAATTTTCAATTTTTGTACAGTAATTTTCATAAGCAAAAAATTTTCAATTTTTTACATTTAAAATTATTTTTCTAAAACAAATGGTAGAATGTGGTTATAATTTTAATGTTTGAGCATAAATGCATCAACTACTTGTATAACATAATATGGTCAAACAATTCTTTGACCATAATACATTTCTTTATAAAAAAAAGTTCAATTTATGTACGAGTTGTATAAATATATATTTTTTCACAATTCTGTATGAAAGTCAAACTCAAAATATTTGCAAATCTAAGTTCGTTTTTTAAATGATTGCACAAGATTACACAACACTAATTTGATATGGAAACATGTTCTCACAATATATTTGCTTTTTATGTGAAAGCTAAATTATTAAATATCAGTTTACTCATTTTTTATTTTCAACTCCATATGAAATATAAAACCATTAAACATTTTTTCTAAAATGTAAACAAAAAAAATAAACAAAACAGTTTTTGTGAAGTCTTCATTTTTACATCATATATCTTTTTGAAAATGCATATAAAAAGCTTCAATTTTTATTATGATTTTTTTACTACTTATTGGTATTTAGTAATATTTCTTTTTACTATTGCTTTTATGAAAAAAGTGATGCAATTTTTATTGCAGTGCAGTATTCAAATTTCTGCCACTTATCAATGTATACAATTTTTGTATTCAAATAAATATAAGTAATACATTTAAATTTATTAATTTTAATTTCACTAATAAGTTATATTTAATTATATATTAAATTAAATTTAAAACATTTTTCATTTTTTAAATATAAACACAAATTTGTATTACTGTCCATTTAAAAAAAATTTTGAATCTGAAATGGGATTTGAACTCAGGTTTTGGATTTAGTAGTGTTTTATATAGGTCCCATATTTTAGGGTGAATAAGATTTGTATTAAAACTATTTTACAAACATTATGTTTTCATTGTTAAAATGTGTGCCTATATTACATATAATGCTAAGTTTGAATCCTCTTAATTACATAAAGTTTAAAATGATTGCTAAAAAGTAATAATTTTAATAACTTTCAACAATATTTTTAATATACATTTCAACTCAGTTAAATCTTTTTTTTTTAAAAAATAAAATTATAGATAGATTTTTTAATAATGGCAATCATGGGGAGTTGAAAGGCTTTATTATTTTGATTTTTTTATATTATCTAAAAAGTTTGCTTTTAATTAATTAAAAATTGGAGAAAAATGAAAAATTTATAATACAATTTTATTATATTACATTTAAAACAATTTTATATCTTGTTATATGCAATAATAACATTAAAAATATTTAACACTTGCTATATTAATATATTTTTATAGATATTAAAGATAACAAAAATATATGTTTTTAAGAATAATTGAAAGTTTTATTTATATAAAATGGTTTATGTTTATTAGAAAAGCAGTATTTAAAACATTAATTATTTTCGTTATTTATTTATTAATGAGTTATTCAATCTTGTTCAATACAAAAAAAAACTTACTGCATTATATCTTAGTTTTTTTTTTTTAATATAAACTGAAGAGAGGAATTCCAATCTTTATCACAACTAAACACACTTTGGACATATTTCTTCTAATGATTTTTTCCTCATTTGAATGAAAATAAATGAGTAAGCACACACATAGTAGATATGCATATAAATAAATGTACCATTCAATTTCTTATTAAGAAATACATTATTTATTTAATTTTTATACTATAATTTTCATTTATATATGCATTTTATGCATATAAAAAGTTTCTAGGCTATGTGCATATATATGCATGAGAGAGATAACATTAAAAAGTACTGTACACTAACAGTGCAATAAATAATATGTCTTCTAGTGTAGTCAAAGCTTGTCAACAAAATATGACCAATTATATGCAGTTTATGGACTTGGACAAAAGTATAGTGATATTATAGCTACACCATGGTAAGGGACAAAATATATTTGTAATTTATTTAATATAATTTTAAGACTTATAGATTTTATTAATAGTAGGAATAATTCTTAAACAATTTGAGATTTCCTTAATTATATTGGAATGACTAAAATAATCTTATAAGGTGTGTATAATGAAAAAGATAATAGGAAAGAGAGAGGATAGATAAGAGAGGACATAAATGTAAATATTAGGTATAATTTAAAATTGGTTGCATAATTTATTGTTATAAATAGAAAATATGTTTTTAAAATATTAAATTGTCTATGTAATTTTAGAAATAAATAATTAAAAGATTAAGCAAGTATTAAAACTCAGTGGATACCACCTCTATTTTAATATTGATGATAAGGAGAAACCAATCAGGAAAAAACATCTGTTTTTATATTAATTAGAGACTAAGCTGAAAAGTGGAGTTAACATCATGACAACATTTGCTTTTAGGAATGTTCACCTATGAAGAATAGAAATATAATATTTTAGTTTTAGTTATCATATAGTACCAACATTATGTTGGCACATAATAATTTTGTCCAAAATTATTAAAACAAATTTTTCATTAAAAGAGAATAGTATTTAAAAGTTTAAGAGTTTTTTATTGCAGTTTGTTTTCAAAAACGTGAGATTAAAAGTCAAATAGTTTTTTTATTATTAATTTTTGAAATAAAAGTTACAATTAATTAATTAAAAGAGTGAAGGGGGGGTTGCTTTAGAAAAGTCAAACTAAAAGTTTATAAAAAGAAGTAAAGAGTTTATTATTATTAGTTGAAATATAACTTAAAGTTTAAAATATAAATCTCTTTTTATGTAAGTTAGGAAAAAAAGGTCATCTTAAAAACTAAATAATGAATGACTGTTAATAAAATATACATGTGTGTAAATGATGAATGCTTATTTATAAAATATATATATGTGCAATTATAAACATTGCATAAATACGTGCGTGTTAAAATGAAATAAAGGAAAATTATATTTAAAAACACAGTGATGGCTACTAATCAAAAATGTAAAAACAACATGTTTGCGTGGCTGCTAATTAATATCTCCAACAACAGGATTAAAAGCTTATCTCAAAAGAATACAAGGAAAAGAACTTTGACAACAGATATAGCTGGAGGATATCAAAATGACAACACATCTTATGTATAAATAGCCAATTTTTATTGGACAGTTCAGTTTAGAAAACAGTGTAGACTGAACAGTTGAGAAAACAGTTGAGCTGAATTCTTTAACCAGTTAATCAATCAGTGTATCCAGAACGAAAAATACAGTGTTAAAAACACTGGAAACATATGACTGTCTCTAGCCTGAGTCCCGTAAAACAGTAAAACCTGCCTAGTGAAAATAATGCTTGCATAACAATGGGAAATCCTCCAAAATTTAACTGTCTCCAAGAATAATACCAATGAATAAGCATTAAACCTCCTTGAGAAACTTCAAATCTAACCGGTTAAAAATATTTCATCAGAAGCAGCAAACAGCAAGAAGTATCCACATTATAAAATCCTAAGTAATAACATTTTCTTATACTCGTTTCTAAAGTAGCCATCGCATTCATAAAGCCTCCAAGAGTCAAATATATGAACTCTATAGCATACATAGATGAACTATTAATGTGGGTGTTTAAAATGTTGTGTGTGCTCATGTGTTAGTATATATTGATTTCATTGTATTTTAAATGTCAAATATTATTTAATTCTTTGTTATATTATATGGCTATTATATATGTGTGAGCCTGAAATGATGATAAGCCCTTGTTCATTTAAATAAGATTTATAAAAGTATTTAAAATTAGTAGATTAAATGTTAATTAAAATAAATTGTCTTTTAAACTTAAAGCTTTATTTTGTCGGTCAATTCTTTTTTGCCACTAGTTAAGGAATAACTTGTTATTGAATAAAAAAATAGACTGAGCTAGTTAAGGGATTTTTTGAGTGCTGGATTATAGACCTACTGTATGAACATGTTAGTTTTAGACTATCTGGTGCCCGGGGTTTATTCTGAAACAAATAAAGTGTTTGGATAGTAGGGGTTTGAATCTAGCAGTCAAGGTGGGCCATAATCTGGAAATGTGATTATTTTATGCATTGCATAGTTCGGTCTGATCTTGGTATTATTGACAGCTCTGCTATCAATAATATTCTCCACTCTGCTCAAATGTGCTGGCTCATTTACGTCATATTTATAATATAAGATTATAAATTTATTATAAATAAGATTTAAACCCAGTTAAACCTAGCAAGTAGGGTAAGTGTGATCATCAATGGAATGAAGCTGGTACAATATATTTAATTATATATTTATTATAAATGATAATTAGATAGATGACAATAATATATAGAGGTAGATATTGTTATCATTTAACTCATTCTATTTCAGATTTCTTATGAATTTTATGGTGCTCAATGAGATAAATATTGAGGAATGATTATTTAATTCTTATACAATGTAAAGCTTATGATTTACATATAACTTCTGAACCTGAAATAAAGAACTAAGGAGTATTTTGATCTTTTGATAATAAAATTTTTTTAACCCTCTCCTCATCTGATTTAACCTTGGACATTGTAAAATGTATATAAAATATGATTTTATGCTTTTTGAAGTTTCTTTTATAAACTAAACTTCACAATGTATATATGTGTTATTATATTATTTTTTTTATATAGAAAAAATAATAAAACACTTATTTATAAATAATTCTATATTTGTAAAATATTTAGATGTAAAATAAAAGTTGTTACTTTTAAGATTAACATTTATCAATGTGAACTTTGAATTTATTAGTTGTTTAAAATAAAGATTTGATTATATTAAGAAATAAAAGTTAAGACGTTTAAAAGCCTAATTCACCATAAGAGATACTATTAATAAAAACTGGTAGCAGAGACAAAAAATCATGAGTGATTATAAAGTTAACTTTATTAATTTATTACATTAATAATTTTTCAAGACATGCCACAGTAAAGGGGAAAGGATTTTAGTGTTTACAATGAGATTATTGAATTTACATATAATAAAAAAAAAGAAGAAAAACAGTCTTTTATTAGCCCACTCCAAAGCAAATGTCTTAACAACAGGTTTTCAAAAAAAGAGAAAAAAGCCAGTAACGATAAAGACAAAGAATTTCAGAGGATGATACTTTAAGATTAATTTGTAATCTTCCAGATAAGAATAATTAAATAACTGCCTAGATACCAATAATTTGAAGTCCAGCTTTGTAGATTACTTAAAAGAATGATCTAAACATATACAAAATTTGAAGTAATTTTCAAGTTTTGTCTTGATTTGAATTTCAATAGTTTACATATTTTGACTTATGTTAGTTTATTTGGCAATATATATATAATAGGAATATTTTTATTAATTATTATTTTTTAATAAAGTAAATTTATTTATAATCCATGTTTAATTGTATTTTATAAAAAAATTTAAAAAATTATATATTTAGAGTTAAATAATAAAGTAATAAGCTTTTAAATTTTTAAGTGCATTTCTATTAGTAAAGTAAAATTCGGGTAGTCAGAGCCTGTAAATAAGTATTAAAAATCACATTCTTATCTAAAAGATTTTATTGTGTGCATATTTTTATAAATCGATTTTAAAAATAATTAAAATCTAATTTAAAAAAGGAATAATTTGTGAAAAAAATCAATTTGCTTGAAATAAGAGTACCTAAAAACATTTTTTTATTAAAAAAAAAAAAAAAACAGAAATCAATATTTATATTTTCTTTAAAGAACTTTCTTGAAAAATTGATTGCCGTAAGTATAGCTAATCTAAAATAATTTCATAATTAATGAGCTTAGTTAGTAGCTGAAGTTATTGCTAAAATATTATAATAGTAATTTGCTATTTAACCCTACAAAGATTTATTTCTAAAAACTTGTTGTAAAAAACAAAATCAAAAATACATCAAGCATTCACTAGAGAAAGATAGACTTCATTATTTTTAAACCAATATCTGTAATCTGCTAATGTGAGCATTGGTGCACCCAACTATCGAAATCATCTTTTAGAAATTAAATTTAAGTGACAGACAAAAAAGTAAACAAACAAACAAAAAACGGCTAAGATAATATTTTAACTTTTCACTTGAATAGTGAAATAAATTAAAATAAAAAAGTAGCAACCCAATAATCATTGGCTTAGTTAATAATGCTAAAACTGGAGGGGCAGAGAAAAAAAAGTGAACAGTAAAAACAAGTTATGAATAAATAAACAGTATGAACACTTAAAATTCAAACAATTAAAACACTAATCCAAATAAAAAAAATGCTTCAAATTGGTTTTTTATCAAGTGATTTGTGAGTTGAATTGTCCTGAATAAAATATATCTCAAACATAATCACCATAATTTTTATATAGATCAGGGGTAGCCAGAATGTCAACTGTGGAAAACCAGTTAACTGCAAAGTTTCTGGAAGTCAACCGTGTAATTTCTTTTTTTGTAAAATTTGCATCTAATTTATTTTAATACGATCCTAATAACAATAATTTTCTCGAATTTTTTTTTTAAAATTCAGGACCAGCTCTAGAAAATAATTATTTATAGGTAATCTAAAATTATAATTTAATAAATATTTTATAAAGTGACATAGACAAATTGTAATACTAGAGGGAGCTGAGGTAATTTAACTTTTTGTCTGATGGATTTTCTTATTGGCCAGATTGAGTAAGAATTTAAGTGATTTGTTTTGTTAAATATGGAACTAGCCTGTTTTCTTTCAGTATGCACAACAATCAGAATTGTTTTAATTTAGCTTCTAAAAATTGGATTATTTTATATTCAAATTAGTTAAATATAAAGAAAAATGTAAAATGATATTAATAACTAAAGAAAAATATAAGAAAACATATAAAAAATAGTCTGCAGAAAAACAAAGAAACTATATTTTAACCAAACATTATGTAAAAATGCTGGTGATTTCTTGTATCTTAGAAATTATGATCACTGATTATTTACTTCTGTTATCTTTTCTTCATCTAAAATTAAATATTTTAAATAAAAATCTAAATCTAGCCACATTATTAGTGAATATAATGTAAAAACTAATCATAAAATTTATAAATATTTATGAAAAATAGTTGTGTTTTGCTAGTTATCACTGAATGTCATTGATATGCAAATAGTGGTCAATGTTATTCACTTGTTTTGAATAGCAGTCAAGTGCTATTCACTTTCTCTTAATTATTTTTCTTGTAAAATTTAAAAAATTTCAAATCAAGGTTTATATTTAGGTAAATTAATGTAAAAACTTAATTATCAATGTAAAAAATTATGAGAAATCTATTTATTTACATTCAAAATCTATTTTGAAAGCATAAAACATTTTGGTTTGATTTATGATTTTGACAGAAATGCCTGAAGAACAATAGCCAAAGTTAATAGTCAGTGCTTTGTGGCACTTTATAAAAAAAGAGGCAGAACTATATACAATAGATCACAATGAGAAATTGATTTTTTGTGAAAAATATGACCAATAGAGGATTTTTTTTGGAATTACAATTATAGTAAAATAAGTGTAAAATAGTGAAAATGTGACCAAAAATGGCCAAGAGATGGCACAAAATGTAGAAATTACATTTCTTTTTTGTAATAATCACTTTAAAGTTATTAGTCATAGTAAAAATGTCTTCCAACAGTTCATATCTTCAAGAAAAAAAAATCATCAGTTTGTAAGTATCTTCTAATAACATCACCAACATTTGTGAGTATTCAAAAAGCCATTATATAAAAAAAAACACTGGCACCAGGACTTTCAACTATTACTTTTTTTCATTCTGGAAAAATTAACATTTATTTTTTTGGTTTCTGGTTTGAAGCCCTGAAAAAAATGTGGCTGTCTATAATATTTGTTTATATTTTTATTAATATATATATATATTGTAACGAGCACAGACATTCGTTACATTGTTTTTTTTTTATATTTATTAAACATGAAAGTAAATTAAAAAGTTCGCATTTAAAAATTTTCTTTAAGAATTAAAAATTGAAATGAAATATCATCTTAAACTCGTATATATTAAATCGCACAGATAAAAAAAATTATTAAAATAAAACTGTATTAAAAATAGAAAAGGTATTTTAAAAACAAAAACTTAAAAAGATTTAGAGATAAAAATATATCTTTGATTTGGAAAACAGGTTAATTAATCAGAAATGGAAATGATTGTTAATTAGTTAAATGTAAACCAGCCTTGGGCATTTAAATGTAAAAACATCGGTCAGATAGGGAAACAATAGAAACTTTTAGCAAATGAAATAAATCCATTGGGAAATCGGACCTCAATGAAAAGGATCATCACATCGATGACGTAATGTTAAGTCAATCTTTCAAAGTAATATAAAAGGACAAGTTTGGAAATTATTAGTTAGTGACTGAAAATTGATTATTACGATGTGACTATATGTAGTAGTAGGGAGTTGGAAGTGAAGGAGTTGACAGACGATTCTTTCAGCTGTTAAAGAAAGGAGAAATGAACTATCGTTTCCTACATTGAGGACCAATTAAACTAAAAAAACCTCCGAATGAACAGAATATCAATCTTAGGATGGCATGGGAATTCACGTTCATGGCAAGCAACGGATAAAGAGGAACTGTTTTAAACCGTAAGAACTTTATAAATAATGAACGTTAAATTAAACTTTCCAGAGTTAAATGATTGCAATATTATCCTATCTGACCAACTTAATTTATTAATAATGTTATTTGATGTATTTCTTTTTTTATATATATTTAAAATCATTTCCATTTAGTTATTTACTTTTTTGTTCTTTAAGTTTTATTATGATTTCTGTTTTCCGTTAAGGTAAATTATATAAATGTTAAACTTAAGTCGGGGTGAATGGTTGTATAGATTTGTAAAGTTATATCAGGGGAGGGTAATCTTAAGTTATTTGTTTCGTTGTTGAATTGGGTCAATGGATTGGATATATTGGTGTGATTAGTAGATGTAATATTGATTCGCTACGGGCAGAATCGCTTCATACGCCGCACACTTCCGTTTGCCTATGGAAGGAATTATAAGTCAGATACCGCAGTTCCTTTCTATGGAGTTTTTTGTTTTATTGCTCTTCTTTGCAGATAGATGTAATATTCCTATCTCATGAGAAGCAATTTCTTCTCTTAACTTTTTGTGCTGCCGTATTTTATTACATTGAATACATCGATATATCAGATGAATTGATGCCGGTTTGACTACGAATTTTAACCTAAGATTAAATAGGGATAGAATGTTTATTTTCAAAAGCAAATCTATGTGGTCTATTCATACTTGACCCTAAATAAAAAAGGCATTAAATTTAAATTGTTTATAGACGCTTGCATGGATTGGTTATCGGTTAAGTATGTTTTGGGTTTTCATATTTGATCAAAATATATAGACATTCGATAAATAATGATACCTTATGGTGAGTATCTAAAATGTATTTATTCGGATGTCTTTTAAATTATTGATGACAATGCAAGTATCTTATGGTGAATACTATTGGGTTACATATAAATTTCCCTCCGCAATTGTCAGTAATCAATAATTTTGTATTTTGATCGTTTATGTTTATTTTGGAATGTTTTTGACCGTGAAATCTATGTAACCGATCTATATTCAACATTATAAACAAGCTTTCATAAATTTATATGTGCGAACTTAATTAAAATGTAAAATTATAATATAATAGTAATTAAATTTAAATTAAAGTAAAGTTAAAAATAATGTTAAATGTTAAAATGTAAAACTAATACTAAAATAATTTTAAATCTTATATATATGTGCATAAATAAATGTTTGTATGCTAATTACTGGCAGTGGCTTATTTTATTTATTTTTTAATGTTGAAATCTAATTAGATAAGAGATGATATTATTAAATCTCTGCTACTCCCTGAGCTAGTGACATGGGCTAACGACCGGAATCAAAATTAAAAAAAAAAAAAAAATTTTTTTTTTTTTGACTTACGTATCTACCTACTTTATAAATTTTTCTAGGTTCAAATGCCTAGATGGCGCCCTGTAGTGCAGATTACATTAAGTCGCCTTCTCTGGATCGTTACAATATATATATAAACAAATAACAGTGTCAAATAATATGTTAAATTAAATTGATATAAACTCTTCATTGTTCATATTACATAGCGAGTAAAAAAAGAATGTACTTGGTATTATGAAGAACTTACATCATTTTAATTTTCTTACTTATACATATATACACACATAATTAGTAAAACTTCATTATATTTATGTGTAATAAACCATGCATAAATAGTAAAATTCAGTTTTAATTTATTTAATATAAATTTTTAAAGACATATTTGTATATGCATAATAAAAATTAACTACTTATTTGTATCTGCAATATAATATGTAAATAACCCTTTCTGTATATAATATTTTCAGCTATAATTCTACAAATTTTAGAAAACTTTTTTTTTTACAAAGCATTAGACTGCACCAACAATAACATTTTATAACTTTATTTTTTAATAATATTCCAGAAACTTCATCAATTTAATCATTTAAATTTTTGAATATTCCAATTATCAAAGAAATTCTTTATTTTGTAGCAAAGAAAATGAAGAAGAAAGTGATAGCTAGGATTTAAAAAATAAATTGCAATAAACTGTTAATTAATGATAATAATATAATTAATGCATAAATCTGTTGCATATATCAATTAATTAAAGAATAAAAAATTACATGAATAAAAAGATAAGTGATTATATATTTGGTAAAAACAAAAGCAATCAAATATAATTTGATATGTTCATGCTGTTAAACCATTGAGTTTTTAATTAAATTTAAAATTAAATATTTTTTAAAATTTATTTATTTTTTGCTTTATAAAATTATTTTATCAGCTTTATAAGAATAAAGCTTAAAAATAATTTGTTAAAAAGATAGAAAACTGAAAAAGCTATTCTATAGTGAAAACATATTTTTATTTTTTTCCCCAAAGTAAAAAAATACATTTAATAGTATTGCAGTCATCATTAGTAAATAAAATAAATGTATAAGAAAATATTTTTATAAATTAATGAATAATACTTCTAATAAATTTTAATTAATTTATATTTTTCTAAAAACAAATTGATAAGTATATTAATATTGTAGAGAGAAATTACCTATTTGTTAAAGGTCCAATGAAAGGGTTAGTTATTAATTGAACTGTAGCTTTAGATGCAAACATTATGCCAACTGCAACATTCTCATTAATTAGTTCCTCATGACGTAATATTTCTTGTGCAGGAGATAAGGTAGTTGTTGGGGGTTCCGTGGGCTCTGTTGGAACAGTGGTAGTTTCTGTTACATTATTGAAAGGAGTAGTGGAAGGAAATTCAAAATAGAATCCTCGCAGACTAGGTCTTACTGAATGCTGAATTCGTCCTCTAAATCCAATAGTGGCATTTGGTAAGGGTGATTTTGTTGTTTCAGTTATGTTTTGGCCATTTGTAGCACCAGTAGTATTTTCTTGATGATTAAGCTGGTACAAAAACTCTGGAATAATAGGCACTGAAAATATAAACATATATATTTATTACATAATCTAATAAAACATATAGATGTTAAAACTGTAAGAATAAAAGTAACTGGAAATAAAAATAATCAAAATGAATAAAAGTAAAATTAATAACATTTTAAAAAAAAGGGCTTATTAATAACAATGTAAAAAAATTTAAACTATTGTCTGTAATCAAAAATATAAATTATTTTTCTATCTAGATTGTCTATCTTACAATAATTATTTTTTCATAATTTTTAGGAAAAATTATTCCGCTTTACTGATTCGTTTTCTTTGGTTCATTTATAGTACTTAATTTTTGTTAAAAGTAAATTTAAATAAAAGGCATAATGTAACTTAATATTATTATATTATATTTGGAGAAGGAATTAATTTTCTAAAAAAATGAATATATTTTATTCCATTCTCTACAAATGTTTTAATAGTTCAAAAATAAAATACTTTTAAAACTGAAAACATAGAATAAAGGAACCAGCACAGAAAAAAATTAGAAAATTAACATATATGAGGGAAAAAAAAGAAATTTTTTTGTAACATTTAAAAGGCATATTTAATTTTATTATCCTTGAAAGATAATATTAGCAATCAAAGTAATATGTTTTGTGTCAAGAAATGAAACATTCTGCAATTTTAGTTGGTAATGATTTATTTATTGATTACATCTTCTTTAATTTGTTTATTTTTTTTTTTGCTACTCAGAATTTTATATTTAAATAAGGAATTCAGAAGTTTAGACCTGTTATCATACATCAGGGAGAAGAGGAAATTGCAACTCATTGTTGTCCAGTTGGATTTTGTGATGGCCTTCAACTCTGTGGTACCTGGCCAGCTATTTTCTGTGCTAAGGCACTTTGAAGTCCCCTTGATATATATCAAGATCATTGCTAACCTGCTTCTCAATAGAACAATTCACATAACTTTGGATGGCTCTCTTTCCCTGGGGTTTCAGCCTTACATATCCATACCCCAGGGGTCACTGCTTAGCACCTTATATTTCATCGTATAGATTGACCCCTTCTTGAAGAAGGTAGAGGACAAGTTGCCTGGCATATATGTTCCAGAATTGAGGGAGGTATAACCATCATCATTCCATTTGCAAAGCTCCTTCCCTAGCTTTAACAACTGCCAGATGAATATGCCACCAAGTACCACCTAAAAGTTAATCCTGTGAAAACTGCAGTATGGCAGATCAACAAAGAAAAATATATATCATTTAAATTCACTGAGATGCCCCAAAATTTCTTAGGGTTCCCAGTGTTGTTGTCCAGGTCTGCAATGAGATGGCAGATACAAAATATGCTTATACCAGAAAACAAAATGTTATTAGCAGCTTGTCCTTGATCTCCCTGTCACTTCCAGGCAAAGTGACACTGCTTAATATGTTAGTTTCCCCATGAATTGCATAATATGTTCTGAACACCAGACCAACCAAGACCTTTCAAAACACTATTAACACAGCATGTACTCAGCTGCTGTAAAAGAAAATACCAAACAAAATAGTCTGCATTAGTCTCGCAAAATGCAGAAACCTAAGGATCTAAATGGTCTTGGGTTGCATGCAGTCCAAGTACTTTACATGCAAAGGGTGATAGCCATATTAATGGTGACAAAAGAGACAGATGCAGAACATCAGATTTCCTGTACAGTAGAGCCTACTGACACCCCAATGCCTATAAAAAACAAATGAATAGCAGAAATGGAGGTCCATGTGGCAGGTCCCATACTGGATACAGATCAGTTATTTAGCAACAAGAAAAGCTATTGGGCCATGTTTAAATACATGTATCCCAACCAGCAAAAACCTCCAGAAAGACTAGATATATCCATAAAGTCACTTATCAGGAAAGCTAGATCTTGGGCCATGGAGCCCAGATTAATGAACTTTATTATCAAGTATGATCTAAATGTGCTTCCAATGAGGCAGTTTATGATGGACTGCAGAGGGTTCAAAAATATTGCTCCAACATGCACCCTCTATGGTGCAGATGAGGAGACAATGGACCATATATTCTTTCACTGTATAAAATTCACAGATCTTGAAATAAGACTGTTCTAATGTCCAGTCAGAATGTGCCCAATACTAAATATGTGTAAAGTGGTGAGGAGTGGCACCTTCACTACAATCCGAATGGCGATTATAATACTTTTTGCCAAATGGCTCACCAGTTGTCACCTCATAATCCAATCCAGCATAAAAAGTCTGTGGGAGGTGTTCATGGAATTCATGTGTAATTTAAGAGCTAGAGATCACCTACTGGCCCTGGCTAAACTGTTCTCTGATACCTGGGAGCAGATGGCTCTGGAATATATACCAAATATTGCTACACAAATCCTGCCCAAACTATAGAGGGGGATGTTGAAGCTGTGTCTTGCTATAGACATTGGAGTGACCATGAATGGTGGGCTAAATGCACCACTGCATCTGACATAATTATGGGAATCAGTTGGTCCTTTACATTTTTAGATTCATATCTGCAAGGGATGAGAACACTCCCACAATGCAAATAGTGATGTGGTGTGTCTGACAAATCTTGTCCTTAATCATCCAATAGCCAAGTTGTCATAAATAAATTTGTCTAGCTGCACAATGATTGACGATGTGCACTCCCATGGAATCTAGTAAACTGCACTGAGGTGTGCCAGCGCAGGTAAAAGTTCAGAACTGTATAGGACCTGGTTCCTTGTGTGGGCAAAGAAATGAAATGGGATACCCATGGATCCTTGATTTTAAGTAACATTATGTATAATAGTTTATTTAAACTTCCAAAATAAATTTATTTCTTAATAAAAAAAATGTGATGCTCTTTCCATTAATAAATGAGTATTACATTTTTTATAATTATTTAAATTCAATTAATTAAAATAAGCATGCATTTTTAAAAATAATTCATTATAGAATAATAAACTCCATCACAAAATAACATAGTATGAAAAAAGACATTGCACTTGCCAACTAATGGATTTAGATGTTTAAAATATTGTTTGTTGTTTTATTATTTTTCAAATCTACACTGTTTTAACATTCATTTTTTAATGATCTTAAATTACAGCTACAAATCAATCAAATTTCATAATAGTTTTTTTAAAAATTATTTTAATGATCATAGAAAAATGTCATATATTTATGTAAAATATGTTTAATTATTGCAAAATACACTACTTTTGCCATACTTTTATTAATTTCAGCCTCACTGTCTGCAAAAAACAAAATAAAACAAAACAAAATATATCACTAAATTTGTTACATTAATATTTTTTCTATATTTTTCTTTTATTATGGGTTTTTAAATACTTATTAAGACAAAATAAATCTTTGTCCTGCATTTATCTCTAAGCCAGAAACTAGTTTAAAAATATAGCTATAATAGATCTACCATTTAGAATATGTTGATTATTCAAGCATACAATAAAATGGCTGGAGTAAATGAAAAAAAGGTTATTGAAAGAATGTTAATTGTAAATAAAGAAAAACTCTACGATAGTTTGTTGAATATATCATTCTACTATGTAGGTGAAAAGTCCATATAGTTACTTAAAAATGGTCATTGAAATATATAGCTACTGAATCACAATCTTGTCTATGTCATAGATTCATAACTTTAAAGTAGTTTTTTAATATGATGCTATTGGTTTGATAGCATAAAGAAATCAAAATTGGATGCTAGGTAAATAAGTAAAGTATGCATCAGAAATTACTTTGGGAATATGGATATAATAAAACTATAATGTAATATCAATTGATTAATCAAACTTACAATTGATAGTTCTGAGAAAGATGAAAATTGCAATGTATACATGAATCATGTGACATGTTACTAGTAAATACCATAATATATTCAAATAACTTCTCATTCACACCAATTTTTCCAAAATTTAATTTTTATTAATCTAAATCGTTTTTTAACTCTAAAAAAGTATTCATTTTATCAAATTTTTCTTCAAAATTAATACATTTTAACTTTTTTTTTTTTTTAATAATTATCATTTATTTATTATTTCTCCACACTTTCTGAGTTCTTAATGGGCTTCAGATAAAATCAGTCAAATATAAGAAGGGCTTCTTTGAAGAATTTCAAGAATATCTTAGAAGTGAATGAATTAAACTGATTGATCTAAAATTCCCATACAGTAATGTATTATGCCATTTTCTCAATGTAATTATAATTATTGAAGACAAACATATTGTCCATCCATTACCATATATTAAAATTTCCTTCTACTTCCCCATCTTATTTGCATTGCTGAATTATGTATAATATAATATACCATATACTTCACAATTTACACTTCACAATGTACTTTTAACATGTGATTTATTTTATCTACTCTTGTTAAAAATGCATTGTGAAGTATAAATTGAGGAGTATATGGTATATTATATTATATATAATTTACCAATGCAAATGAGAAGGAGAAGTGGAAGGAAATTTTAATACTTCAAAGAAGAAGTTGGCACACTAAGATCAAGAGTAATAAAGAGCAAGAGGAGATAAAATAAATCATATGTTAAAAGTGGATTGTGAAGGGTAAATTGTGGAGTATATGGTATATTATATTACCATATATTCCTGTATAATCACCATATTATTTATCCATATTACAATAGGAGTAGAATCAGATTTTAGCACGAATTAATAATTTAATAGTAAATTGTTTATATGCACAGCAAGTAAGCATTTTACCATTCAATTTGTGAATCATGGTGGTTTTTATTATTACATCCACAAACTATCTTAGTATTTTGTTCTTGTGTAATTTAATGGAATAGAAAAATATCAGGTTATAATAGATAAAGAATTGCAAACTGACTTGCGACTGGAAATTATAAAGAAAAATTGGTTTGGTATTGAAAACCTAAACATCTCATGCTTATTGAAAACTGACATGCAATTATTTTTTTTATCATCTCTTTATTTTAAATTCTCCATGTTTTGTTGAACTAATTCATTTATTTGCCTCATCTTTTTTTCTATTGCAGCACAATTTATTTAATCTTATTGACCAAACTTTCTTTCTTATTTAAATGATCTACATGCTTGTTATTTTTATCGTATAAATTACATATATTCTTTCAATTTTTCAATACATCCATTTTCACTATTAAGAATTTTATTCCTCCTCCGCAATTACTTCTTTATCTAATCAGAATTTGTTTTAACTTCAACCTATAATAATCAAACCTAGTTTTTCTTTGTAATCTTTTTATCTAATAACAACAAGTCACTTAAATTTTTAGCTCGCATAGTATAAAACAAAAAACAGCTTTCTATTGTAATGCCATCTACTGGAAATATTAAGTAATTAGTAATTACTAGATATCTTTTTGCTTTATGTAGTTTAATGCAATAATAGAATGGCAGACTCTGGAACTCAATTTCCATAGTTCTTGACCTAGTTTTATCATTTCTAGTTTTCAAATATCTTCTGAGTAATAAACCATTCAATTGTTTATTTATCAGATGCCCTATTTTATTCTAAATACCTGTTACCAAATCCATTACTGGATTTGCTTTTATCAATAAGGTTTGGAATTCAAAGCTGGAAGTAATGCAGTTTTGCACCTAGCAATCATTTTAACTTCAATTTACCTTTCACATTAACAACCTGAAATTCAAATCAGTCTAATGTTTTGAACTCAAGTGACTCTTCTCGAACAGTTATAAAAATCTCTTTTCAATTTGGTATCTATATATTTTAGTACTCTCAATTGTTTATTGCCTATAGACACATTTTTACAACTTGTTAATTAATGCTTCAGCTCACACAATGTAGGTTTTTACTTTAAGGCCATATATCATAAGTTTGGGTAATCAATGATAACTGCATTACTTCCAGCTTTGATTAAGAAAGCCAAAAACTGGTCTGAGAATGGAGATTAAAATACAATAGATATGTTATTGATCTGAGGTTGGAATTTTAAAATTCACTATGGAATCTTCTAATCACTCATTACTTAAGCTTAAGTAGATGAAATTAGAGAGTTGCTCTTGTTTATCATATATTCGGTGATCTGAAAAATAAAGTGATTTGTTTTTATTATAAAGATTTCTAGCAAAGGAAAATGGACCTACAGTTAATAAAGAACTAAAAATATTACAAAATATAAATATTGAACTAGAATCAGATTTATGTAATTATTCATCTAGATTGAATTGCATTCAAAGCCTTAAGCTGATTTGAATTTCAGATTGTTAGTTTAAAAACTGGTAAAATGGAGCTAAAATGTTTATAATATGCATAATGGCATTACTTTTAACTTGAATCCCAAGCCTCATTGCAAAGGTAAAAGTCAAAGTTTGGCTGAAGAATGTGGATTTAAAATGCAACAGGGCTTAATGGTGACTACTAATTATTCAAAGTTTCAATAGATGGCCCTAGAGTAGAGATCTGCACTTATTTTATAATTTTTGTATCTGCCAACATTTTGTTTGTAACCACACATGCTTTAATTCTTCATCCACACTAGGGGTAATAAGCATCCAATAAATTCTTGTGATCATCATTTTTTTAAATAATTCTTTTTACCATTTAATTTCAAAGCTTTTGCTTCTTTACACTTTTTATACTATATTTTCAATGCCAATTTTTCATTTGATTTATTTAATTTAGCCTTTTTCATCTACACTTGACTTTTTCATCAAATCACTTTGAAAAATAATTCAAGGTCTATTTTCAGTGATTAATTTTTTAAAATATTAATTTGCATTCTCATGAAGTATAATGTTTAATATGATTGCATTTAAGTAAATTTGAATTATGACAGCTTCAGTATGATGCTATTTTAAAACATGAATTTATCATATTATTATGTTTTTTTTTTTAAGCTGTCGCTTTTAATTTTTCTAAATCTCGAAACTATAATCTACAATAAATTTAACCTATTTGATCTGGCTCATGTATATAACTAAGAGAGCGAAATAAAGAAATGGAACCATTTTTTATCATAATATTATCCAAGTGGGAGTGGGTGTCATTTAGTATATATCATTATGATAATTAGTAAACATGAATACATAAATAAGTACCAGACACTCTGAATTGCATTCAACAGAATTTCACTTATAACTTATTCCTTATAAAAATTCTAATTATAAAACGCTTGCTTTTGTATTACAAGCTTTATAATGTGTAACCTGTCTACAAAAATAATTAACATAGAATTTTTATTCTCTTTTCTACAATTTTTTAAAATTTTAATTACATTTGAGTTCAAAATAATTTTTAACATTAAAAAATATAATATTTAAGCACTGAAAGAGACAGAAATTTGGGTAGTGATTCATAATCCTTGATATTCAATTGGAGTAAACCATGCGGAACTTTCAATCTCATTTATTGGTAGAAATAGTATTTTATGCATTTAGTTATTGCTAAAACTAATCATTTTGTTTGTATGCCAAAACAAATATTAATTACTTTGAATAAATTGACAATCCAATAATGGAAATAGCCAAGTCATAAAAATAATTTCAACCATAATAGAATTGCTTTTTTAAAAGTTTAAGTAGTATCAAGTACAGAACTTCAGATCATATAGAGTTATATGTATGAGAACTGAACAAAACAATGGAAATATCCATCATAGCCTTATTAATATAATATTAAGCAACTGTTTGTATTAAATGTTTGTGAGATGAAGTTATATAACATTTAAATAGAGAATAGCAAACTAGTTATTTTTATAGGGAAAAGTTTTACGAATGCTGGTAATACATGTTAGTAGTTTATTTGTTGATCATAAATGACTCACATGCATTTGACAATATTTGAATCACATGATTGCAAGGCAATGAATAATGAATAGTAACATCATTATGTATTTTTCAAATCAATATTTTACTGCATAATTAAAGAATTATAAATATTTGAAAACACCAGCACTGTTGAAAAACTATATATAATAAATCCATCATAGAACAAACTCAATACACTCATCATTTTAAAAAAATCTGAAGTTGTGAAACATTTATTAAATAAAGCAAATACTACAATATGACTTCCAAATCACAGTTTCATCACTGTGTTTTATGCAAACAAAATAATCTGATTGATAGATAACATTTTCTTTGGTAATTCATGCATAAACGCATAATTTTGGAAAGCTAAAAATACATTTTTCTAATCTATAAAATGTTTCCAGCTATTGACAGCTAGATTTAATAGTTATAATATCACTAATGTAAGTTTTGTAATAGTATGAAAAAGCTAATGACTTCTAAATTACATCTCATTTATAAAATGTTTTGTATGTTGATGAATCATGTGATTTGTTCTTTTATGTGGCTGGGATATTTTTTTGTTTGGCCACACTTTTTTATAGAAATGATTTCAGACCCCAGTTGATTCTGTCAAATTATTGCCATTATATTTAATAAAGGTCTTCATCATTATTAAAACTATTTACTTTGAAGCATAAAACACCTTAATAGATTGATGCACAGATGTTTTGGCTAATTAGGCATTAATAATTAGATCCCTTTTACACTAAAAAAGTTCATTACTCTTTCTTATAGCTTTAACAGACTGACCACCTACTCCTTATTACTTCTTTAAAATTCTGTTTGTTAAATAAAAATATGTCACATTGGTATTGTGCCCTTTTTATTGGTACACTCCATCATAAAACAAATTGGGAATAAATTTTAAGAGGCATAATTTTAAATTTTATCAAATCAAAAATATTTATTAAAGTATGAAAAATAATAGTCATTTTAGATGTCTTAGGGTTTGAACATGGACATAGTTAATTTAAAGCAATATACATACTATAAATCCTGGGTAAAATATTTATTTTCAAAAGTATATAAAAGATAAAATAATAAAATATAAATTAATAATATTTGATAATAAGTAATCATTTAATAATATTTTAAAATTATAGTGAAGTTCAAATCTAATCTTCTAAATAAAAAATACATTATATGGGTAGTTAATCATGTCTGCACATCTAATATTATAAAGAAATGACTATTTCTGATGAAATCTTAATTTATGCTCCAAAATAAATAATTAATATTTATGTTATAAATTTTGTGATTAAAAGTTCATGAAAATAAACTTAGTTTAGTCTGTATAAAAATAAAATAATTATACTTTTATTAAGTTCATGAAAGGTATTATTTTTTTTTTTTAGTAGTAAATGTTTTAAAGAGATATTTGTTTTAAAAATTATTAAGCTACATATAACTAGTGAGTAGAAAAATTAACCAATGTAAAAGCACAATTTGGAATAAATTAACCACTAGCAGACAATGTTTTTTTAAAAATTGGAGGGAAAATGAAGATATAGGAAAAAAGATTACAGATCAGAGGAGGAAATAGTAACATGGTTTGTTTCTAAAAGTTTGTTTAAATTCTTTTAGATTTATTATTGTTTTTTTAAAAAAGTAATTGATTATGATCTACATAAGAATTTAAAATTATATATTATAGTGATTTTGTAAAAATGCAAGAGTAAAACAAAGTTAAGTCTCTACTGGTGAACTTAACAATTTAATAGCTTTTGGAAAATATCTTGGAGTCATTATATGGAAAAAAGTATTAGAAGAATGAATGGAAAAAGTTGTACATTTATGCCAAAGTGTTGTAAAGTAAAAAATGAACTTGAAGAAAACACCATACTAGTTTAATATGTAATTTAATTAATAAACAAAATGAAATATTTATGCTTCATGGCTATCATAATAGTCGGACAAGATTAAGTCAGAATCAATGGATGAATCAAAAGAAAATTATTACTGACAGAGTTAAATATACATTTTAAAGATAATTAAAACTAAAGTAGTAAAGAATAATAATGGAAAGATGTGCATATGGAAAAGTGGAACTGGTATTATAAGAGAACATATAAAAGTTTATCTGAATAAAAATTTCAATGATATAAAAGATATAAATAGATCATTGTTAGTTTTAGTATAACTTTCATGTATAATAAAATTTTATGGTGAGTTATATATATATATATATATATATATATGGTAAATGAAAGATTAAAAGTTAGAAGAATGTATAGATGTAATACCACACAAATGCAAAAGGAAAATTTTAAATGATTATATTTATACTTGTAATAAATTATAGTGGTCTGCTCAGAAAATAAAAGAATTATTTATCAAAACTGTAAATGAAAAAATAACAAGATAAGTGTAAAAAATCAAATAATTATTGAAGACAACTAATAAAGAATAAATATGTATGGGAGGAGAAAAAGTTGAATAAATTAATGGAATAAACATTAGCTTATTTGAGGATATAAAATGTATAATGAAGATAACTTCTGTTTATATTTAAAGAGAAGGTGTAAAATTCTCTATCTTAAATGATAACATTGACAAAGAGTACATAAGAAATACTGAGAAGATTGAAGCATAGTAGTGGATCAGTGAATATGGATATCATAATAAAGATGAGAGATATTTAAATAAAATATATTATGCAAGTTAGAAATAATATTTGATTGTTAAGAAAGAAAAAGGAAACCAAAACATTGTAAATAACCTGTAGGCATTGAAATTTTATAGTTTTGGTGATTGTCTTATGAGAACAAAAGAAGTCAAAGTGAGAGGAATGTTGAAGTGTAACTAGTTTGAAGAATTTGGAATGAATGGAATACCATTAACAATTAAACTTGTATTGTAAAGAAAAAAAAACTTGTAATATAATATTTTTATATAGTTTAATTTCATATTTTAAAATAATCGTTATCAATATAGGAGGATAAGTCAATAGATAAGAAAATTAATAATTAATTTGATTTGTTTAACTATGCAATTAATTGTTTAAAGTTTTTATTTTATTAAATATTGTTAAATAATTAAAATAAATGAATATGAACAATGAGCTAGTAGAATATACACATAAAAGTAATTAGTTACCTATATGTATTATAAGAAGAGGGGGTATGTCTGTGCTCGAATATAATATTGAAACTGATAAATGGTGATATTTAATATTTGATTTTATGTTTAACTATTAATAAGTTAATATAACTGTAATAGAGTCATAACTAATTCTAGTTTATAATTCTGTATAGGTTATCATTTGTAAGAAATGTATGAAATAGGTATAGAATGGAAATAGGAAGTTAATGCCTGAATTGTTTAGTTAAAATGAAGATAAGGATTTTTATTTTAGGATGCACTAAAGAGTGTTCTATCAACATTTAGCATGATATCATAAATTGAAATTTGAAGTTAGTTCAGGAGAAGATAAGTTGTCATATTTGATAGTATACAGTATAAAAGTTTCATCTGTTTATTTTAGTATACAGTTTGATAATAAGATCATAGGAAAATTGAGTGTGATATCAGAAAACAAATTAATAATTTCTTAATTATCATATTAATATCATCCTAGTACAAGATAAAAAAGAAAGATAAAATGATAAATATCATAAAATCTAAAAATAGATAAAATGTAATATTTTATAGCATTACAATAATATGATTGTATTTAAAGAAGAAAACTAATCCATATTTTGAATCTTTTTATATTTTGAAGCATAATCTATAAGGAGTGATAAGTGTAAATCAAATAAAAAAAAGGAAGGATTATTTAATTAATACATATGATTATGTTATATAAGAAATAAAGTTAAATATAACAACACCACCATATTTTATGAGAAGGGAGGTTTTTAATTTTAAATGTCTAATTGTAATTAAGAGAAATAGAAATGTTCAAATGTTTATATATGTTACTTTATTATATTGTTATTTAATTTTATTAATATTGTTATTTATTAAATTACTTAGTAGTTTAAAATAATTATTGAAAGATATTGTAAATAATATAATTAAAGTTGATGTTTGAAAATTAAATTGAATATTGAGAGTTGTTTTTCTTTTGTGAGAGTTATCATCGCTGCAGCAGCTTCAAAGAGTCTTAATGTACTCCCAAACTAAAGTGTACAGTTTGAGATTTGAATAAGAAATTAATCCAGTACAAGATAATGTATAACAATCATTTAAGAAAACATTTCTTAAAAAATATCTTAAATTATTGCACACTGCCTTGATCACATAAGTCATTGATAAAGTATATTGCAAATTTATTAAAGTACGTTTATTTATAGGAAATAAAAGTATGAATTAGTTATTATTTAAAGTTATAAATTATAATTGCAATTAAAAAATATGATTTTTTTTCTACAGTACAGGTTTTTAATACCTGCACTTATATATGTAATATACAGAGGATATGAACTCAGACTTTCACATGACTATCAACTATCCATACTATCTCATACTGCTGATACACTTGATCACAGACATATAAAAAATAATCACCAATATATATATTTTATGCTAAACCAGCACTCATCAGTTGGTCTAGATTATCATCTCCACACATATATACAATCAGAGCTCATCTTATATTAAGATAGCCAATCTTCACTTTAATGGACAGGCTTCAAAACACTCCACCCCACAACTCTTCAGCTGTCCATTTTATTGAAAATTCGATGATGGAATCCTCTAAGTGCTGTATGGTCTGCCCACCCCTCATATATGTATGTAAATAGATTATGTCCTGTACATGAGGAGTCAGAGTGACTTGTGGTCAACATGGTAGGATGAGAAGGTTGGCACTAAGGTGGGCTTTGAGCAATCCATCATCAGATTTTCAATGAAATGGATGGCTGAAGAATTATGGGGTAGAGTGGTTTGAAACCTGTCTATTAAAGTATATATGTGTGGAGATGATATAATCTGGACCAACTGATGAGTGCTGGTTTATCATGAAATATGTATATTGGTGATTATTTATCTTTTCAATATGTGTGTGATCAAGTGTATCAGTGGTATGAGATAGCATGGATGGTTGAGAGTCGTGTGAAAGTCAGAGTTCAAATCTTTTATAAATTACAATTTAGATAACAATATTTATTTATTTTTAAATATTAGAAAACATAAATATAAAATAGTAGTATAATTTTAATTATAGGTTAAGGTTAAGTCTTTTCTTAATTGATATACTATTTATAGAGTTAAGTAAAATAATTCTTTATAAATTAGAGGTGGAATAAATAGCTAATTAAAAATCAATGATAATCCTGAGATCTCTTTAGTAGTAGTAGTATTATTATTATTATTATTATTATTATTATTATTATTATTATTATTATTATTATTATTATTATTATTATTATTATTATTATTATTATTATTATTATTATTATTATTATTATTATTATTATTATTATTATTATTATTATTATTATTATTATTATTATTATTATTATTATTATTATTATTATTATTATTATTATTATTATTATTATTATTATTATTATTATTATTATTATTATTATTATTATTATTATTATTATTATTATTATTATTATTATTATTATTATAGTTATACTTTTCACAACATGGGATTGATTCTAAAATTACATTTCCTGGCAATTTGTCTAGTGCTAAATGTACAATTGATCATATCTCTAGGGAAGATGTTATTGTAGCTATTAGGAGGCTTAAGACTCACTGTAGTTTAGGATGTGATAATATTCCTTCTTTTATTTATAAGGGGCTAGCCAAATTTGCAGTACCTCTTGCCTTTGTTTTTAATCTGTCTCTTAATTCTTGTACTTTTCCTAGTGTTTTGAAATGTGCTAAAATGGTTCCAATCTTCAAAAATGGTGATCGAGATTGTGTTTCTAATTATAGACCGATTTCTGTTTTGCATACCATTGCAAGAATTTTTGAGAGATGTATTTATAATAAAATTATTTCAGATGTGAGTAAGATAATTTCTTCTTCTCAACATGGTTTTAGTCCTAATAGATCAATTGATAGTAATCTATTGAAAATTTATGATCATATAGCTCATGCTATTGAAGATTGTCAAAGACTAGATGTTATTTATTTTGATTTGTCAAAAGCCTTTGATAAAGTTGATCACAGTGTCTTACTTCATAAATTACATAAAATAGGTTTCTCTAATAAACTTGTATATTGGTTTCAATCATTTTTATGTAGTCATACAGCATATATTAAATTCAATAATAAAGTTTCATTTAATTTTGAATGCAATTTAGGTGTTCCACAGGGTAGTATTTTAGCACCCATGCTGTTTAATGTTTACATTAATGATCTTAATGATTGCTTGAGATATTCTTTTCTGTTAAGCTATGCTGATGACTGTAAGATTTTTAGAAGAATTATATCAGTTAATGATTGTGTTCTCCTTCAGAAGGATATTGATAACTTTAGTGCTTGGTGTGAGTCAAATAATATGACAGTTAATTTTGATAAATGCTCCTTTGTTTCTTATTCCAAAAAATCTGAAGTTTTACAATTTTGTTATTATATCAATTCTCATAAAATTATTTCAGTTAAATGCCAAAAAAATCTTGGAATTATGTTTTCTTGTAATGGATCTTTTATTTCTCATCTTGAAATAATTGTTGGTAAAGCTTTTAAGGTTATGGGTGCCATTCTTAGACATGGTTATCAATCAGTTCAGTAATGATACTAAACGGAAATTGTTTTTTTTCATTGGTTCTTCCTATTATTGAATATGGTTCAATAATTTGGAACCCTGATTCTTTGCAAGAATGTAACTTGTTGCAGTCTATTTCAAAGAAGTTTTTCAAATATGTTTCTTGGGAGGGTAAAATGATTAATCTTTCATCTAGACGAAAGTATAGGGATTTGAAATATTTTTATAAAATTGTTAATAAACAGGTTATTTTATCAGATATAGTTTCAACTATCTCAGTTAGGTCTTTGAGTTATGATACTAGGTCTACTTGTGTATATCAGATTCAAACATACCGTTCTAATATTCTTAAATTTTCTCCTTTATTTAGGTTACCCTCTTTATATAATCAAATTGGGAGTAACCTTAATCTGTGTGACATTGATTATAAGAAATTTTGTAATCTTGTTAAACTGAAATGTGAAGTTTGATTTTGTCTTTTAAATTTTACTTTATTATGTATACATTTATATTTTCATTTTATGTTATGTTTTATTTTCACTTTTATTGTATGTGCAAGCTGTAATTGGCTTTATGCTGTTGTTTAGCACTTAAATAAATGAATTGAATTATTATTATTATTATTATTATTATTATTATTATTATTATTATTATTATTATTATTATTATTATTATTATTATTATTATTATTATTATTATTATTATTATTATTATTATTATTATTATTATTATTATTATTATTATTATTATTATTATTATTATTATTATTATTATTATTATTATTATTATTATTATTATTATTATTATTATTATTATTATTATTATTATTATTATGGTTTTTTAATATGTATGTGTTGTTATTTGAAACATAATGAATGGAATTTCTAATGTCTATTATTTTATTTTTAAGTAACATATTTCTCTTTGTCTTAGTTTCACTAGATATAAAATTTCATTTTATTAATAATTAAATACATAGTGACTTTGATATATTCAATAATTTTATTTTGGACATTGTTTATATATTTATTGGACAATCTGAAAATAGTAATGGAGAAAAAGAAGAAGTTACTCTCTTTAAGATATTACAGATTTATATATGTTGTATGTGAATTTTTTTTTTTTGTTTAAAGTTTTGTGTATATATGATTTGTATATGTTAATGTAAGATTTGTATATTTTATAGTTATATAGTTTTTATTTTTGTATTATAATTAATGGCCCCATTTGCTGTTAAATGTCCTCTCTGTTTATGTAATATTTACGGCAGACAAAAATATTTAAAGTGTGCTGGTTTTTGTGGGCTAAAGTATCATTTGGATTGTTATAAATTAAGTGATTTTAAAATCTTTAATGATAATGATCCGGAATTCATATGTGAATTTTGTAGTCATTATTATAATACTGAGCACAAAATAGATAATTCAGATAATCTTACTACACCATTTGCTGATATTAATATTGGTAATGATCCTGATGTTTTAGTCATAGATTCTTCTACATATGGTTTGGGTTTAAATGTAGTTGGGGTTAAAGGTACTTTTTGTAATGTAGAATTGTCAGATGTGGATAATGGAATTAAGTGCTCTGGTTTTTGTCAAGGGTATTTTCATATATCTTGTTTGAAGTTGTCCAGGTCTGATGCAACAATTTTTGATTCTGTTGGTTTGGGTTTTTTTCATTGTATAGAATGTAATCAATTGTCTGTGGATAAAATGATGAATATTGAGAGTGTTGGGTCAACAGATAATAATGATCTTATAGATGTGGAATCTGATGTACATATTGAATATATTTCTGAAAGGGATAATTATAATAGAAATAGTGTTAAAGATAATAGTGATAATAATTTAGGTTCTAATGTGGATATAGTTAATAATAATGATCTGATAGATGTGGAATCTGATATACATATTGGAAATATTTCTGAAAGTGATAATTATAATAGAAGTAGTGTTAAAGATAATAGTGATAATAATTTAGGTATTGATAGGAGTTTAAATTCTAGTTCGAATGTGGATATAGTTAATTTGCTTCAAGATGAGGAAAGTAGAAAAGTAGACTTGGCTGGTTTTATTTTTGAATTATTAAAATCTATGTCTCTTCAGGAAGTTTATAGTATGATTATGAATATGACAAAATTTGGTGTGAAGAAATCTAAAGCTATTAGTGATGGTGTTATTTCTGGTGATGTAGGTATACAATGTGATTTATTGGAAACACAAGTCTTTGGGGATATTGCTGAGGTTGATTTTGCTGGTGATGTTAATTCATCTTTTAAGGGTAATAATACCTTAGAAAAGTTCCCCAAGTCCTCATTCTTTATTGGAGATAAAGGTAAAAATAGTTTTGGGAAAAAAGATAAAAATAAAAATAATAGCATTTATAATGGTGATTATAAAGGTAATAATAAGATATTAGATCAAGATTTTTATAAATGTGATGAATATATTGGATGTGGAATTGATAATGGTACAAGATACAATAAAGGAAAAGTTTATAAAACTAAAATTTATAGGCAGTCTGATAAATATCAAAAACAATTTTCTAGACTTAATGATGATGAAAAATTTAACAAATTTTCTGGCTTTTCTGTTAATAATTCATCGCTGGGATATTATGACAATTTTCCTGACAAAAAGTATATACTGAAGGATGGATATTCACATTCTGTTCCAAAAAAGTATAGTAGTAATTTTTCTGGTGACTTTTATAAATCAAATTTCAGAAGAAAAAATTGTCTAGCAAATGCTGATAGAGGTTTTTTTTACTCATAGAGCAAATTATTCACATTTCTCTAAATATAACAATTATATTGATAATGAGGTTAATGTGGGAAATGGTTTGGGATGCTCTTTTTCAACTTCTGGTAAAAAAAGTAGACTACCTGTGGAAAGGGGGTTTGGTATTTCTAAAATTCATAACAATATTATTAATAATATTAATACAAAATGTAATAGATATTTTGTTTCTAATATGCCAGTGAGTCTTAATTCATATAATATTAAGGTATTTCTTGAAAAACGTTTAAGAACTAGGATCATGTGTCATGAAATTAATATGTATAACTCAAAGTCTTCTTGCTTTTATATATCTGCTCCTGCTCATAAACATAATGATTTAATCTCTTTCAATTTATGGACTCGTGATGCTTCCATTCATTTTTTTTATGGATCTTTGGCTAATTCTTTAAAACTTTAGTGGTATTTATTTATTTTCTTTGATTTTTTATTTTCTTTAATTTCTTATTTTCTTTATTCACTATACTTACTTACATTTTTCTTTACTTGATTTCATTTATTTATTTGTTTTGATTTACTTTTAATTTAATAAGGTAGGGCTTTCTTGTTTTTATATGAATGTTAGAGGGATGAGAACTAAGTGTGTGGAAATTAAACAATTCTTTGAAACAGAGCATTTTGATTTGATATTTTTTACAGAAACTTGGTTAAATCAACAATTTTCCGATTGTTCTTTCCTTGATAATAGGTATATTATTTTATGTATGGATGGATCTTTAGAATATGCAGCTAGAGGAGGTGGTACTCTTATTGCCATCAACAAAAATGTTTTATATAAGGATCTATGTTTTACTTCTTCTGTATGTGAATCTACATGGTGTGAAGTTTATATGGATCATAATTTTAAATGTATATTGGGAAATATTTATTTTAAATTTAATATCTCACTTTTAGAGCTTGATTACTTCTTGACAGCACTTGAAGATTTTTTGATTAGATATAATAATATTATCATTGTTGGTGATTTGAATATGCCTGATTTATTTAAGGGTAAGATTATTATGCATTATTCTTTATTATCTCAGAAAGTTTTAAGAATGCTTAGATTTTGCTAAATTTTTTGGGCTTCAACAATATAACCCTATTGTTAATAATTTTCAGTGTACTTTAGATTGTGTTCTTTGTAATGTACCAATAGTTAGTAATTTTCACTTTGTCTCTGTTTCTTTTCCAATTGATGTTCATCATCCACCTATCAAAATTTATATTAAGATGTGTTATTCTAAAATTACTCGTTCTAATGTTGTGAAAAGGATTATGGGAGGGGTAATTATGTTGATCTTTGTAGAAAAATTTCTGAAGTTGATTGGAATAATATGTACTCAATTAATGATGTGAATTCTTGCTTGGATTATTTTTTGAAAATTTTTAATGGTTTTATTGATGTATATATTCCTAATAAATTGTCGTTTAACAAAGGTTATCCTCCTTGGTTTTTATATACTCTTATTAAGATTATTAAAAGGAAATCTTACCATCATAGACTATTTTAAGACACAGAATATAATTTATTATAATAACTTTATCAATTTTAGAAGATTGGCTAAATATATCTATAAATGAGATTTACAAGAGTATATAAAAAAAATTGAAATTAATATTTCTTCTAATCCTAGATAATTCTGGAATTTTGTTAATAATTCAGGCTTGGGTAAGAAAAAGGTTCAAATGACTCCTGGTTCTGCATTAAATGCAGATGAATTTTCTAAAAATTTTGCAGAGTTATACTTTTCACAACATGGGATTGATTCTAAAATCACATTTCCTGGAAATTTGTCTAGTGCTAAATGTACAATTGATCATATCTCTAGGGAAGATGTTATTGTAGCTATAAGGAGGGTTAAGACTCACTCTAGTTTAGGATATGATAATATTCCTTCTTTTATTTATAAGGGGTTAGCCAAATTTATTGCAGTATCTCTTGCCTTTATTTTTAATGTCTTTTAATTCTTGTACTTTTCCTAGTGTTTTGAAATGTGCTAAAATGGTTCCAATCTTCAAAAATGGTGATCGAGATTGTGTTTCTAATTATAGACCAATTTCTATTCTGCATACCATTGCATGAATTTTTGAGAGATGTATTTATAATAAAATTATTTCAGATGTGGGTAAGATAATTTCTTCTTCTCAACATGGTTTTAGTCCTAATAGATCAATTGAAGTAATCTTCCGACAATTTATGATCAAATAGCTCATGCTATTGAGGATCGTCAAAGACTAGATGTTATTTATTTCAATTTATCAAAAGCCTTTAATAAAGTTGATCACAAAGTCTTACTTCATAAATTACATAAAATAGGTTTCTTTAATAAACTTGTATATTGGTTTCAATCATTTCTGTGTAGTTGTACAGCATATATTAAATTCAATAATAAAGTTTTATTTAAATTTGAGTGCAATTTAGGTGTTCCGCAGAGTAGTATTTTAGCAACCATGCTGTTTAATGTTTACGTTAATGATCTTAAGGATTGCTTGAGATATTCTTTTCTGTTAAGCTATGCTGATGACTGTAAGATTTTTAGAAGAATTATATCAGTTAATGATTGTGTTCTTCTTCAGAAGGATATTGATAACTTTAGTGCTTGGTGTGAGTCAAATAATATGACAGTTAATTTTGATAAATGCTCCTTTGTTTCTTATTCCAAAAAATCTGAAGTTTTACAATTTTGTTATTATATCAATTCTCATAAAATTATTTCAGTTAAATGCCAAAAAAATCTTGGAATTATGTTTTCTTGTAATGGATCTTTTACTCCTCATCTTGAAATGATTGTTGGTAAAGCTTTTAAGGCTATAGGTGCCATTCTTAGACATGGTTATCAGTTCAGTAATGATACTAAACGGAAACTGTTTTTTCATTGGTTCTTCCTATTATTGAATATGGTTCAATAATTTGGAACCCTAATTCTTTGCAAGGATGTAACTTGTTGCAGTCTATTTCAAAGAAGTTTTTCAAGTATAGAGATTTGAAATATTTGTATAAAATTATTAATAAACAAGTTATTTTATCAGATATAGTTTCAACTATCTCAATTAGGTCTTTGAGTTATGATACTAGGTCTACTTGTGTATATCAGATTCAAACATGTCATTCTAATATTCTTAAATTTTCTCCTTTATTTAGGTTACCCTCTTTATATAATCAGATTGGGAGTAACCTTAATCTGTGTGACATTGATTATAAGAAATTTTGTAATCTTATTAAACTGAAATGTTATGTTTGATTTTGTCTTTTAAATTTTACTTTATTATGTATACATTTATATTTTCATTTTATGCTACATGTTTTATTTTCACTTTTATTGTATGTGCAAACTGTAATTGGCTTTATGCTGTTGTTTAGCACTTAAATAAATGAACTGAATTGAAATGAATTGAATTATTATTATTATTATTATTATTATTATTATTATTATTATTATTATTATTATTATTATTATTATTATTATTATTATTATTATTATTATTATTATTATTATTATTATTATTATTATTCTTAATTATAATCCTATAAAAATAATAATAAAAGAAGATCAATATACAATAAAATGATCATATAACTTATTAATTAGATTAACTTAAATGTATTAATTGCAGATGTTTTATTATATTTATTTAAGTATTATTGCTAGTCATGGAAATAGTTAGATACTTAATAAGGAGGCGTGTCTTAGTATTTTTATTCCATTGAACGAATACTTCGGTATTTGTTTAATATTCAAGGGTCTCATAATTGGTAATATTAATTAAACATTATTTAGAAATAATTAAGAGTATCAAACTGAACTTAGAGAAGGTAGCAGTATAGCTTAATTTAGCGACTTGTCATGGTTTCTAGGGGTCATCGTCCTATTGGCAGGCATAGTATATATTTTCATTTCTATGGTGCATAGTTAAAACAGTAGGTGCTATCATTATTTTGTCTAACTTTTACATATTTATATATTATATTGGAAAACTATAATAATAAAATATAATAATAAAAAAATCAGACAATGGGATACCAAAATGATGTTCTTTTTCTTAGTTAAGATTTCTAATAAAATATTATTTTTATATGTTGTATTTTAAAAAAGTTTTGATGAAACAACAAAAAAGTAAATTAAATTCTAAAAGTATTTTACAATGCAGTTATGTGAAAAAAAAAAAGATTTTAATGAATTTTTAAGCAAAAATAAAGAGAAAAAGCACTTGTTTTTGACAGTTTATCAAAATTTCAATTAAGATTTGCATTTTCAAAGCTCGATATATAGAAAAGAGTGACACGTGACCGCGTCGTTATTCATGAAGAAGTTTTGCTCTTTTATGTACTGAAATGCAGTCTGAATTTAATTGCTCAAATGCTATCATGTTTAGAATAATGAAAAGTGAATAATAAATCAGAATCCATTTTAAAATGACGAAGCTGATTTTGATTAAATTTGTGAATCTATTTTAGTACACAAAAAATGCGGTTTTATTTTGCTCTCTCACGTCAACAAATGACTACTATATTAAAAAAAATGCAATAATAGTCGAACACGTTTTAAGCGTTTACACTAGTTAATTTTTAAAAACAACTAATAAAACCGAAGTTACAATTTTATTAAATTTAGATTTTATTTGATATTTTTTTTAAAATTTTATAAATATATATAATGTTTTAAATTAAAAAGATGTGTCAAAATGAATCATTAAAATGTTGTTGTTGTTATTATTATTATTAAAACATCATCATCATAATCATCACAGAATTAAAATCTCAATCTGAACAATTTTATCAATTACATATTATCTTCTGACACCCATAATCCAATATATAGAATCAAACATTATCATCTATGATAATTAATGCAGAGTATAAAAGAAAATAGTATTCCTTAAATAATAATTTATAATATTACATTCAATAATACAAAATAAAAAATAATTAAATTTCCTTATTAAAAATCTTCAAAAAAAAAAAAACCCCAAGCAATTGCCAAAGTACGATACCTTCCTGTAAAACAAATAACAAAGAGACAGAACAGTTTAGATATTATATTAATATTTTATAAAAAATCTACACCCAAAATTTGAATTAACTGTTTATGTTGCATTTAATCTTGGATAAAGATTTTTTCTAACTTTTAATTCACTAAATTTTTAAATTATTTATTTGTAGCTTTTAACAATAGTTATTATAATTATACCATGTTTCATTATACATTATATATAACACACTTAAATTTCCCAAGGAATGAAAAAAAAACAAGAGCAGTTGGCCAACTGCCAATTAATAAGAGTTTTCATTGTTTTTCTTCTATATCATGTAAGTTAAAATAGTAAAATATTAATTTATGGATAAATAGTTTATGATTAGATGGGTTATCAATGGTCCAAACTACCAAAAAAAAATTTTCTGCTTAGAATATAAAAAAAAAATCAATCTAGATTGGAATCCTATATTAATGTTTATAATCAATAAAGATGCTAATCAGTATGTCATGAGTATCTTATATATATATATATAATCTTCAGTTTTTAAAGACAGAACTTCATGTTAAGTTCTGTAATAGTATATTAAAAAAACTATATAGTTTATTTTCCATACAATAAAAGTTATTACAATAATTGTAGTTCATTTGTGATTTATTTAATCATGTTATAGCTGCTACTATAAGTTATTATTAACTTAAAAACAGCCTTATGTAATAGTATTTTAATAATTTTTAAACTTGTTAATTTAGCTTTTATGTAATTATAAGTGCCTAATTATAAATTATTATTTATTTGAAGCATAACTTAATAGAAAAGTTAAAATGTTTTTAAGTTAATTATTGCATCTTTTTACTAAATTAAAATATCATAAATGAACTATAAATGAGTCTAATAGTGTCTAAGTTAGTATAGTTAAAAGTACAGTTAATACATGCTAATTACTAATATTCAAATCTTTTTAGGAATAGTAGAGAGTAATTAATAATTTTAAATTAATTAATTTTTGAAATAGTTATCTCTGTGTATGAGTGTGCATGTAATTAATAATTTTAAAGTACTTCATTGTTCAAAAAGTTAATAATGTCCAAAGTTAATTTAATACTTTATATTTTATAATATTTTCTGTTGAAAATATCATAAACATTTTAAAACAATTAGAACAATATTCTGAGAAAGTTTAAAACAAGAAAATATATTTAAACAATGCATTTTTTATTACTGCAATCAGTTTTATTTTATTAAATAATCTGTTAAATAATTGTTTTAAAAGATAATGTAACACTTAATTGTTCTGTCTAAACAATTGAGTCTGGAATTTTCTAGAATATTATAATTAGATCTATTTTTAGAATTTTAATCTAGTAACTAAAAATTATGACATCTCAGTTTAATTAGGTCATATATTTTAATTAATAGTTGACACCCATTTGTTAATCACATCTTTAATTAGATATCACCTGTTACATTATATAAGGCTTGATTGGTAGAATACACATCATTTTCATCATTTTTCCTTCACTGAATTCAAGTAGTAATTTTTTTATAACTATTATTATTTCTTAGTTTCAGCAAAAATCATGCATTGCTAAAATATTCATCTATTCACATTTTATAACATGACCTCTTTATTCTTCAAACTACTCCAAGTGTACACTGTGGGAAATTGTTCTAAACAACATGTGTATATTTCAGGAAATGAACCGTTGTCTTACAAATTTATGACAACAGTAGATTTTTATTAAAGATATTATTATTGTATTGTAAAAACTCTCATTAATTTCATTTTATTTATTTTATCATATTCAAACTTTATTTCAAGAAAGATAATTCCTAAATTAAATGCAAGAGCTTTAAAACTAATTTTCATTAATTGTGAAAATAATTTATATGCTATTTCTATGAGGAATCTCAACACAATATTTTATTTAAAATGTTGAATATTGCTATCATTTTCCAGAGTGTTTTCTTTTGGTTCAATTTAATTCATTTATTAAATTTGAACTGTTAACTAAAATGGTAGGACCCTGTAAGTGATAAATGAATTTATAAATACTAATTATAGATGTTTTGTTTAAAGTAATTAATGAATTATTTGTCTAAGTGTTTTAAGAATGCTAATTAAAAATTATTATCGTGTTTTGCATTATTTAAAAAAAAGAATGAAACATTTATTTCTTCAATTATAAAATTGAATACATGTTATATTTTAAAAGTAATATTATATAATACTTGCTACAAAAGTGTTTTATAAAGGAAATAGACATGATTCTGCATTTATTTTAAATGATATCTGCATGTTAAGTACTGATATGAAATATGTATTTTTTCTAGGATTAGAAATTAAGTTTCTATGCTCCAGTAAACTTTATTGTGCCACTGAATATTTCATTTGCTCTAAAGGATAAACTATAATATTGAACTGTATTCAATACTTATTTAGTCTATGTTTTTAGCAGGATAAACTTTATTATTGTTAAACATTCATACCTATTGTTTCAAAGAATATTTATTATTAATATAGCAAAAGTATTGTGTCTAATTAACACTGGAAAACCTGCTATGTGTTTTATAACATGTACATTACTTACCAAAGATAATTTGTGATCGTCTCAAGAATATATTATAATTCTTCAACATAATATTGATGGCTTCAAATTTTTATATTTAAGGTGTATTTGTTTTTCAAGAAAATTTATTGTTCCTCACAATACTCTATTTAAAATGTGCTCTTCATTTATATTTACTGTGAAGCTCCAGATTATATAATACAAAATAAATTATCATTATTATTTGCTTATCATGTTATGAAATGTTTACCATTTAAGTATTATAAATGTGTTATATTTAAATATCTACAATACTTATTTACTTTATTATTATTAAATGAATACTGCTTATTTTTTAGAATGATTATATATTATTTATGTCAGTGATTTCAATTTCTGCTTATGTCACATTTTAAAGCTGTTTACTAGTGCCATGATTTAGATATAACTTTTAAGATTACAATTTTAACATGTGTTGCTTATTCTCACCATTATAACACCTATTAGGTTACAATATATATATATAATCAAAAGCAAGTCAATGCATAGACGATCCCAATATCAATAACGATCAACAATTTCAAACTGTTGTCAAGGCAAACTCCTTTTAACAGTAAAGGTGAAATTCCACTTTATTGATGATCTAATATATTTACATAGACACTAAAGATTGCAACTTGACCATGGAGATTGAAATTATTAATACAAATAAGTTTAAACCTCTTTAAACAGCTAAATATAACCCATTCAGAATGCTAATAAATAGTCAATTATAACATTACAAATTGCAAGTATAATTCTCAAATTGCACCCAAAGTATTACTTAAGTAATAAGTGTAATAATGCTCAAGGTTAAATGGGTTTGAATGAAACATTAGAAACCAGTCAATACTTAGACAATCCCAATATCAATAACTATCAACAATTTCAAACTGTTGTTAAGGCAACTTCCTTTTAACTATATATACATACACTAATAAAAACAAAACAAAAACACAATTTTTTCTCTATAAAGCTGCTTTAATAGTTCAACCAGCAGACTAGTTTTCATCAGAAAACACAGCAAAATGGCTACTTCCAGAATTTAAACATTAAAAAAGTACAAACATTCACATATCAGATTTTCAATTGGATGGATGGTTGAAGAGTTGGAGTGTAGAGTAGATTGAAGCCTGTCCATTAAAGTATGAGGATTGTCTATCTTAATATATATCTGAGCACTTATAGTATATATGTGTAGAGATGATAATCTGGACCAACTGATGATTACTGGTTTAGCATGAAATACGTATATTGGTGATTATTTATCTTTTCAACATATGTGTTTAAGTGTATCAGTATTATTAGATGGAGTGGAGAGTGGTGGGTCATGTGAAAGTCTGTGCTCATACCCTAATATTACATATATATATATATATATATATATATATATATATATATATATATATATATATATATATATATATATATAAACACAGGTATAAATAAGCCTGTCTTTCAGTTATTACATATCAGTTAACAAAATTAATTCATATACGTTAAAATTCTTTCTTTGTAAATCTTTGTTTTAAAACTTTTTCTAAAAAACTTTCCTTACAAAATCTCCACCTCTTATAACACATTCATTATACAACAATTCTTATCAATCAACTGATAAATATCTCATAGTTATTGTTTTTTTAAAAAAAATCCGTAATTATATTTTTATAAAATTCTTATAAAACTTTACAAAACCCTGCAAAAAAAAAAAAAATTACAAACACTAATTAAAAATTATTTTAATATATGTGTATGCAATATAAACGACTTTACAAGAATCACATACAACAAAACTATACAAAAATCGTGGATAAAAAGTAACAAAAAAATTACAAAAAAACTTAAAAAAAACAACTAAAACCATACCTATATTTTTATATATATATAAAAATCATACAATACTACTATATATAAAAAAAATCCCTATACATATTTTACTAATCCACATATAAAATATATAAAAAAAACAAGTAATACAGCAATAAAAAATAGAAACTAAAAAACAATTAAGGTAACATTTTAAATTTAAAAAAAAAACTTTTCTTCTGCTTCCTCTCTCATGGAAGAAAAATTATTCTCCAATATAACCACTCTTAAATCATCAATAAAGTGACCAGATAAATTAAAAAAGTTTTCATTTTTATGTAAAATATAAAACCCAGTAAATTTTACATTCTACCCAAGATTCATAAACCTGTTTGTCCTACTGAAAATATTTCAGCATATGTAGATGGTCTTATACATGATATTCCTCTATCATTCATGTCTTATGTTAAGGATACAACCCATTTTTGTTGTATTTTAGAAAATGTCAAATATCTATTATCAAGTGAATGTTTTTAGTGGCATTAGACATTACATCATTGTATGTAATATACCTCATGAAGATGAAATTAAAGCTATTAAATCTTTTTTAAAAAACAAGGCATATGATCAGCACAAATTATGTCTATTACTGAATTAATAAATTTAATCTTAAAAAATATTTTTGTTTTGTTTTTAACTCTACATATTATTTACAAAAGCAAGGTACTGCAATGGAAACAAAAATGGCACCAAATTATGTTAACATTTTTATGGCTCAATTGGAATGCTCTATACTTGAGAAGGGTAGAATTAAACTTCATACTTGACTGATATATATATATATATATATATATATATATATATATATATATATATATATATGATGTTTTTATGATTTGCCCATACAATGAAGAACTTCATACATTTTTGATTACTTAAATAATTTTAATAAAAATATACAATTTTCAATGAATTTTTCTAAAACAGCGGCTCATTTTCTTGATGTTGAGATTACTTATAGTGATGGTGTTCTTAGTATTAATAGATATAGGAAGCCAACTGATAGTGATAGTTACCTACATTTTTATAGTAATCACGTCAAGCACTTAAAGATTAATATCCCTTACAGTCAATTTTTAAAGATTAAAAGAATTTGCAGTAATGAGGGATTTCTTCAGCAAAATAACAAGGTTTTGTAAAATAAATTTATCAATATAAAATATCCCAAAGAACTGTTACATAGGACTGTGGTAAAATATTCAGGAGTTGACAGGAAGGAACTTCTTTTGTCTAAGAAAAGAATCAGTTGATAAATACACTACTGGTTCTTACATTTAATGATGATTTACCTAATATTAACCAAATATTATGAAAACATTTTAATATATTAAATTCCACAGATTATCTGAGATCTGTTTTTCCCTATCCACTTAAAGTTGTATATCATAGACATAGGATACTTAGAAATACACTCATAAGGACAGACTTTAGTACTAATTTTGTAGCAGAAGAGGGATGTTTTTCATGTGAAAAAAATATGTCCAACATGCAAATATATTGTTATGAAAATGGTTCAGAAGAATCCCATTCATGATTTTAAATGGCATATCCCTAACTATGCCAATTGTAAAAGTATGAACTTGGTAAATTTAATAGAATGTAACAGGTGCTTGAGTCATTACTTAGGTGAGTCAGAAAAACAGTCTACATATTAGAATAACCAACCATAGGTTTAATGTCTTACATAAAAATGAAAATAAATCAGTTTCTAAACATTTCAATTTATCTGATCGATCAATTGATGATTTAAGAATGGTTATATTGGAAGATAATTTTTCTTCCATGAGAGAAAGGAAATGGAAGGAAAGTTTTTTTATTTTTAAATTTAAGCATTACATACTCATGGTATGAATACGAATATAGGTACTATTACATCTTTGAATTACCTAGTTTCCTAGGGATTTGTTTTATTGTTTCCTAGAAAACTGTTTGTTTATTGTTTTATTTTTTTATTGCTTTATTTCTTGTTTTTTATTTTATGTGTGGAGTAGTAAAATATGTATAGTGATTTTTTATATATAATAGTATGGGTATGTTTTTTTATACAATAATATATGTATAAATTTTAATTATTTTAAAAAAGTTTTTTTGAAAGAGTTTTTTTGTAATTTTTTATATAAGGTTTTTGTATAGTTTTGTTGTTATGTAATTTTTGTAAGTCATTTATATTGCACATACATAACATATATTAAAGTAATTTTTATTTTGTGTTTGTAAAGTTTTTTATTTTTGCAGGGTTTTTGTAAAGTTTTATAAGAATTTTATAAAAATAATATAATTAAGGATTGTTTTTTTTTAAACAGTAACTATGAGATATTTATCAGTTGATTGATAAATTGTTGTATAAAGAATGTGTTATAAGAGGAAAAGATTTTGTAAGAAAAGTTTAAAAAAAAAATTAAAAAAAAAAGATTTATAAAGAAAGAATTTTAACATATAGGAAATAATTTTGTTACCTGATATGTGAATGTTTGTAATTTTTTAATGTTTAAATTCTGGAAATAGCCATTTTGCTGTGCTTTCTAATGAGAACCCATCTGCTGGTTGAAATATTAAAGCAGCTTTATAGAGAAGTAATTGTGTTTTTTATTAGCATTTTTTATATTTCCTTGAGTTAGTTCATATATATATATATACATGCAATTATTAGATTTTGTTTAAACTCAAAATGGTAATTCACAATGTTATAAAAGTTTATTATATCCAACTGCATACATGGATTATTTTAGATTGTCAAAGTAATATACCAGTTAAGAAGAATTAAAATTGAGAAAATAGAAGTTTATGATCATTAAATAATTTTTGCTTTAATGCCTTGTATTAAATAAATAAAAATGTCATTAGTAATTTATATTAAAGGCATAAATTAATTCATTGGAATTATTTTCTGTAATGTAATGAAGCTACATTTTGTAGTCGAATGTCTGTAACATTTGCTAACTTTTTATGTTATACATCACTATTGTTATTTTTTTTCCCTGAAAAAATATTTTTAAAACTAAAGAGCTTTAACAAACTAAAAGAAGAAAAAAAAAGTTGACTTATAATAGCAAATAAGAATATGTATATATATAAAAAATAATCCCAGTGCATAACGCTATACTGAAATACGAATTCTAATGTATTTATATATTAGTTCACAGAGGGCGGTACTGGATTTCTTAACCATGTGGGGTGATTTAATGCTTAATATTTGTATATTCTAACCTTGACTTGTGCATCTTCACTTCCAGATAATATATGATATGAAATAAAAATGGGTTCTAGCTCAGTTAATAATTAATAAATAAAATATTCAGCATTAAAATTAAAATGTTTCACTAGCTCAAATTTAAAATACGAATAAGGTTCAGTTTATAAAATAAATTAAATAAATATTTTAATATTTTCATGAGACTTGAAGTGAAAATACAGGTGACAAGATAGATTTCATTGAGCCAATATCCCACAGGATACTACCTCAATGGCATAAGAACACTATCCCCCTTATTACTATTTTAAATAACAAACTCATAGTATTCCTACAACTTTAATAACTTCTACTCACTAAGACTAAACTAATAATTAAATCTTAATCTTCTATTTAATAATAATCTAGCTCAAATAAAATAATCTCAGGTTCATAAAGTTTATTCTAAGTCAATAAAAATACTGTAGCAAAATATGAGAAGGGATTTTATGTCATAATCTACTACACTGAAACTAATAATAATAAATAATAATAATAATATTCTTCATTGTTTAACTACTACTGGATATTTTTTCTTTTCATTAGATTTTTATTACCATAATAAAATAATAATATAATTTTATATAATCTTTTACCTTCATGTAATAATATAATAAATATGTGGTAGCATATGATAATCTGATAAACAAAGGATGTGTGGCAACTGATAGCATATAATTCAGTATACTATTGTGATAACTGATTTATGACCAATAAAACAATGTAAAATTATAATTATTTAATTAAAAGAATACCAATAAAATATTTAAATTCTTAAATATAACTCTCTATTTATCTTTTTGTGCAAAATTATATTTTTGTTTCAATTGTTATGAATATATCGTGATTTCATGCAGTGAAGTGGAGAAATAAACAATCAAGACACAAAAATTTTGAAAAACAAATTTTAACAAAGTTTATTAACAACAACAAATAAAATAAACAATTTATGTACACTATTTATAATGGATATCCTTATTTTAATCTCACATTTTTATCTACTAAGTTATATAAAAATAATTTATAGTTTAGTTATATCTTTATTTATACTTAAGACAAAATATAAAAAAAATGTTACCATTTGGTTTCTCATTATGGTTAACTTATTATAAATATATTTACTTATTAGAAGAATATTTCATCCTTAATATTATTAAACTATCTTATTTTTAAAAAAAAATTCATAGGAAAACATTCTACAGAAAAACAAAATTAACTTTATAATGAGTATGGATTCCTCAAAATATTAAAAAAATTTTCATCTTGCAAAGCCAAAGATGTTACATAAAATATTCATCCAAAATTCAGTACTAGATTTTAGTGTTTTATCACACGATGTTTACTAATCATAATATATTCTTATTTAGCCTTACTTTAGTATGATATAAGTGTAATAATCAATATATTCCTGTTATTCAATGAACAAAAATATACTATGCATATTGTTTATATAATTTACTTTGTACTATTGTATTTTAAAAATATGCAATACTTAGTTTTCTTAAAAAAAAAATAAAGCATTCAAAAATAATCAACATTCTAAAGAAAATATCTTGTTTAGATAGATACTCTATTTTAAAAAATTATATTTCATTTCCGAAAATAAATTCAAAATATATTCTATGATTCTTTCCTTTCTTTAGGATACTTTGGACCTTCAATTTTCAAGTTATAAATTCTATTCCTTCTAAGCAAATAAACCAATCTTATACAAAACGATAGTATAACCTAAGCTCTAAATTATTTATCATTTCTTTTCAAAATATCTTACTAAAACGATGCAGTTACATGAAATAAAGATAGCGAAACAGATGTATAGGATTTAAGGAAGAAAGCTAGAGTATCACTCTGAATATATCTCAAAAAATCATGGCACAGTGCAAAGAGGTATGACCTTTACCTGTCTAATAACCTCTAATACATGAACGATGTTAAAGCTACTTCTTCAGCTTTATTTAAAACATCAAATATTTAAAGACATATACAACACTGTCCAAATAAAATGTGTATCAGTCATAGGGCTTTTTTAACTATGCTGATAACCACATAAAGACTAAATATTATTTCTATTCCTTATCATATCCTATTTTTTTAAAAAATACATCATCTTGGTTTCGTGCTAACTATAGTATTTCCAAGCCACTATCTCAACATTATTTCTCAAGATTTTTCTACATCTTACATCGATAAATAACTATCTGCATTTAAAAAACAATAAATAAAATTCATTGATAGTTTAAAACAATTTCACTGTTCCATAAGAAAAGTTTGCTTACTTCATTATTCTATATGTTTAATCATATACCATCTACTTAGACAATATTTGAATATCCAATAACATGAAAGTTCTAAAAGAATCACATAATTATTTGTTATTATGTTGGATTATATCACTAATATATAAAAAAAAAAAAATCGTCGTATGCATATTTTCAAATCAATCCTATCTCATAATGTTTTTTTTAAAATGTATGAAAATGCGTTACATATAATTAAAACTTTTACACTTCATTCTTAGATTCATAGATGATCTAAAGAAAACAAAATATACATTATAAATTATTAATAGTTATTATTATTACCAAATAACCCTTTTTATCTGGTCATCATTTTTAGTAGGCTTCTTCCATCCACTGGATATAGAAAAACATTGCATACATAAACGAAAAGACACATCCATACGTTTTATTTAAAAATATTCTTATCTAAATTATTATATTATATTATAAATTTTATGTTATTAACAAATTAATGTTTTATGTTTTCCTAATCTTATAAATAGAAAAATTTACATTTAACTAAGTTAGTAAAATAAAAAATTAAAACTATAATTACGTCTTCACTTGACCATAGTTCATGATAAAATCCAAAAATGTTTATTATTTTCTCTAGAGTTTTAAAATGTTCTCCTCCAAGCGCATTAAAGTTTAAAAATAAAAATAATTATTAATCCATTTAGTAAAATTTATAGAAAATAATGCTGGGTCTTTATTGTTCAGAATGAAAATTATTAAACTGTAGTATTAAAGAATTATTCCCACGAAGTTTATTCAATATTCTCTGATGCACCACTCTGTTCAATTTAACTTAAGTTATCCAGTAAACTTTTACACAATATTTGTATTTTCATGGATCCATCCTTTATTTATCTACTATATGTTCATTTTTTTTTATATAGGTTTTATTTCTTAATAAGTTCTTTTTAATTCTTGTAAAATATATATTTAAAAAAAATGTTTCCTTCAAAAAGGACTAAACATTCTATTTCTTTCATTATATTTTATGATAACTCATATGATATAAATATCTTATTCTTTTTTTTTAAAAAAAAAAACTCCTGGATAAGCTTATAAATAATGCGTCACAAATTTTTTTAGATGGCAAATAGTTTTCTGTTTAAGCTTCCTGCATAATGCCCGAATTATTTTTATATGAGTTAGAATAATCCTCCAGTTGAGCATAAATAAAGCTGTATTATAATTTAAACATATTTTATTTCGTAGTATATCCATCTCTATTGCATAGTTTAGGTTAAACTTCAGATAAAATACTCCTGGCAAGTAACTTTTAAAAAACTAGAAAATCATTTCCACGAAGTTTCTAAATATATTATTTTTTTAAAACTCTCTTTTGCAAAATATTTCTAAAAATATCAATTAGTTTTTTGCAAATAAAACTATAAGAAAGTATTAAAAATTGACTTAATAAAAATTTAAAAAATACTATCTCTTTGATAGCTGCTAATATACCTTTCTCTGGTTTCAATACATTATTAAATCTCCTCTGATACCCCTGTGCAATTCATATTTATATTCTGTAAGAATACCTCATTTGATTGGTTGATTCTTACTTTAACTTGAGAACAAATTTACATATTTTCAATTTATAGCAGAATTATATTTGAAAATAAAAAATTATGACGTAATGAACTTAAAATATTATTTAAAATATTACTTTTAAATCAATTATTACTTTATCAAAATTATTTAAACATTTAAAATAACTTTAATAACTTATTCCATTCTTAATATTCAATTTATCTAGTTTTATTTAAACAAAATATTTAATTTTTTTATTAACTGTATTCATCTTTATTACATTATTTAAAACATTACATATGATAGTTAACTTAATATTTATTATTATTTGCTTTTATGATAGGAAATAATTCCATCCAATTCTATAATATAACTTTTAAAATATTTTAAACTTTGTTACTTTAAATACAAACAAGCATGTGTGAAAGTATGTAATATACAAGTCACATGATTAATAACTTTGACAGATGATTTTCAATCTATTTCTCTGCCTAGACTAATAAAATTGCAACACTTTATTATATTAAATAATATAATTATAAAATTTGGAAGAACAATTTAGAAAATATAGAATTAAATACAATTCTCACCATCATAAAGTTTATTTTTAAAATATATTATATTAATTTTGATTATTAAACATAGTTTATAAATTTAAATACTGTATAACATTTATTTATCTATATGTTTAAAACTATTAAAATTGAGCTTATTAAACATACTTTTAAATATTTATAGCTGAGTTATTTATTATGGCCAGCTTTTACAACCATATGAAACAATATTTTAAGCTTTACATAACTATTTTTTAAATGATTCTCTATAATTTTATATACTATGTATTTTCTTTAGCTTCAAATTGTACTTTATATTATATAATTGACAAACTATAATTAATGTATTAAAAGAACATATTCTAAAATTTAAAATTTTTAATAATTGACTGTTATGAACTATTACTGACCTATAGAAAAGGGCACAATATATATATATATATATATATATATAATTTATGTAATCTCATTGGCCTTATAGAAAGGCTTACAAAACTAAAGTTGAGATTGTATAAGTATGTTTTTAGAAAAAAAAAACATTTTAAATTATCAACAAATAAAAGATAACTTACTAACATATAAAAAATAATTTAGAAAAAGACCAAACTAAAATTAAAAATTTTGATCACATTAGGTTAATCTTGGTTGATGTGGAATTACAAATTGTGATAAAATAATAATAAAAATAAATAGTAAGCCATTGTGATTACAATTGTAATCTTAAAATCTCCTCCCTCTATAAAAATAGTAAATAATTTTAATATACTGCAGCTAAAAATGCAAATAGAAAATCATATTATATTATTTTTAATGTAAGGTAAAAGTTCTGATTACTAATTGAAAACAAAACAAAACAGAATTTTAAGTATCTTGTATATATTAGATAAGTCTACACATCCATATAGGAATGATAAAATATATAATTAAAAAGGATTAAAAATCAATTGTTTTGTAGCATAAATGATTAAACGTTATACAAAATTTACTGACAAAGATATTTCCAGAATTATGCTTACAGGATACTTACAAGAAAATAATGCAGAGTTTTATATGAAAGAAATGCAAAAATAGAAAATTTGTGTTATGAATAGTATATAATTTGATATCCTTGCACTACATATAATGTATCAGATCTGGTGTTATTTATACAAAAAGTTGGCAATATGTTTGCGTAATACAAATATGATAATGTCTGTTTATCAAATCATTCTTAAACAAAATTGATATTTGTACTGATGATCAAATAAAATTGTTTTAAACTAAAATTCTAAACCAAATACAATTATTTATTAATAAGTAGGTTTAAATTTAACAATGTAAAATTTCTGTTTAACTCTTCACTTGTTTAAAATGCAAGATTATAAATGGTGTTGCTAACTTTAACTCAGTCTTTTGCAACTATCTTTAGTTATTTAGCTGCTTTTGGGTTTGTTTGATGGCAAAAACTTGAACTAAAATAATATTGATTTATTAATTTAAACAAAGTCTGAAGATGTCAGTATTGTAGACTGAAACCTAACATATCAGCTGGCAATACTGCTGGTTGGTAATTTCTTGTTTTCTTCATATGAGAATGCTTATTATAGATTTTGAGATATCCATGTTTTTATTAGAATTTGAAAATGAAAATATATATATTCCGTAGTTTGTTTACATATTTATCATTATTTTTTTAAAAAAATTTTGTGTGATATTTGTTCTTAGAAGAACAATGTGTTTATGTTCAATTTTTCTCAAAAATATTTATTTTTAGAAAACAAATCAAAAGAAATCAATAATATAAATCTGAAATTGGCTGCAAAATAAGAATTCAAATGACTTTAGCAGACTTTTTGTTACTTTCTGTTAACTTTAAATAATCTAAACAAATTTTTTTTGTGTTTTAGAAACAGAGTTAAATCAAATTAAAATTTTTAATTTAATATTATGCTGCAATTTTCAATAAGAAAGAAATATATTTCAGTTCAATATTTTTTTCTATATTTTAAAATCAAAATAACATTTTCAAAAATAATTTTAATTTGTAAACATACATTTCTAACAAATAATTCAAAATTTCTAAAAATGTAATAAAGAATAAAGATAAATTTGATAAAATAAAAAATTAGAAATTTAATTCAAACAGCTTCTACAGACTATCAAATATATGAACAACAATTAATATTATATATATATAGTTGGGATTTATAATTGTATAATTATATGTCTATTACTATTACAATGCAATAGTATAATACAATTCCATATATGTATATAAATAAATCTCTTTAATTTAATTTTAATTGTGCCAATGTAATTGTTTTTTTTTTATTTTTACAATCAACATATATATATATATATATATATATATATATTAAAATAAAAATTGATAGTTTAAATATATATATATATATATATATATATATTATTTAAACTATCAATTTTTATTTTAATATTGTTATTATGAAATCACCATATTATTTTTTTACTCTAGACTAAATTTATATTAATACCAAGCTTATATTTTTAATCATTGCATCTTAATATTTTTCTAATTTTATTATAATTATTTCTATTAACCATAAAACTAATATAAATCATTAAAAAGTTTCAACTAATTTTTTTCAAATATTTAACAAGTTTTATAAGTATTATATTATATATTTTTTGGATTAATGGAAAAAATGTATAATAAATTTTGACTACAATAATAGAAGAAAAAATATGAAAAAATGTTTGTTTAATAACAAAGATAGTTAGAAAAATCAAGGAATTAATTACAGATTAGGCTGAAAAAAATCACAAAATGCTAATGTTTTTAAAGAGGATATATTTTTGAATCATTATTTTATGCATATAACATTTTCCCATATCTACTGCTTGCTTTATTTATTCCCAAAATCACTGTTAAAAATTCATGTTATTTTTTAAAACAGATTTATCAGGTTTAGTCCCTTTTTTTCTTCTGGAATAAATATTTTTTAAATATTATTAATATCAATTTATTAGCCTTTTGATCAAATTGTCTTGCACATGAACAACATTTAGAATGTTTTTTACTCCACTATTTACACACACAGGCATAATAAATATATGAATGCATATGTATGCACATGCTGATGAAGTAAAATTTTATCATTTAATTGCTGGTATTATTATAGCTAAATAAATTTTCAAAATAGTCTATCAGAATCAAGACTTTTAATGATTCATAATGGATTATACTAATTATATATATTGAATTATATTTTTTTCATGGATTTTTATTTTGATAAAGAATGGAAATTAATGATTATATTCAGGAAAACAGAGATAATTTTCCTTTTGATGTTGCCAGGAAACTATCAATTACTATTAATTGATAGTCCTCCTGAAACTAAATAAGTTTTCTCAATTAATCTATAATAACTCTTTTGTAGAGGTTTATTAAAATAAAAGGAAGTATATATATATATATGTGTATCTGTGATGTTCATTCATGTATGCAAGCAACTACTATTTCTTTTAATTATTTTCTTTATGGTAGTAATACCTATATATGTATATATATAATAAATAATATGGCTATAACTTTAGAACTGTTCATTTATTTAATGGTTTTATTTCTATGATAATTGATCTCATGATCATTCCTAAAACAATACTTAACCTCTTTTACTCATAAAAATATTTGGATCCATATATGTGGAGATGCTAAGATCTCACATGATAGGGCTAATCTATAGTATTATAAATTATTCTTTCCTCATCTATTTAATTTTAAGATCAAGAATTAAAAAAATTCTCATTGGTGCTGCAATAAAAGCATTCAGTAGCCAGAATCCATTTGAATCACTAACAAGCTTTCAGTAAAAAATAATCTTTTAATAATTTTCACAGTTGAAATTATTTAACATATTAATATTGTAGTTGTAACTATTGTGCCTAGATGGAGTGCCAATCCTAGGAATTGTTCTAAGCAAAAGAGGCAATTCAAGGAGAAATGGGATGGTCAAGTTTTTATATAAGAGATGCAAAAAGCAAAATAAAAATGTTTGGTAGATTGTAATTTATGGATAGTAAGAGAATAGTCAAAATAGTATTCAATTGGGTTAAGAGTTTATAAAAGACAGGCAACAAGATGGGTGAGAAAGATAGTATGGTATGCAGAACATTTGGATAATGACTTTACGTCAGTATACTTGTACAAATGGTGAAACAATTGTGTGAGAAGAATTGTTGAATATTATAGTGGCAAAAAATGGGATAGAAGAATAGATGCATTAATAAAGAATAGGAAGTTAGAGAGATGGAGAACTAGTATGGAAAATAAAAAGAGTTTAAATATATATAGATGTAAACCAATTATTGGATGTGAGTTTATTTACAATAATAACAATGAAAGTAGTTTACTGTTTAAGGCTTGAACATAATCATTAACAAGAGAATATACACACAAATGGAGAAATGTGGGTTATTTGGTATGCAAATTATATAAGGAAGGCATGGGACATAATATTAAGCAGCTGCTAATTGATATTAATGCTTAAAAGCAGAAAGGATATAAATAATAATGTGGTGGGAGAATAAATATAAATAAAGTAATTAGACAGAAAGTAGATGCTTAGATTTTATGCTGGGTTTGAAAAAAGATAAGGGGGATTTAGGTATATAAGCCATAGAATGGTCAGAGTTAATGTTGTGGAAATGGGATGGAACAGAATAGAGAAGAATATGGGAAAAACTAAGGATGGAAAATGGAAAGGAAAAGGTAAGGTGGCTAACAGGTTTTTCTGGGCATAGTAGGTGAGATATTTCTGACTTTGATAAGAAGAAGCAATATTGTATCACATCTTATCTACCTGATGCAATAGTATATTCTGTTGATCCTACATTTTTTAAAAAAAAACTTCTTATGACATCTTAAAAGCCATGATGTTAACTTACTCAATATGTCTGATCATAAATTTTACACAATAGCATTAGCTAATGAATCTTGAATCGTTAATGAAAAATGATGTAAACTATATATATATATATAAAAGAGACAAGAAAACAAATAATAAATTACTATTAATTTACAAGTTAAGTAATGCTCATCATGTCATGTAGAATAAAGAACTGATAAATCTCAAACATGTATCTGGAGTAAATATAGTTTACTTAATATACATTTATTTCTGCTATTTGAAACAAAAACTTCTCTTGTTCTTGTATTTATAAAATCATTAATAAAGCAAATGTAATCTAATTTCTTATCAATTTCGTATTCATTTAAAATCATGTCTGAATTTTGTTTAATTTAAACCATGGCAAAACTTTCAAATTGAGTTTAACCATTATCGAACATAAATTAACTTTAACAAACTTTAGTTTTGAAAAACTACATTTGCCACTTGCAAATTTACCAGTAGTATAAATAATATTATTATGACGACTGCAGTATTAAGAGAAAAATTATTTCTAACAATATAATGTAGCACTTCAACAGGTGACAGGTTTTCTGACATTAACTGAAAAACTACTCTCAATTTATCAAATAGCATTTTGGCAACACTCTCTCTACTTTTTTATGATGTATTAGAATATTTTTTAGATATTTAAATTTGTTTAAAAGCTCAATTGTTATCTCAGATTTTAGTTTAGAGTTATTACGGTAATCCTGTTGTTCAAAGCTTTTAGGGATAGAACTCGCAACTACATTTTAAAAAAAAATCTTCAATTTCAAATTTAATTTTGCGCTCAGAATGAGCTTTACCTTCTGCTTTATAATCAACCCGTTTTATTGCTTATATACTCTAGCACATACAATTATTGATTTCGAATGAAAATCCGTTTCAACTTTATCAGCTAATGTGCATCCAAAAAAATTTCAAAGACTTCATGTTTTCTGACATTATTAAGGCTTTGGAGAGCATTTTTAAAAATAGATATGACATTATTCAATTCCACTTTTATATTTTGAAATAATTTATTAAGCAACATTAACTTTACTTAAAAGATAAAAACAAAGCATATGGCTTTATTGCTCAGAGTTAATAAGGAATTCAAATGCCAGAACATTTCCCAATCCCCAAGTCAGACCCAGTGAATAAACCACATAGAGCATCAGAATTGATCTTGGAACCACCCAATATGTGACAAACTGCACAAAGCAAAAGACTAAAAGTTTTATTGCTTAGGAATTCATAAGCAATTCAAGTGCCAGAATAGATCATGGGACCTCCTAATTCCAAGTCAGACATTATACTGCTTTTTCAAATCATGAGAGACTTTTTATGATCCCAGAAATGAGAGAAATCAATTTATTTTGAATATTTTTACCAAGATTCCCTCAGATACTCTCAGTAAATATTCATACATATCATTATCAAATCTGGAAATTAATTCAACAAGCTTTAAAAAATTGTCTTTATTATAGACATAATTTATCAGATGGTATCTGAAAGAGTAAATGTTGTTGTGTTAAAATTGAGCAATAACAATTAATCATTCTATTATGTTCTTTAAGCACAGAACAATTTTTATTGTATTAGATTCACTTTTTATGAAACTTCAAATGATTTTTAGATTATATTTTAAAGATACAAATATAAATGCTTCCAATCATTATATTTACCAGCAGTAAAAGATAATTTTATTTCTATGAAAACAAAGTATGGAATATTTTTTTCTAGAAGATAATAACCATGGTCAATTAATGTGCAAATGGAAATTATTTTTTACTCTCACTAGTGAATCTTTTTTTATGATTTTCAAATTTTTGACATAACATAAAATGGACATCTATCTTGCTAATTCAATGTTCATTTCAAGTTCATCATTTGATTTGTTTTGAAAAGGAAGATGTTAAATCGGTTTTATTTTTACTCTCATATTTACTAATAACAACTTTATTGGAACTGCAATTAAAAGTGCTGAAAATGAGTTGAGAATTTTGGTTATGATTTTTTTTCTTTTGTAATACATAACTGATTTAATTTTACTTATTTAAGAAAAGTCTTATTTTATTTCTGAATATTGCATTTTTTTTTCTTATTTTTATTTGCAATGTTCTGTACTAAATACTTTTATTTTTTATCAGACATGTTAAAATAATTTTCAAGTTAATAAAAAGTTTGATTAACATTCACTATGTAACTAATCTATTTTATTGATATGTTAGCTCTTAATAAATTTAAAAATAGTCACACTTTTGCCCACAGGTTGTGATAAAGCTGAATGCAGTTTATTAAAATAATTTTCTTTAAGTCATTTTTAATGTTATTTTTCCCTTTAAATTCAATGTGTCACTAAAAATGTGATTTGACATAAATATTAAATGAGAAGTTAAAAAAAATTTAAAGTTGTTAATAGCTCACAGAATCAACTTCAAAGAAAAAGATGCATTTGATTAATTTTCTGATTGGTCTATTCTTTGATCTTAAGGATGCTAATAAAACTTGAACATATTCTTCTTATTGTGCTGATGAAACTGAAAAGAAACAGCAGTTTTCTGCATTTAATATTTATAATTAATTTTACAATATATTTCCATAATAATCAATAAAATATAAATCATTTTATGTTTACATTTATATCTTTTTCAAGTAATTGTTACTTTTAAAAATTTTCATTTAACAAATATTTTGCTATACTAAAAAAAAATTATGACAACAAATATATATTTATACACTATCAAAATTTAGCTGAACCAATCTTTAGTGATAATATAATTATAAATATAATTTTAAATTTTAGATCAGTATTTGATAGATTTGTGATTATTTTATAAATATTTATTAAGATTCTAAGATCTAACTTTAAATAACAAAGTTTTTAATTTGCTTCTCAATTTTAATATAGATGACTAAAAAGAAAAAAATCCCACAAAAATTAAGATTATGATTATGCAATTTAGTGTAGTTCATATTTTTAATATTTGGAAGATTCAAATATGATTTTTTTAGAATATTTTTTGTTTGTAAATTTAGACTTGTAACAAACTAATTCGAATTATATTTTATTATAAAGTAAAGATTTAAAAACTAAAATAAATATTTAATTTATTCTCAAATAAACACTAAGTTTTGGTGAAGAATAATTGCAATGTAGAGTAATTAATCACTATCTCATGAAGTTGCTTTGGGTTCATCAGTTTGTTTTTTAAATCAAAAAATATTTAAAAAAATCTTTTTGTAAATATAGTTATAAATATTTTTCACTGATAATATTAGAAAAGTGTCTGATATAAATTTATATAACAGAAATTCAGGAAAAAGTGACATCCATAATAAAAGTGTTGTTGATGTTATTGCCAAACCAGCTATACTCTCTTGTGTATCATCAATTTAATTAAATGTGAATAAAACATAATGGAAATCATTCATGGAAGACAAAATAATGGCAATTGTGACGTATACAATTTTAAATTTATTCAATCATTGTAAAATTTTATACATAATTTAATCGTGGAATTCTATAGTCATTAAGAATATGTTATGAGTAATATTTATAGAATGCTATATCTCTACAAATGAAATATATATACAAATACAAAAACTGTATTAAGAGCAAACTTTATTAATAATAAAAATACTGCAGTGCTTGGCATGCTTTTGACAGATAATTTTCATAAACAGTGAGTGAATAAGACCCTGTTTAAAAGCTAAAAATTAGGATATTATTTGCATAATGCATTAATTAATTAAAGCAGGTCACTTTTTGGGAAGGGAAATTCAGGATTCTGTTCTATTGATGGCATTTGTCCTTGGAGATGTGCCAAGTCTCTTTGATTGTTTGCTTGGTGTCATTGCATTCCTAGAAAACAACATTAAAATATGTAGGCTTGGTTCAATGAGTAGAATTAATGAAATGCTTGAAAAAACAAAACAGATTTAGTGTTCTGAAAGTGTTTTGCTCAGTTATACATGTATTTATACCAAGCCAGTCAGGTAGACAGGTTGGCCCAAGATTCACCATAATAAGCAAACAAGCAGGAAGAATATTGCCATTTGATTTTATATACAATTTGAGAAAGAAGATCTGTTGATAATCTATTTTTTGAATTATTGATTAATCAGTATAAAAGGGAAGGGGTGTGGAATTCAGATCACTGGGTAGGAGTGATAATATTATGAATCAAATGAGTGACTGGGTATGTAGGAAAGAGACAGCCAAGGTTTATTATTAGTTGTTGGGGGTGGGTGTTACATTTATAATAAAAGTTTTTGACAGTTTGAATGATAGATAAATTAAATCCCATGTTGTGCAGGTTAGATATGTATCTGTCAGCATTATTTTATGGACAAATTTGCATTTACATATATATTCAATTTCTAAATAAGAATACTTTAAGCCCTGCAAGTTTGTGTGCTCTTGGTATAACATTTTTCAGGTGTAGAAGTTTGATAAGCAATTTCTAGGTTGATTGAGCCCATGTCTCACTGAATATACAAATTGAAAAATTTGATATTATTATAGTTGTCTTCATTTTCTAGAGACCATTTCAATGATGAATCAAGGATGAGATTCTATTGGATTTGAGTGATGAGAAAATTCAGAGCACAAATGATGACATCATCAACACATCATAGGTACAATCCTCATTTGCACTCCAGATTCTCTCATCACCCAAATCTGATAGGATATTGCTTCATCATTAAAATAAATTTGAGAAAATGAATAGAACTATAATGACTTCAAATTTCTCAATTTGTATATTCAATGAGATACAGGTTCATTCAACTACAAAATGTTCATCAAATCCTTCAATATATTTGGTTTTATACACCTGAAATTTTTTACACCATCAGTGCACAAACTTTCAGGGCATAAGGCATTATTATTTAGAAACATCTGTGTAAATGTGAGTTAGACCATAAAATAATACTGCCACATATATATCTGACTTGCACAACATTGGATTTAAGTTTTCATCCCTCATTCAAACTACCAATGATAAACCTTGGCTGATTTTTTCTTACATATTCAAAGTCACTAATTTGTTTTATAAAATTATGCTCTTACCATTGAGTTGGACTGCATTCCTTTTCCATTGTATCAGTTAATCCATAATTCAAAAGATAGATTACCACTGGATCTATATTCTCAATATTCTCAAATTGTACATACAATCAAATGCCAAGATTCTTCTTGCTCATCTGTTTATATTATAGTGAATCTGGGCCAACTTATATACCTGACCAACTCAGCTTAAATACATATATAACAAGGCAAAAACACATTTGAACACTAAATCTTTTTTTGAGCATTTCACTAATTCTGGCCATCAATTTGAGCCTACAAATTTCAATGTTGCTTGTGCTCAGAATGCAATGACACCAAGCAAAACATCAAAAAAAATTGGCACATTTCCAAAGACAATTATGCCATCAATAGAAAAGAATTATGCATTTCTTTTTCCAAACAGTGACTTGTCTAACTAATTATTGCACTATGCAAATGACATGCTAATGTTTTAGCTTTTAAACAGGATCTTATACCACTACCTCTTTTACAAGCATTGCTACATTTATGACAATTATCTGTTGAAAGCATGCTACATTCTACAATATTTTTATTATTTATAAAGCTTTGTTCTTAATACAGTTTTTGTATATATATATATATATATATATATATATATATATATATATATATATATATATATATATATATATATATATATATATATGAATATGTTAGGTATAATTTCATTAAGCAATTTTGAATATTTTATGTATTTAATTTTAGATTAAGGTCAACTCACAGCAGACAATAGAATCAAAAATAAAAGCAAGATAAAAGACATTCCTCTAATGTCATATGAATGTCAATCACATGATATCAATACTGAGTTTACAATTTTAATACTGCATTATTTTAAATATGATGTTTTAAATATATATAATACAATGAAATTTTATAATATAAAAATTTAACTAATACCTGGCTTTAATAAAGAAAAAATAAATGATGTTTTTATAATTTATTTTTGTATAATTTGGTAATGTTCTCCTAAATAGAAATTGACACTCTTGTGCTTATACAGCATAAGCTATTTTTATGTTGATCTTGATAAAAAGTAAGCATATATTTATTTGCTTACATATTTCTCTTTTTATAAAATTATTAAATATTTATTTTTTAATAAGGATATGATATTTACAAAATTTTTTAGAAAAAATTATTTTTGAAATTTTTTGTCAATAACTGTATTAATGTTTTTTATTGTTTTTTAAATGGGAAAGTTGATTTGTTAAGATTGTAAAGATATTTTTTATTCTTTGCACATCTTGATTTTAATGAAATTTAATTAAAAATAATTTTTTTCATTAAATACATTTTTTAGACTGAAGGCTGATAGGAAGTTTTTTTATGTTGATAACATTATTATTTTTTATGTACAAAGTTAATATTTTATTTTAATGATTATTTTAATTATTTGCAAAAATGATTTTAGCAAAACAGTATATCTAATAAATTAAAATAGCAATGGTGCACAAACAATATGAAAAGTTATATTTAAAATGCACACACATATTTGTAAGTTTAATACATTTTCATCTGCATTTTATTTTAGCCAAAATTTTTAAAATGTAATCTTATTGGTAGAATATCTTTTTAGTCAATAAGATATTAATTATAATAACAAAAACAAGTTGGGTGCTGAATGACAGATTTTTTCTTTTTACTAATTTGCTTTAAGTCATGAATTAATAAAATATCTTTCTAATGGATGTGGGAAAACAACACAATGCATTATAGAACAACAATTCATGGAATTATCTGTTTAAGGTTTGTTATGGAGCTGATAATCTATCTTGGTCTGAAAAAATGCCTTTTCTGACATTTATGTGTGATAATTCAGAATCATTTGCATTGTGACAAGCATGTGGCATTATCTTTTTTTGTAAATTGCATCTGCATTATGGCATTATATTGACTAAAACTTAAAGAACTTTTACATAGTTTTGTATTGAATTGTCCCATTTTAAAGCAATTGATTCTATATTTTAGTTTTCATTTTTATTAATAGATAGCAGGGATAATTAAAAAATAAGAAAGTACTAAAAATTTGGCTGACATTAACCACTTTATATTATGAGAAGGAAGTTTGTTTATGTATTTCTATAGTCAATATTTAGTACACAATATAAATATAACAATATATATATATTAAAATAAATGCCTTTATTATGCACTAAAAAGCCCAAAATAATTATTTTCTTCAATCACAGTTTTTATATTTAACATGAAATAAAAGCATGGCATGTTCAGAAATAAATTAATTCAATTATTAATTAGTGACTGAATTAATTAATTTCTGGATAGCTCCTACTTTTAATTCAAATTAAGTATAAAAATTAAAATTGTGCTTAAAGAAAACAATTATTTTTGACTATTTAGTGCACAGTAAATAAAAGTTTATATATATATATATATTGTGCCCTTTTGTATGGGTCTCCATAAATTGTTGTATCCATCTATTTAAAAAATTTTAAATTTAAGCTATATTTAGCTATATGGTGTTAATTTTGTTTATAACAATCTTTTAAAAAGTGTAATTAAAGTAATTCATGAGTATTTGATATGTAAAAATTGTGCTGATGTTGAGAGAGACGTTTCAATGGGATGATAATAGTATACGGTTGGGAAAACTGGCCATAAGCAATACTGCATTAATAAATTTAATAAATAAATGTTTAAAGTTAAAGTTTTAAAAGACAAGTTAAAATTAAATGCATATATTTATTTGTTGATAAAGATTAAAATTTAATAAATGAATATAAATATTTTAATTATTAGTATTCCATGATAGAAGATTAATATTTGATTTTAATAATATCGAATTATTATTTTAAAAGCTGTTATAATATATTATTTATTTTAAAAATATTTATTTTTAAAAAATGAATTGTTGGTTTATTTTTAGATTATTACAAGCGTCTGTAGCTTTGTTGTAAAAAAACAGATGTTAATTAGACACATATACACATGCTTGGAAGTTTTTTTTAGTAAAGTTGCGAAGCTATTTTAAAAATTCTGTTATAAAATTTATAAATATTATTTTGGCTATCATGAAATAAAAATAAAGATAATTAATATGAAATATTAAATCTGATTTTTAAAATACTGCTTAAAAACATAACGAATAAAAATAGACTTAATTTATTTATAAAAATAATCTTATCAAAAGTTAAAAATGAAATTAAGTAAGAAAGTATATTTTAAAAAATGTTTAATGGATTTAAATAAACAATAAAGATTGATTTAAGAATTTGATAATGTGGTAAATAATAAATATTTAATAAGTCATTATTTATTTTTAATTCTGTCTTGTTGGTGAAATATGTAAATAAGCTAGCAAGTCGATTGTTTAATTCACCAATCAAGTGGGAGTTTTCTTCCGGTATAAAACCAAGATTCAATTGTTCGGAGGGGACTTGTGATTGAAATTCTTAAAGTAAAAGGTGCTATTAAAAATAGCTAAGTAATTATAGACGCTCTCAAAATCATTTTAAAAATATAAGAGAGTAGTTTTTTTAAAATAATTTATAAAAGTTACCGATAAATATGCAGTGTTAATTTATTATAGTTCCCTATTGATCGTTTCCTTATTGAAGCTCAATTTACTATCAAATAATCATGGGGACATCATATAAGCATAAAATGTGTTGGAGACTTTATACTGAAAATTTAACAAACGCTGGATTGACTAGGAGAGTCATTAGATGCCTAATAGTAATACGTTGGACTTTGTATAAATTTAAAAGCTAATGGTAGTTAATTTTATAAAATAGATATTTGAAAAAAATGAGAAATACTTCTTTATGAAGCAAGTATTTGTAAATTTTAAATTTAAATATATATCTTGGTAAAGATATAATATGTAACAGTAATTGTATAAATATTTGCCTTGTTAAGTCTTTATGGTGTAAAAGACTAAATTCTGACAATTTTAAAAGGCAAATAAATTGGAGATTTAATAAGTAAAGAAACACTTATAAGTAAAAATTATTGTATTATTAAAGTCTGAACGCTGGTCGTACAAAAGACTTTAAAAGTAATCTTACCTGAATATCTATTATGGAATGCGCAAATCTACGTGGATATCCAAATCAAATCAATTAAAATAATTAAACAAGAACTTTTGTAAATTATAGACTAATTCTAAAAAATAATAACTTTTAATAATAATATTTTTTCCTTAAGAAGAAAAGAATACGGATCCTATAAACTATTTTAATTTTATTTTGTTTATGGTGGAACCGACTTTGACTTTTATTTTTATTTTTTTTAAAAAAGAACGTTTTCATTTATTCTATAAAAACTTTTAAAAAACACGTGATGTACCGGAAAAGGAAGTAATGTTTGGTGAAAATTTGTGCCTAGGAAAAAGAACAATTATAGCTGGAAGAATACACCATTGGATGCTATGTAATATGTTTTAATTATTAACTAACATAAATATTTAATTAATTATTGATTTATTAAAGATAGGAAAGGTACATTTACATTTTTTTTAAAATAATAACTAAATACTAATATAATTTTTTTATTGCATAAAGTTTATTTTATAATTATACAACACGTAATATTTTAAAGAATAATTGTTGAGTGTAAATGTGAAATTATTTTGTAAAACTGAAATCTTGGAAGACATCGTGTGACGGACTGGACATTGAAGTATCATTTATGGTAAAATTGTGTAATAATAATAATAATTTGATGTATTTACTATGTTTTCTTTAGATCAACCAAATGTTATATGATTATTGAATGGATGTATTAATGTTTAAATAATATACACGCACAAGATTAATAATAGCAGTTTTATTTTAATATGCATATTTTAAATTGATGATATAAATTTAGTACAACGTAATATGAGAACTTAGAAATAATTATATGATTCTTTCGTGAATAAATTTTAATGTTTCTGTTACCATATTAGGAATTAGATATTTTTATTAGTGTTAGTTATTTATTTTCTTTTCAAGTTAGTAAGAAGTATATAAAATCTATATTTTATTTTTATTTTTATTAGATAAGTTACGTTAATTTTACATAGAAATTTATATTTTTGATTGAAGGCTTATTGTAAATAGAGGATGAGGTATAGGAGAGTTTGGATCGTTATTATTTTGTTTTAAAATTGATCATTTGTTTTTCTGAAATTAAATATGGTTAGAATGACTTTTGTAGATAGAAGTTTATTTGGAAGGAATAAGAATAACATGTAAAGAAGAATAATGATTTAAATTGGAAAAGAATCATAGAATTTTATTTAACATAATACTTTGTCAAATTTGAAATTGTTGAATAATTTTAAATATTATTTTTTAAAAGTACATATACGTATTGCATATTTTAATAAGACATGTAGTATGACATTATATCGGAATGAAATAAACAGTGATAGTCAATAATTGTTGTTATACTGCAAAGTTATATCAGTTGATACATTAATTAATATTTGAGTCATATTGATAATAAATGTAATACAGCCTTATACATTATAATATAAATAACAGTAGGACTTATGTGAAATAGCATTTTTAATTATTAAAGTTTGTTTATTTACATACATGCTACATGAATGATATTTCACATAAAACCTTTTCCTTATATTAATTGATAACAAAGGATGTTTATTTAAATTAAAGTCATAAACTTAATTGAATTTTATTGATAAAACATTTTCTGAAATGTATAAATTATCTACTTATGGTTATGGAAATAATAACAGTGTAAAAATCTTGTATTATTATTTTTATTTTTATTTTGTTTAGTTTCTTTAGTTCCATTTAAATGTAAATAGTGTAAATAAATTATTTGTTAAAGTTGATGTAAATAAATTTGTTAAGTTGTTTAAAAGATGTGTTGAATTCATTATTTTACACCACAGCATTTAACAACAGATAATTTGAATGTACATAATATTTGCACAATATGAACTTATTATTATTATTATTTTAGAAAGAAACACAGTATTTTCTTAATATAATTTATAGAAATTGATTGACATTAACATATAATATTATAATGGTCATAAAGTAATTATAATGCACAGTATAAGAGTATAATACTATTTATTGCCACAAATTGTTAAATTATAAGATTTTGGTTTATTTTAAAATTAAGATACTATATGGAGATGAAAGACATGTATATGATTTATTTATTTTCTTAGTGATTAATGGTATAACCCAATAGATAAGATTAAGATATACCCTAAAGATTATTATTGTTAGTGATTATTATTAGAATAAGTTAGGTGTATTTAGGTTTGATATTAAATCCCTTATCATTCCTATCTACATGAATTATTATTACTTTAAGATAATTAGAAGAACCTGAGATCATTTTAATTATATTTCCTTAACAATAGTTTGAGATTTATTTATCTATTATTATTAAAGATAGTTCATTTATAAAAGTCATAAGAGTGCTGTAGAGTTAGTAATGAGATAATAAAGAAGTAATAGTATTCTTATGCCATTGAGACAGTGTCTTGGAAAGACATTGACTCAATGTAAGTCCAATTACCAATTGTAACTTCACTTCACAGTCTCATGATTTTAATTAAATACTTATTTAATTGGTACATAATATTGAATATATTAATTTTTGATAAGTTTGTAATAAATCTGATAAGTTATAATATTATAAAAATATATTAAAGATAGTTGTACATATTTTAGCTGAGCATAATGATTTGATTGAGCTAGTCATATTTTGAATTATATCATATATCGAGAAGTGAGGGTACAATATATATATATATAAATATATATATATATATATATATATATATATATATATATATATATATATATATATAATTTTTAACTTTTTAGTATTGAGATATTTTTGTAATTACTCCTATTTCAATTTTAAAACATACAAAAAAAATAATATCACAGTTTATATATTTGAAAGGAAATTCTTGTTCTTAAAAAACAAATTTCAATATTATTTTGTTTAGAAAGAAAGCATTCTTTAAAAAAACTTTTATCTTCAAAAAAATTAAACTTTTATCCATTTTTTTATAAAAACAATTTTTACAATAAAACTAAGATATACTATTATTTCTATTTTAATTGACTATAAAGGCTTTAAAATATTGACTTCCAATGCACACCTATGAAAACTTAATGAATCTAGATCACGATGTCTTGAAATTTGCCCATTATTAATAGTATACTGGATAAATGCCTGGACAATTCTAAAAAAAATTCTTTGCAATAATGAATTGTCATTTATTTATAGCATATGTACAAAATTTGAAAAAAAATCCATTTGATAGAAGCATTTTAAAAATCAATTAAAAACTTTCATTATTTGAAAAATATTGTTTAATAATAAATATGCAAAAAATAAATTTTATTTTGCTATGAACTTTATTTAAGCTGGAAGCTACACATATAAAAATTTAACCTTATGATTTGAATCTGAATTTAAAAATAATCAGTATCTTCATATACAGTCATTAAGTAAATCTATGAAATTATTTTAATTGTGTGAATATGTTTTAATTACTTTACTCTTATAACAATAAACCAGTTTTAAAAGTGAGGTTGGAATACCAAAAATAACATATATTATGGATTAATTATTTATATCTGAGAGGATCTGTTTTATAATTAAATAAATGCTTATTATTATAACTATATTTTATTGAACAAGATACCAAATTGAATATTTTATTGACTTAAAATAACCTAAATGGATATTAGTTTGGAAATTATTTGGATAGCAAATGATTTTAGTAATGCAAATAATATTCACAGCATTTACTTAAAAGAAGGAGGTTTAGAAAAGCTCATTAATATAATTATTATATTTTCCAAATAAAAATATATGTTTACTAAATTTTATATTAGTGTAAACAATAAAGAATAATTTTAATATCTCAAAATTAATTTACAATAAGTTTTGATTAATATCATCATTTTCACATATATTTATTTTATATATGATAATACTTTTATTTGTTCTTTTAGTCAAAATAATAACGTTTATGTTAGTTTTAAAATTGATTTGGTAAACTAAAGTTTTAATTTCCTAGAGCTTGATCATTATTTTATTCAAGACCCAAATGGATGACCACGAGAGCAATTATATTATCTCTTCTTTATTATAAAATTTTAATTGGTATTAATTTATCTATTATGCTATGTGCACATAATACAATTATTTATTGAAATTCTTGTGTACACTAATAACTTTGTATTATATTATTAAATAAATATATATGTTTTATTATTAAAAAGTTAATATATTTTTTTGTTTTAGTTTATCTTTGATGTTGCAATAATCTACAAGAGTTTTTGTGCATTTCCTGAATTTAAAATGTCGAAAATATTGTCAACCATAAATAAAATTAATGACAACATTTGGAACGTACGTAAAGCGTTGGTGGCCTAGTGGTTAGCATAGTTGCCTTTCAAGCATCTGGCCCCGCTCCCTGGTCAACGCTTTGACATATGAAAAAACAAAACATGCATCTATCCATCAACATTAATTTTTTTGGAGGTCTTTAAGGATAATCCATTTAGATAAAAATTTAATTGTCTGATACTAAAACAGATTATGATAGAATTGTTAGTCAAATAAAAGTTTATTATTATATAAAATTGGACACCATAATATCTGGTCACACTTATAGGCATCAGCCCAACTTAAGGATAAATATATATATCTGAGGGACAAAAAATATATATATAATGGCAATTTATTTTATTTGCTATATTCAAAATAAAATTATTTACTTTTAATATTATTTTGTACAGTAACTTTTAGCAGTTCTATGTATTTTTTAAATTGATTACAGCTTCTCGATACCTCAAAAAAAAAAAAAGTTTTTTGCATGTAACGCCGCACTTCTTTTATCTTTTTGACATTTGTTGTGCTAGATTTTAATCTTTCTCTTGCTTGTAAATTTTTCTTTGACTCATAAATTTATAGCACAATTCTGAGATAAATTTCTTCTGCGAAATTTAGTGATTTAAAATTTGCTGATCGGATTGCATAGCCAATACAAAACTCATCTTTAAGCTTTAATTTCTCTGACATTTTCTGTTTTTCTCTTTTTTGACTTAGAATAGTTATAATAATTTAAAAATGGATGAATGAATAATTTTTGAATTTACAGAATTTAATATATAATCAGTTTATTTAATGATGATTAATAATTCTACACTGTATTAAAATTATTAATATCAGGATATTAATTATGTACCGACTGCTTATTATAAGAGGATAAACTGGAAATGAAGTGATTATTTTATCATTAATAATTAAATCTATTGCTGTAATATTTATTTAAATATTAACGCTCTATATTATTAAATAAGTACTGTTTTTGAAGATACTCTTGAACATTTTATTATTATATAAAATTTTCTTTTATTTGTTAACCAAATGGTTTTAGCTTTCTTCAGAATTATTTCATAGAAGCTGTATTAGAGAATGACAGCTGATAATGAATGTAACTAATATGCTACAAGAATGGGTGTTATTACTATTATGATTTAAAATTAATATTTAAAGGATTGTTTTGTATATTGAGATATTCTAAAGTACTTGATAGGGTAAGTAGAAGTGATAACTCAAGGCATTCATATCCAAGATTATTTATTCAATTCAAATTCTAACTAGAATAGATTGATAATGCCTAAAGAATATCTATGATACATTCTCTGATGATCTCTTGTCTAGGGTATTAAGCAAGCCATGTACATGATGTTAATCATAATGCATCATATAAGGATTGTAGCCATTGAATTCTACCAGGTTCTTATATATAATTTGTGGTGACTCAAATTGAAGTAGCCACTAGATATCATCATGCTTAGTCATACTACTATTACTTAATGTTAAATTGCTAATATTTCTACCATTATAATATATATATATATATATATATTGAAGCAGTCAATCTTAAATTTCTACCATTATAATATATATATATATATATATATTGAAGCAGTCAATCTTAACTTTATATTGAGCTTCATGATGTCATCTACTGACCTGTATTCAAACCCTATTTTCCATCCCGCTCCTTTAGTTGTGTATATGTATTTTATGTATATATATATATTTGAGATGTGCATTTAAAATTATAAAAGTTTAACATTTCAATATTTATTATTACATTCGAATATCAGCCTTTCAAGTTAATTGTGCAAATGCTTTGCGAGTGTTAATAATAAATGAATACTTTCTGACTAATACAAGATATAGAATTTATGCAGGAATAAAAAGGAATCCTCTTATTCCTACAACTCAAATATTTATATATGAGCAAATCTGAAGTACTGGCACAGAAAGTGTGACAATAGAACAGTCACTTTAAATTACTATATACAATGACTGTTCTATTGTCACACTTTCTGTGCCAGTACTTCAGATTTTCTCATATATAAATATTTGAGTTGTAGGAATAAGAGGATTCTTTTTATTCCTGCATAAATTCTATATCTTGTATTGGTCAGAAAGTATTCATTTATTATTAACACTCACAAAGCGTTTGCACAATTAGCTTGAAAAGCTGATATTTGAATGTAATTACAATTGTATACAGACGCTATAAAAATAAATGCTTATTTATAAATATTTATTATTATTAATTTTTTTTATTAATTCTTTTCTTCACATTAAAAATGTATAGGTGCAGCTCAGATATATATTATAAGAGCAAAAATACTAACAAAATATTGATTTTTTAAAATATTTCATTATATTTCATTTTTAAAACTTTTTCTTTTGAAATTGTTTTTTCTGTTAAGCTGTATATTTTATAAAATCCAAGATGGAAGATGCAACCATTAATTGTCCAAAAATAATTAAAGGAGTGGAAACATAATATTGTTTTAATCTTGGGATGGTATTTTAATTAAATTTTTACTGAAAATAAAATGGAAAATGGGATTAATGAATTTTACTTTTGTATAAACATTTTTGTCAAATCTATTTTCAATCTGGAAAAAAAATTGAACATATTTTGAAATGTTATCTAATGTTTACATCTTCAAACAATGAACAAAGAAAACTTAAGATTTTAGATTAAAGATTAGATTTGAGCTAGAAATAAATTAAAAGTATTCTTCAAATACCTGGGCAGGAGTATAGATTTAAGCTAGAAATAAATTAAAAGTATTCTTCAAATACCTGGGCAGAAGTATAAAATGGACTGGTTTTAGATACCAAGAGATTAGCTATTATTGAGAGAACTGTGCTGTTATAACTCATGCTGGTTTGAAATTTAAAAATAATGATTGAATAGAAACCTATTACCTTTCTGATCTTTGAGGGTCATCTGCCACTGCTGTACCATCAGGCTCCTGTTAAATGAAGGAAAGCCTAAAAAAGAACTCTGGGATGCTGAATTGAAGCTGGCTGTCACCAAGAAGAACTCACATGGATCCATTAAATGCCGTACATTGAAAATGGATTCTTAAATTGTGCAAGGTAATGATTTTCATAGCACTGAAAGTAAATCTAGCCTAACTAATCTCGAAGTTACTATCAAAATTTTTCTTAATGTATGATTTAACTTTGTGCCTTTTTTAATATGTAAATTGATCTCAAATAATTTCTATACATTTAATTCTCTTTCATATGTTCTAACTTTCTTTAACTTTGGTGTGATCAATTATCTATATGTATTTATTATTTGATTTTATATCTCTGTTTTGCTTATTATTAATATGCCAATCTCAAGTAACCTAGCAAACTTAATTTTTAAATCCATCTCTCTTTTAGTCTTTTAATTAAACCTCCATGGATTAAAGTTATAAACTTCCTTAGATTATAATGTATGATTAATTAATATGTTCACCAGATTGTTTTTACAAATCAACAATTTATGTTCCTTTTAGTATAAAACTTATTTGTTTAATTCTAGGTAAACTGAAGTAATTCTACCCAGGGTAAATCAATTACTCAAGCTAATTAATGCTTTAAAATCTTTTAAAATGGTATTTCTTCAACTCTGAAAGCATAACCTATAATTTATTTTCTATATATAACTGCTGGTTTTTACTTTGTTTTTCCATACTCTTAAAATATTAAATGCATAAATATTCTAGTTGTTATGAAATATACGAAGGTGGAATTGAATCATTTTTAAATAGCAGAAGGGGAAGGGGGTAAATTTTAAAGTATATTTTACTATTTTAGTTAAGCAATATCTTGTATGTGTGTGTATATATATATATATATATATTCTAACCATTGTCCTCGCGTGCAGCTCCACTACACCTCAGGCCAATCACATTGAGGGCCACAATCTAACCCTTGTAAATGAATCAGGCCAATCTAACCGCCCCATTCCCACATCTCCACTTCCCCCACATAAATACAATATAGTGAAAATCACCTGACCGGGTTCTAGCTCTAATAATTAATGAAATATTCAATTAAATGCTTTACTAGCTCAAGTTTCTTAAAATTAACTTAGGTTCTGTTTTAAACTAAATCAAATAAATATTCAGGAATTCATGAGACTAGAAGTGGAAATACGGGTGACAAGGTAGATTACATTGAGACAATATCCCACCGGATACCACCTCAATGGCATAAGAACACTATCCCCCCTTATACTACTATTACATATAATAACTACATAGTATTCTTATGACTTCCGCAACTTCTAATCACTAAGACTCATTTAACAATTAAAGTATTAATCTTTTATCTCTAATAACAATAATAGTAATCATCTAGCTCAAATGAAATAATCTCAGGTTCTTAAATTTATTCGTATGTTAATAACATATGGTAGCAAAATATGATAAGGGATTTTATGTCATAATCTACTACTCTGAAATTAGATTAATAATAAAACAATAATAATCACAATCTTTATTGCCTAATCCAACTAGTACAGCTTTTCTTTTATCGCAAATTTATAACCGTAATAAATTAGTTAATAATCTAATATCCCCTTTTTTTTATCTTTAAGTAATAAAATAAATTAATAAGTGGCAGTGTTTAGATAATCTGATAAATAAAGCAAGTGGCAACTAATAGCATATAATTTAGCAAAACCTTATGATAATGGATTGATGACCAGTAACGCAATGCAATTTATAATTATTTAATTACAAGAACATCAATAAATATTTAAGATTAAACATACTTCTCTATTTATCTTTTGTGCAACAATCATATACTTAGTTTAATTGTTGTGAACATACTCTGTGAATTCATGCAATGATGTAGAGAAACAAAACTCAGACACAAGTTTTAATAAACAAATTTTAAAATTTTATTAACATCAATAAAAATAAATAAATAAAACAAACAAATCTATTTACATCTATTTACAAGGGATATCCTCATTTTTCTTTACACTACAATAACTGAATTATACACATTTATATTTCTTTTATCGTTAATTAAACTTATTATGCCTTTTAAAAATTATTTATTTATTTCTCATTAGGTTTATCATATCACTTATTTTAACTATTTTATGGGTAACATCATTCTTTACCTTTTAATATTAAAGTTACTGTATTATAAATTATCTATGTGGATAAACATCATTTATAACATCATAATTTTACAATCAATATGGTTTTTAAAAGAAATTACATTTTCTTGTAACTTTATATAAGTCACTCTGCATATTATTCAAATATTATTATTACTTTTAACGTTTATTCACCAATGCTCATAAACTATAATACGTTTATTCCATAAGCCATACTCATGTATAATACTATAACACGGGTTTAATTATCACCTGTTACAGTTTCACATATACTATAATTATCGAATGTTATTGTATTTTTTAAATATGCAATACTTATATTTTTTAAAATATAATTAACAATAAGAAAACGTGAAATTATATTTAATATCTTTGTATATTTCTATTTGGATATACTTTTATAAAATTATAGTTCATTTCTTAAAAAAAAGAATTAAAATAATTCTCTAACTCCTTCCCTTCTTAGGATATCTGCATCTTTCTTTCAATAATCATAATCTACTCTTCGTTAATACTTAACTATTCTTATTCCAAATAATAGCATGACATACATTCTAAAATATCTATTGTTTCCCTTTTAATAGACTTATCAGATAACGATGTAGTTGCAAGAAATACAGATAAAGATAGCGAAAGATGTATAGGATATCGGGAAGATAGATAGATAACTTATCCGCAATATACTTCAAAAATGTATGGAGCAGTGTGAATAGGTCTGACATTCATTGTCTAATAACCTTGGCGATAAGCATGATGTGGCAGCTATTTACTCAGTTTTACCAAACATCTAGTACGACTCACAAGAAATATATAAAATACCACTGTCCAAGACAACATGTGTACCAGTCATAGGGCTTTGTTAACTACGCTGATTAACATCTAAAATACATATTATTTCATTCCCTGTAGCATCCTAGTTTTTAATACATCCTCTTGGTTTCCGAATCACCACGTACTACCAAGTCACTACCCAAACTATCTCTCAAGATTTTTACTGTATCCAACATCGATAAAATACTAACTACTTTTTAAAACAATAAACAAAATTCACTAATATAAAACATTTCCCTATTCCATAAGAACAATTTGTCTTGCTTTGTTACACTGTAGGTTCAACATCTACGTTTTGTTAAAATAACATTTAAATATCCCAATCGGAAAATTAATAGAAAATATCACATAACCATCGGTTATATTGAACTATATTAATAACACATAAAATGATTATTGTATGCATATTTTTTAAAAATCTAATCACATCTCAAAATGTTTTAGAGTGTTGTTTTCAAAATGTGTTTTACAACAATAATAACAATAAAACTTTTGCGCTACATTCATTCGATTCTCAGCTGATCTAAATAAATAAAACATACATTATATATCGTTAATAATTATAAATGTTACGAAAAACAATCTTTATCTTCCTATCAGAGTTCGTAGTAGGCTTCTTTCTCTTCGAGCATCGCAAATATACAAATTTCCACATACATACAATTTTATTTTAAAATTCAAAATCAAAACATATTATTTCATATAATGTTATATCACAAATTAATGTATTTTGTTTTCCCTATCGCTATCTAAAACTTAATGTTTAACTTAGATTAGTAAAGAAAATAATTCAAACCATAATCACATATTTTTCTGACGGTAAATCTTGGTTAGTCCCATAATATTTATTATTTCTTCTTTTATCCGAATGTTCTCCTTTCTGCTTATTAAAGTTTTAAATAAATTAGTTCATTTAATAAACTGTTTAGATGATCTTTAGTTTTAGTGTTTAATTCAAAATTATTAAAAAACATTTTATTTAGTTATCCCACGAAGCTTTTTAATGTTCTTGCGAATATTACCTCGGCGCGTTGATGCATCTTTATTTCTAGTTAAACTACAATTATTTAATAATTATGGTACCAATTGTGTTTTCCATGGATCCCATTTTTTATATTTCTCTTCTGTAAAATATAAACTTCATTTTTATTCATTATTATTTTATAGACACTACTTCCGATCTTTAACTATTTTCTAGAGTATTTTCTCCAGTCATCTTAAAGAAAGCACTTCAAACTACTTCAATATTAAAATTCCTTTTGTCCATTTATTCTTATACGAATAATACTTATTTTTATTTTCCATTATCTTCATTAACTCTGCGCACAATGTCCTTTCATTGATTTTATATGCATGAAAACAGCTTTCATAGTGATACGCTATATAAACTATATCAACGAATAACATTAACATATTTGGAATATTATAAAATTTACAACTTGGTTTTAAGAATCTATCCATTTTCTATTGAAAACTCTGATTATATTTCAATAGAATCCACTGGCAGGTTACTGTAAAGTTAGTGAAACATTACTATGAGAAACTTTTTTTTAAATTTTATTCTAAGATTCTCTTCGGATGATTTTTAAATTGTCAGTTGGTTTCTTTCAAAGATATTATTAAAAATGATAATAAAATTGACTAATAAATTGAAGAAAGAAAAAAATTTTTTAGAGAGCTTAAAATTTTACCTCTGCTCTGGAGTCAACACATTTTTGTTCTCCCCGTTTATACAATTAGTTGGCGTGATTTTGGTTGTCTGCCAAGATCTATTTTTTTATTCGTCAATTCCTACTTGGATTGATAAACAATTTCTAAAGTTTTGAAATCATGATGTAATAGACTTAACTGTTAACTAATTATTATTTTTAAATCAATTATTATCTATTACAATTTAACTATCTTTAAAATAATTTTGAAACAATAATTAATAAAATGCATACTACTTATTTTTATTATGATGTGTGACAATTCTATCCACTTCTATAATATACTATTTAAATATTTTTAATTATTAGTATTAATTTAAACTGGTACTTATACATAAAATATTCCAGACAGTCACGTAGTCATTTCCGGTGTTTAGTCTAATTTTATCTGTCTGAATAAATTTGCTACTTATATTATATAAAATAATTCTATAAAAGTTTGAAAAACAATTTAGAAAAATATAGAATTAGATACAATTCTCACCATCACAATATTTATTATTAAATATATCATATTAAAAAAATTTCCTGCTTAATATAATCTATAATATTAAATACTATATAATATTAATTTTAAAATTTTTTAGTAATTGACCATTTATAACCATCATTGACCCATAGAAAAGGGCACAATATATATATAAGTAGCATAGTGTATTATTTGTATAAATTATGGCATTCAAACAAGGGTCATTTATTTTAAAGCAGTAAATTCTATTCCATGTTGTTAATGACATTGATCTGTACTGTGTTACTGACATTCGGCTCCTCTTCATGAATTTATAAATATATGATGTGTTTCTAATCTGGGGTTACAACAAGATCAAACCCATAGATTTTTTCTCATGTCTTGTCCTGTGGATAGTTGAGATTCCCAGGACCACTTTCTTCATATAAAAGGCCTCTACATGGCAGTGACATCCACAGCATGCCTAATCTGCTTTTCTTTAAGTGCTTCCCTACAATGGGGGTCTTAGACTTCGTTTTCATCCAGAAGCACAACTTTTTCCTCTTAATTCTTCACTATTGTCAGTACTGCCACTTTTCCATTTATTATTATTTTTGCTTCATGACCCAGTTTTAATGCTGTAATATTAAAATTGTGCTCTGCTTAAATATATATGTAAACTCCAAATATTACTAGTTTTATTATACAATCCCACCATTGTAATTTGTTATTTATGTATTTAAGAGTATCTATATGCCTTGGGGGGAAATAAAGCATTCTTCTTACTAGTGATAATCAAAAGAATTTTCAATAAATATTTTGTCATATAACTAAATTTAATTTTCAAATGTGTTTTATTTATTTTCATGACCTCAATTGTGTGAAAATAATTTTTTTTATATATACAATGAATCTTGGAAAGCTCCCCAAAATAATATTAGTCACCATGTTTCAGAACTGTAAACCAAAGTGTTAATAGCAATTTTATGTAATCTTTCTAATAATTGATTGGCATCTTAATGCTGTACCCACCAAAGATGTGTGATAATGTATATATACTATTTAATTAATAAAAGAGTATATGAGAACCCTTAGTGTAAACTTCACTATGTAATTATCTACTATTTAGTAGACCGCTTGCTCATTCACACACATACTAATTTATGCAATTAATTCATAATGTATTGTGCCAGACTATAAAACATCCATGCACAAGATGGCTGTAGGCAACAATTTGGCACAGCTAACTATATTGAATTTATTAAATAAAAAAAAGAGAGTTGGTCTATACTAGATTCCCATCCCCTTGCATACATAACTAACACCTGTATATTAGTTATTTTGAAATAATGAACACACACTATAAATGAATCATATTTATTGTAAATGTTCTAATATGTATAGGTATAAAGATTTTTGTATATTTATTTTTTTGATAATTTTAAAATGTTTTTTTTTATAAAACAAAAAATTTTTTTTGACTGAAAAGTATCTTCCATTTAAAAGGTGGATTTAATTAATCTTTGTCTTTCTATTTTTACATTTTTTGTATGTAATCAGGTAGAGTAATTTTTTTAATTAATTTGTAAATCAAATTACAAGTATGTTATCTAAAGAATGTGGGTGGTCTATTACTCCAATATGGAGTCTTGAATCCTACAAAGAAAAAAATAGGAAAGAGATTTTTGAAACATAACTTATAAAAAATGTATTAACATAAAATTTATCTGACACAATAGCTGGAAGGGGGATATAAGCAATTGCAACTTGTGGGTGGATGGAGAATTATTATTATTATTATTATTGGAATAAAAGAGTTACAAGAACCTACCTTTGAGGTGTAGGGGGATTTTTATTATTATTTATATATTGAGAGAGCTACAATAACCTACCTGTGAGGTGTAGTGACTTTAGTATTATTATTGGACTGAGAGAGCTACAAGAACCTACCTATAAGGTATAGGGGAAAATTATTATTCATTGTTTATTCTCTTGGCTAAATATGCTGCCGCATTGCGGAGTATATATTTTTTAATTCAAGAAGGAGTTTGATACATATAATTTTTTGTTTATGGGACCTGCCAGTTATAAACAAACATAAACTTATGTTGAATGTCTTTCCTGGTGGTTTGTGCAGATATTAACCAAAGCCACCAACACCCATATGATGTGGGAAATCATTTAATCATACACAGTTCGGTGATCAATCAAAAAAAACAAAGGAAAATTTTAATCCATTTTAGGAAGAATAAGCTTACCGTGAAAGTCACCCATATTGGTGATCTGTTTTAAATGATACAGTAAAGAAACATTCTTAAAAATGATGACCAAGTTTCATCTAATGACCTGAAAAACCATGGAGTAGAAGAACTGCTGCAGTACACTGCCCGTTCAAATATATGTAATCACCAAGATGTATGTTTTAGAGACCCAGTGTATCCTGATTGAAGGACTCTACAAAGATGGAAAGGAGTTAAAGTGAACATCACCATCCTTTCTGGTAGTTTAGTTGGTCAACCCAGAAGTTTGAACCTGAAGAGCATGCAGATAGAGATGAGTACAACAAAAAAAAGAAAATGTTTATAATTTTTTTGGGTTTATTGTTTGCATTATTAGAGTGGATATAACAATGTACTATATTTACCAACCCATTGTAAGATATAGTCATTTTTTGTTGTATAAAATATTGTAATATAATATTGCTTACACATAGATCTCACTCAAATTCACTAAATATAAGATTATTATTTTCTTGTTCTTTCCCCTCATTTTACCTTTATGCCTTATTTAATTTTAATCATGGTGGCATCATCTCATGTAGAGTGACCTAGAGCCAGCCTATACATTTTTTTATATAAAAAAATAATACATACGTAAATATAACTTTATGTACCTAAATGTAAAGATGTATATAATCTTAAAAGTTTATATGAGCAAATGAGGAAAACTTCAAGGGGTTAGATCTGTGTATAACTTATTTCATTATTTTGGGGGATTTACAAAATGAAACATTCATTGTTTTGCACAGGGAGAGGGGGGTATAGACCACACCCATTGGCACTATCTTTGAACATTATGTATTCTATGTCAAATAAGTTAACTTATGTATAAGTTAGAAAATGGATTTTTTTTGTTTCTTTGTTTGTTTTAATCTAAATGTAGATCTTGAATATAAGGATTTAAATATTCTTGTGTGATTATGTGTAGAATATTAAAACTGAAATAGAAAACTGTATAATGAATTTATGACTGAATATTATAATGTTTAAATCTAAATGTGGTGGAGAGGGATTTAGTTAAATAAATGATATTATCTCATACTTTATTTGTTTATCGTATAATTTATTGTAGAATAAAGAAAAATAATAATAAAATGCAATCACCTATTTGCAATATTTACTTACCATGGCTATAAAAGATTATAGAAATACTTACCCAAAGTACCTGAGATAGGCAATTATAAGTGAGCTAGTCATTGGGATAGTATATCAGGGAGTTAAATTATAATATACTTCTCACCCAGTTTTCCTTCATCCAAATAAACGTATGTCCAAGAACAGAAAAGAAATTCCTCTTTGCATACTCTCTTGACAGATAGGGAAGGAAAAATTACTTAACATTTTGCTTTTTTTTATTATGTTGGGGTGGCACTAAGGGTTGTCAAATTAGTACAATCTTTTAAAGGTATGTGAAGAGCAAGGGAAAATGTCGATGGACAAATAGATATTGGGGTGGAAGTATAAATAGTTTAACAAGAGAAGATTTTGATTTTATTTGAAATAAAATTTCTTTCCTCTAATAATTAGTAAAGTAATACTCATTTGTATTTAACCCCAGGTATTATTGAAGATTATTATCGATCTCCCATTTTAAAATGTACACATCATTCCATGCTCGTGATGTACACAGATATATAGTATCATTTTTTAAAATGGATAAGGCATATGGGATTTCAAACTGGTACAGTATATAATAACTCGTTATTATATTAAACTATTTTTATTGTCTAAAATTATTTGAGTTGTTCAAATTTCTTTTTCTCCACTTCCACACATACAACCATATGTATGCCTATGTTAAAGTCTCGATATGATAATATGCAAGTCTCGTTGTCTTCTCCACTCTGCTAGTGGGCTGGATTTCGAATAAATTCTCATGTGCCATCATTATATGTTATTTATTAGGTGTTCGATCTGGGGTTTAGTGAATGGGTTTGAATCCACGTTGGTCTTGACCCAAATCTTGGGCTTGACTGGATTTGAAGTGCATTTTTTTTAGTTCCAGCTCATATTAGATGGATCAACATGTTTTGACCATTACAATATATATATATTTCCATATTATCTGGATGTAGTTGCAACTGTTGCCATGTAGATAAAAAATTTTTTTAAAACGATGATAATAGGTGCGATCGAGCTGAAATGTTAGAGCAATATTATTATTAACTGCACTCCAATGCACCTGAAAAATATGCCTTTTATAACTCTTAACTAAAAAAAAACTTTTAATACACAAAAATGTGTGTGTGTATATATATATAAAGAGAGGTAAAAATTACCTGCATTAATATTTATTGAGCTAGAGAAAATGTTTGAACTTTTTTAAAATGAAATAAAATTTTCTGTAATTATTTATTTTAAATATGTTATTTTCCAGAAGATAAGCTTTTAGAATAAATTAATAGATTAGTTTTTGTTATCTGGTAGTATTGTTTAAATGAGTGATAATTATATGCAGAATTTAGAAAAAAAATCACTTGAAGTAATTATTATACTTTATTAAAATAAATATAAATTATCTGTTTTATTGATTTAAAAATTTTATCAATGATTTTACACATTTCCCTGAATGATTTATTCAAAAAAGGAGTGGCAAACTCTTGATTTCAAGGTCCATGGATAACAACTGACCTCTATTACTTCCAGTACTAAAAATTTCATGCATTTTAGAATAATAAATCATTATATTAAAATATATGTTGATAAATAAAGTTTATTCTACTTTTGTGTTTATTTTTATTAAATTATACTTAATTATCAATGCTACTAATATTTATTTTACATATTATCAAATCATTGCAGGATAAAGTTCCTTCCAAGTTCAATATTGTGTTCCATATTCATAGTTTTTTTCTCCCATATTATTCCAGAAAATATTCATCTATTTGCTATATAATTGCATCTTCATTTTTTTTTTTAAAGATTCAATTCCATGTATTGTTACTTCTTTTAGAAAAATACCCACTCTAGATATTCTTTGTCTCTTAATTATTTCAACAATATTTTGTGTTTGATTCATCTATATTAATCTTTGATGTGAAGTCTGCATTCTCTGTATTGTTATATTTTGTTCTTAAATCCAAACGTTTTTAAGGGAATATGCATATTTCTTTTCAATATTAGAGTATTTTTATCTAAAACATTTCATCCACATTTAATTTTATGATTAATTAACTTTGCTAATCATGTTTCCATCAATACCAATACTTTGTTAAAAATTTTATAATTATTATTATTTTAAATCTATTATTGTCAAGTTTTATTACTTTTGTTGTAAACCAAATGAATATTTTAGTTTTTTAATTTTTAGTTACGTTTTGCAGCTATCTAATAGCTTTTATAACATTTTCTGCCAATATTTAACATTACAAACAACGATACTCACACTATCAGCAAAATATAAATAATTTACATAATCTCCATTTATATTTTAATCTACCAAATGCTGTTCAAAAACTGTTGTAAAAAGATGTAGTATAATGAAATTGCACTATCAGTTTACTCTTTGAGAGGTGAAGCATATTAGAAAGCAGAGAGAATTTTACATAAGTACTATTTAATAGAATGTTTCCCAAATGAAATAAATAATTTACAAAGCTAAGGAAAAAATGTTGAACATTAAATAAATGTTTATAGAAACTTAAATAAATGTTTTAATTTAAAACAATGTTCTGACAATATAATTCTCCCAAAATAATTAAAATGTTTGACATTATATAAATTTATTTAATTAAAATATTTTGCCTAATAGAAATTATTTCCAAAACAAATTAAGATATTTATGTTAAGAAAATAATAGGAACTAAAATAGGTCTACAAAATATCAGTGATCATTTTATATTCCAGAATATAATGGAGAACACTAGATATAAAAAGCCATCACAAGATTCACAAACTCTTTTGACTTTTCTGGAGTGAAGAATGTAATTTGAAACAACAGAAAGACATTCATGGGAAATGACTTTATGACCCAGGAAATCTCTCTCTGAAAGTTAAGTTGTAGCATATTAGTGAATTTGAGACCAGTCTCATAGAACTTATTATTTTAAGATGCAATAATGATTGCAAATATATATGTACAGTTTATATGACCTTAGTCAATAGAAGTAAATATATATCATTGTAATTTTTAAAATGCTTGATTATATATTGTTATGTAGAAAAATTGCAGTAACAACTGAGATCAATTTACATTCATTGGAAATATTATATTATCCTTGATTAAATAATTCTTAAAAATATTTGTTTTCATGATTCCTTACCTTTATTTGAATTTTTCTTGCATTTATGTCTTTATGTCATTTAAATATATTAAGCCAATCTTTCTCCTGAATGTATGACTTTGACAAATAAGTTTATTGAAAATTAAGAGATAGAAATTGATTCAGTTAGTGGAAACAAAAAAAAAAACACTGGTCAATTAGAAAATTAACAAGCAGAAATTTGAACTGCAAATTCATTCAAAATGGCAGATATGTCTCCTGAAGTTTAATGTTAATAATGCATCCAATGCATATACGTTACTTGCAGAATAGTTTTTAATATAAATGACAATAAAGAACATACACATAAAATAATAACATTCTTTTTGTATTTTTCTGGAAAGAAGGTAATCAAAATAATAAATTGATTGTGTGATACATTATTACCAGATAATTTCTCATATAATGAAATAATTAAAAAAATTAACAGATTATTTCTGTTAGTGACTTTCATGTCATGTAGATTATCTTCATCAAAGAAGGAAAAACAAATGAATAAAAAAAAAGGATAATGTTACAGATCTTTAAGAACCTGCTAAAAATTGTGCATATTGTGAATTTTTTAAAGCCCTCCTAGATCAATTAAAATGGGGAATATCTGATGACAATCTCAAGTAACAGTTATTGCTTTTTTATAAAGATTTTTCTGAGTTTGTTAATAATGGATCTATGGCATTCCAAAATTTTAATTTCATAAGAAGCGTTTTGTGAACTGAAATATCTTTCTATAATCTATAAATGCATTATCCAAAATAGTAAAACATTGATTATTTATATAACTTTTGTATTGTTTGGGGACAATATATCATACTACTACCATTTTTGGTTAGATTGCAAACTTATGTAAAGATGATTTGCAATGATCTTATATATCTGTAATTGATTTAATATCAATAACATGTTAACACTTGATTGAACTTATTATGTACATATTTTGTTTCTTAATTTTTTAAAAAAAATACTTATAAAATTTTTATCCCTTCCTAAACTTTTTTGATTCATTGTCTTATCTGTAAATGTAAAAAAAAAATATAACATTTCAACTGATGTTTTATTATTTTTTTATGTACAGCTTTTGTTATATTTTGTGATATTTTCCTGTTTTTAACAATCACCATTTTTATTTTTAATTGCTAAAGCAAAGTTTTTTCAAATATCAAAATGGGCATTTTAAATCTTTGATGACTTAATTATTTTACATTTACATTTGATTATTTTATCATCAATATTTTATATATAACATTTTTCAGAATTCTAATTGATTGTTTTTTAAATTGGTCATTTCAATAACTTTTATATTATTTGCCAGTATACATCCATTCCATTTACTATTGAATTGTTAATTTTTTATTCAAGATATTAGCATATCTGTTTTTAATTTACTACAGGTGCTTTTTTAAAATTAAATTTGTTCAAGTTAGAAAAATCTAAAATGTTTAAGGACATATAGGTTACTAATCAGTGGAAAGCAAATGTGTTATAATTACCCAATATTGTTTTATTATTTTATTCAATTTTAAAATATTATAATACAATATAAGAATAATATATAACTGTAAGTTGAGTAAAAAATTCAAATACTGGTCGTTAGAATCAAAATACTATGATTTTCTTCTAAAACTAAATATTGAAGCACTTCCCATCATTCATTTTTACAGATATAAAAGAAATTACACTAACAATGAAGACATATGCAAACTATGCCAGAGAAAGAGAGAGAGAGAAAGAGAGAGTCAGAAACACAATCACATTTTCTATTCATGTGCCCATGTTTAATAATATCCAGTCAGATATCCCCATAATATTTAAAAATAAAAATTACAACATATATACACTTTTCAATACATTTGAGACATTAATGCGTACATTTGAGCCACCATATTTATATTATTCTCATTGTGGTGTACCAGATGTACATTTATGTATAGTTCAAATACAAGATAACCACCCTAATGCATTTAGGAACTAAATGGGTATTATATGCATAAGGGATGAAAAAATCTCACCAACTAACATTTATTCAGACATAGGGTCCCTAATGTGACTTCATTCAAACTTATGACATGATTCACTATTATAAAATGATAACTGGGTAATTAAAAGCAAACAAGACTTTAAAGCAATAATGTACATAGAAAAATGTAAATCGTATGCAAAAGTCAGAAAATGCTACACTGCTTTCAAGACTGTATTCATTTTTTTCTGTTATACATAGATTTGTAATTTTCTTGCCTCTAACATGGGATAAAAATACAAATGTATATAATGTAAAACCCATATCTCCTTTTGTTTAAAATGTTATAGTTTTTTCATATTCTATCCTATATATGTGGTACTAAGTATTGTTTTGTAAACTTATAGTTCAATAAAGCCTTTTAAAATATAACTGGAATTCCGTCAAGAAAGTAAAAAGAAAATTAAAAAAATATATATAGGATAGGTTCAAATAAATAATTTTGTGGAAGATATTCAAAAATTGTAATAATTTCTTCTTATTATTCCAAAGCTTAGTCCATCTAGGGTTAAAAATGACTTATGAATGAAAATGAATAACAGATTGCAATCTTTTGTATATATATTTTAAAAAAATACAATTTGTCTGGAGACAGAATGACGCAAAAAGCACCATTTCCGCAAATATGTAAATAAACAAAAAGTTTAAAGTAAATAAACCAGGTAAAAGATAACGAAGTATAAAGTATCACCTGGAGGATAGAAATCATAGTGTTCAACAGATTCGTAGGTTTCAAATTGCAATGTTATAGCTTATGAATAGCTGAGAGAGCAATAACATAATGAGGCAAACGTTGCGTGATCAACTTTAAAGATAAAAGAGATAGTTAAAACGTTATTTGAATAGTTTTATTATATATATAAATAAAAGGTTTACAATCATATAAGTATAGTCAAAAATATAAATAAATGTACACCTGTGTAATCATTAATGTAAACAATCAACTATACGAGAATATTCAGATATATCAACAATATGCAGATTACAAAAACTTGCATTTTGTCTATATATACGAAAGAAAAACAAGAAAAAAATTAAATAAATATTTTAGTAATAAATACACCTGCATTTAAAGTCTATAGATGAAAATGGAGAAAGAGATTACGACTTTTGTTTAAATATTTATACACATTTGATATTCCACTTAATAAATTTTTATCACAATTATAGAAAGAAAATGGCAAAGAAATTTAAAAGTTACAATATAGCCTTTTTAATTTATTGACATTTTTTTTCCAATTTTATAAAATTTTAGTAGTAGAGCAAAAAATAGGAAGATTATATCCGGAAAAGAAATAGTCATAAAATTCAAAAATGAACACAGTATAAATTTTTCATTTAAGTGAAAAGAAAGCAAATCAATGGAATGTAATTATTATCACATTCACATGAAATGACAATGTTTTAGGATTCAAATCCAAATTAAATAAAATGGGGGTGGGGTGAAGTTTCAAACATGTCTTGAAATATTTTTTTTACCTATTTTGTAATTAGCTCGTAGCTATCCTAGCTAACTAGAGTTATTTGTTAATAAATAGATTTTTTAAGTAGAGAGAAAAACAAGGACAGAAAAATTTATTCTCACTAATTCAGAAGCGCATTATTATAGACCTTCTTATTCGTTGTTCATTTTTGGAGGCGGTTTGAGATGAATTGCACTGCATTAATTTACTTAAAATTTGTTTTAACTTATTTATCATTATACGTATGCACTCACATACATATAAACAAATATTAATTTTAAAATTTGAGATACATGAGTTTTAGTAAAAATAAGTTCTATTGAAAAATTAGTTAAATCTATAGTCAAAAGATTATGTGCCTAAAATGCGACAGTAGGGACCTCTACAAATCTAAACACAAGATTAATGACTTTAAAAGACAAGAGTGGCCATTCTTATCTTCGACCTAATTTCTAAATATATATTTCTTACATAATGAATTTATTAATTACAACTTTAAATTGTTTTAAAAGATTTCTCATTATAAGAACTTCATACTGACTCCTTGTAAATCGAAAGATTTTGGCATATGTTAGTTTGTATAGAAATTGTGGATTTAATCAGTGAAGTAGTTAATAGCTTCACACTCTCAAATCAAAATGCTTTAGATTCACCTATATATTTAAAAATTAGGCCAAAGATAAGAGTGGCTGCTCTTGTCTCTTAAAATCATTAATCTTATGTTTAGATTTGTAGAGATCCCTACTATCGCATTTTAGGTGCATAGTATATATTACTTATGTAATGAATATGCGAGTATGCACTTTACAAATTGATTAATTAAATCTATAGTCATAATTTTGAATTTTTTGATTCTTTCCTTTTCTGATTTAAATTTTTTTACACCACAGCAAAAAACATATGTAGATATAAATTATATAAGCAAATATACATAAATGCATAATGAATAGCGTAGTTACAGTATAAGCTTATGTTTGATAAATCAAAATGATGGACATAAAAGTGATTGCTTTACTAGAAGAATAGTATTTTTGTATATCTTCAGTCATATGTTTTGAAGATAAACTTTGATTTAGAATTAAAACATTTTGCTTTATATTTCTAACACACTGCAGATATTTTCTTTAACATACAGTTAAAAAAAACATTGACTAGATATCTTTACAACTCAATTTTTTTTATTAATTGCTATGTCAGAATGTTTTGGATATACTCTATTGTGTAAATAAGTCCTAAATAATTTATTTTGAAAAATGAAGTTATTGCTTCATTCTTTGAATTTTCATGGATTAGAAGTGCTGAAGGTATAGGGTAAAATATTCATATCATCAGAAAATCTTAGAATAGACAAAGCATGAAAGGTCAAGCACTGTTAAAGAACTTTAATTTATATATATATAACTGAATATTTATAAATACAGTAACTAAATAATTAAAATTTTTTAATTATTTAGTTACTGTATTTACAAATATTCAGTTATATAATGACGTATATTGCTTTAAAAATACAGACATCAAATCATAATATTATATATATATATATATATATATATATATATATATATAATATATATATTTAACCCGTGCAAATCTTCGTTTTAACATATATATATATAATTTATCTTATCATTATCAATAAATTGAATCTTCATAATAACAGCTAATAGAAAGATAATAAACCAAAACTTGGATATCCAGCTATTTTGATATTGAAACTTTGAATATATTTAATATTATATATCTGCAGATATGTGTGAATTTTAGGTATACTTCCAATATGGAATTAATTGTGAAAAATATAATATTTTTAATAATTTTATTATTTTGGCAAATTAAAATATATGTATAAAGATCAGTGTGTGTACACATTTCCATGCACACACATATATGTTAAATAAGTTATTATTTGTGTATTATTAAAATGTGATAACTTATTTTTTTTATTATTCTATGACAATTCCCATATGTTATGGCACATTTATGTGCTTACATGGATATGTACCAGTTAGACACATATGTGTTAATATTATTTTTTATTATTATATAACAATTAAAATATGTTAGTAAATTATTATACCACACATCTGTGTGATTATATGTGTGTGTTGTATGTAAACTTATTGAGGTAGTTGTAAATCACAATATGATAGCTAATTGTATATTAATCAAAATCAGAATGCTGAATTTATATTTATGGCATGGGCAGACTTTAATTTCATTTTAATTAATATTTCATTATTAAAAATATTTTGGTAAATTTATTTAATCCTAAAATATTATAAATTATGTTGTATTATATCTCTTATTCATAATAACAGTCATAGAGCTTTTGTTCTCTGAGCTAGATTAGTGAATCCAGTTGATGATTCTGAATTGGTGCAAAGAGGATATCCTTTAAAGTCTATGCACTACATTTTATTTAGTTTAGTATTTATTAAAAATTAAGCTTATAGTTAGCCAGTACAATAATGGTTCTAAATAGCCAGAGTATTGATGTTGATCAGCATGTTTTAGTATCCTAGCATTATTGTTTTTATTGTTATATATTCTGATGAATTAGTACTTAAGTTTATGCATCTAAATTAATGTTTAAATCTCCAAGCTGGAAATGGCTAAATAATTAGCTTGGTTTACAATAGATCCATGTCAAATCCCATCACAAGATTGACCATTGATTTATTTGTACTGTTGATCATTTATTATGATGAATGATTATTGCTTTGGTATAATGACAGTGAGTTTATATAGTTGGTCTGTGTTGATCTCTCATGCTCATTCCTTTTATATTACATTTGATATTTTGTTGACTTGTGAAAGATGATGGTGAGTGACATCATCCCAGATTTACTACAGATTTTTTGTATCATTACAATATATATGAGTGTTTGAAGTTTTAAAGAGAATTATTTTAGTCTTCATGAGAAAGAAATTTTGATATAGTATTGTACAATCACTCAGTAGAGAAAACCTTCTGGCGATTTATATTTCAGCTTGTGTTATATTTTATAATGTCATGTATATTTGTAGAGTTTACATATATAGGATATAGTGAAATGATGTACTGTTTTTGCTTGAAAGATGTACAAAGTCTAAAGTCTGATGATATGGTGGTGAATAAAGTTCATATAAAACATAATGTATGAGATATTTAATAATTATAATTAAACCATATTTTAGATGCTACTTTAACAACCTTACTTTAAAGCCTTATAGTAGTTGTAGTTAAGTTAAATATTAAATCATTTGTATTCCAATTTCTAAAAAATATTTGATTACATTTTTATTAATAACCTTGAACTATTATTATTATTGTCATTCTGTAAATAAAGCTTATTTTATATTTATAAAACTACTTCAACATTTGTGTTCTTGCATTTGGTTATTTATGGTCACATGATAACTTTATATTTTATTTGTTAAGATAATATTTTAAATTGTTTACAATATAATTTCATTAGATTATAGTTATTATAATTTATGATAAAAATATCTAATTACAATAGTATATTATTAATATTAGTACTATTTGTTATATTTATAACTTATTTATAATTAAAATATGAAACTTTGTTAATCCTCTCACCATGCAGACAAAGACTCACATTTCAGCATTTTCTGATGTTTTCTTTGTCTAACAAATCAACATAAAACATATGATCAAATGATTATTACTTATCAGAAAATAATAAATTTGACTTCATTTGGTAGATATTTTTGTTTACTACTGAAATAAATTTTAAATGTTTACATTTTGGTTTTATAAATATTAAAAAAATGAGATCACAATCAAAACAAAGAGTTTAGACATCATCGTTTCTAGAAGAATTATTTTCAGTTTACAAAATTAATGAAATATTTGTTACTTCTTATTATTTTTAAAAATCCAAATGAATATTTATTTATTTCTCTTATATCCAACAAATTATACTTTAAAAGTTTAAAGTATTTGAATAGCTATTTCAAAATTGTGATATTTTCATACTCATAAGTACAAATAGATTGCTTACATAGAAGCTAATCTTGTAAATTGCTTCAGGTCATATTTACATTTGCAGCTAATATAACATTATATTTTTGAAAATAAAGTATTTCAAGTCAAAATAAGTTACTAATAATGTATATTTCTTGATATTTAGTAAATATAGTGTAAATTATTGTAAAAAATATATCTAAAACTTAATAAATTCATAAATAAACACATTTTTGGCCATTGGAACTATTTTTTAAAACAATGTTGTAAAACACCAAATGTTTTACAGCTTTGGAAACAACAATGCCTGAACATGTCAGGGCAGGGTTTATGTCTATTGTAAGAGTGGGAATTTTGAATTTCCTACCTTTTAATGTAATTTTTTTAGTGAAATTTTTGTATAATAAAATATACGGTAATATACGCATTTAAACGTATAATACTTAAAAAAAAAATCACCAGGTGACAAATTGGTCAAAAAACAAAATAATTCATGAGAAGTGAAACAGGGGTTAATATAGAATATTGTTGGGTACAATAAAAGATATGCTTCCACTATATCAGTTAAAACTTTATATATAACTATCAATTATGTATTAAAACTCTGAGATATTAAGTCTTAAATAATTACTTATTTTAAAATCCTAAGAGTATTAGTCATTTTGGTGAGTATTTGAACCACTGCTAACTATTAATATAATAGATGTCTTTACAATAAAGACATCTGAAAAAAAACACATGATCCTCAATAGGTACTTTATTTTGAACTAGCTTCAGTAAGCCCAGGCCACAATCTTTTATCTATGGCTTTATTATTTGCTCAGTATTTATGAATACCAAATTATTATATTTTAATTTACATGAGTCACATTTTCTGCATTCATACTTTTGCCCTTACACACACACACACACACACACACATATATATATATATATATAATTTCATATTATTATTATTTTTGGGATACTCCATGTGGTAAAATAGCTAAATAGTGATGTTTCAGTACAATAACAAGTACCTTTTTCAAAGCAATCTCTTTCTCAAAACATATGAATGCATGTGAGATTTAAAATCGTTTTTATCTTTTTGTGTCTCCTCATACTTAAATTTTATTGGGTGAGAAATTTTAAATTTTATTTTGTCCTCCAATAGCTTCTTCCAAATGTTGTTAATATTCTTTAATTCACACCTTTCATTTATGCTCTTGGGTCTTTTAAAAATCTCTATAGTTTCTCTTAGCAATCTCTGGTTGTATTGTTCAATTTTTGCTAGAATAATTGTTTTATCAAAATTGATATCATGATTAGTTAATTTTATGTGAGAATAAATAGCTAATGAATTGGATTTTTCTCTGACTGCCAAAATATGTTCTTCCTTTCTAATATTTATTCTACGATTAGTCTATCCAATATATGTATGTGAACAGACCCTACATGGAATTTCATATACACCATGACTCTCCAAAAAAATTTTGTCTTTAGGAAGTGGAAATGTTTCATTAATTTTTTTACAAGTAGTGTAAACTGTGTGAATATTATAATTCTTTAAAATGTTACTAATTTTGCCAATTACTCCTTTTATATAGCATTATTTCTGATGTATCAAAATCTTTTTTCTTTTTATATGTATAAGCACTATTAATAATGCTGTAATTAAAACCATTGTCAAGAAGCATTTTTTTTAGTAGCAGAAATATTCTGGAAAAAATGGCTATTATCAGAAAGTCTCTTTGTTCTATCCAGCAATGTCTTTGCCACTGAAAATAGTTGTGCAGGATGGTGATGGGAAGAAAAATGTAGATATCTCCCAGTGTGTGTTGGTTTTTTATATATACCATGAGATAAAAAAACATCTTCCCTTCTTTCAATTAAAACATGTAAAAAAGGTAATTGGTTATTATTTTCTATTTCCATAGTAAATCTGATATTGTTGTGTAAAGAGTTTAAAAAATTGAAAAAGTCATCAAGAGCATGCTTACCATGAGGCCAAACAACAAAGGTATCATCAACATACCTCAGCCATATAGATGGTTTTTAACTCATCTATATGGCTGAGGTATGTTGGTGATACCTTTGTTGTTTGGCCTCATGGTAAGCATGCAGCAGTTGAAAAACCATCTATATGGCTGAGGTATGTCGATGATACCTTTGTTGTTTGGCCTCATGGTAAGCATGCTCTTGATGACGTTTTCAATTTTTTAAACTCTTTACACAACAATATCAGATTTACTATGGAAATAGAAAATAATAACCAATTATTTTTTTTAGATGTTTTTTTATCTCATGGTATATATAAAAAACCAACACACACTGGGAAATATCTACATTTTTCTTTCCATCACCATCCTGCACAACTATTTTCAGTGGCAAAGACATTGTTGGATAGAACAAAGAGACTTTCCGATAATATCCATTTTCTCCAGAATATTTCTGCTACTAAACAAATGCTTCTTGACAATGGTTTTAATTACAGCATTATTAATAGGGCTTATACATATAAAAAGAAAAAAGATTTTGATATATCAGAAATTAAGGCAATTTTGCCATATATAAAAGGAGTAACTGACAAAATTGGTAACATTTTAAAGAATTATAATATTCACACAGTTTACACTACTTTAAAAAAAAATAATGAAATATTTCCACTTCCTAAAAACAAAATTTCTTTGGAGGGTCATGGTGTATATGAAATTCCATGTAGGGTCTGTTCACATAAATATATTAAACAGACTAATCGTAGAATAAATATTAGAAAGGAAGAACATATTTTGGTAGTCAGAGAAAAATCCAATTCATCAGCTATTTATTCTCACGTAAAATTAACTAACCATGATATCAATTTTGATAAAACAATTATTCTAGCAAAAATTGAACAATATGACCAGAGATTGCTAAGAGAAGCTATAGAGATTTTTAAAAGGCCCAAGAGCATAAACAAAAGGTGTGAATTAAAGAAGATTAACAACATTTGGAAGAAACTATTAGAAGACAAAATAAAATTTAAAACTTCTCAACCAATAGAATTTAAGTATGAGAAGAAACAAAAAGATAAAAACAATTTAAAATCTCACATGCATTCATATGTTTTGGGAAAGAGAGTGTTTTGAAAAAGGTACTTGTTATTGTACTGAAACGTCGCTATTTAGCTATTTTACCACACGGAGTATCCTGAAAATAATAATAATATAAAATCATCATTTATCCATGAAAATATTAAAATTAACACACACACACATATATATATATAAGGGACTTGAACTCAAACTTTCAAACTTCCTACATCTATCCAATATATCTTATACAACAGATACACATGACCACATACAAGTGAAAAAGATAAATGATCTCCAATATATGTATTTTGTGCTGAATCAGTACTCTTTAGTTGGTTTACATCACCATCTCTCTCTCTCTCTCTCTCACACACACACACATATATACAATCAGTGCTTAGTTTATAAAATAGCAAATCTTTAAACTAATGGATAAGCTTCAATCTTCTTCACTCCAACTCTTCAGCCAACCATTTCATTGTATTCCAAAAATGGAATGCCCAAAGCCCTTGTTGATGCCAGTATTATTGTCATACCCATGTCAACTTTAAGTCACTTTGATGGTTAACACATAGAACCAAATACAACAAATAAGGAAGGACAGAATAGAGGCTGAATCTATAATATTTAAATATGTGTATATTGTCTATACTAAATTTATCCAACTGATGAATGCTGGTTTAACATGAAATAAATATATTGGAGATCATTTATCTTTTTCACATGTATGTAGTCAAGTGTATCAGCTGTATAAGATGGAGTGGATAGCTGTAAGGAGCTTGAATTCAAGTCTTGTCTAATTATATTAAGTTTATTATACACAATATACATATACTTAAATATTCAGCCTGTATTCTGCCCATCCCTCTTCTATATAATTAAATGGACATATTAAAGTTCTATGTGTGAGGAGTCAGATTGCCTTAAGATCAACATAGGTTTGACAATAATATTGGCATCAACAAGGGATTTGAGCATTTCATCCTTGTATTTTTAATGAAATGATTGGCTGAAGAGTTGGAGATTGGAGAAGATTGAAGCTTGTCCATTAAAATTTAAAGATTTGCTATTTTAATATAAAACTGAGAACTGATTGTATATATGTGTGGGAGATGGTGATCTGGACGAAGTGATGAGTGCTGGTTTAGCACAAAATATGTCTATTGGAAATGATTTATCAATTGTAGAGAGTTTGAAAATTCCAGTTCAAGTCCCTTATAGTTAGGTTAACTTTAGTATAGACAATATACATGTATTTAAATATTAGTTATATACATGAAATAGTTTCATTAAAATACTAAGGTTTTGAAAGTTTTCAAAGAGTAACCTAATTGATTCATTAGAAGCAACTATCAAGAATTTTTTATTGATGACCATAACATGGCTATTAGATTTCTTTATATTGAGATATTTATTTTATCGGTAATACGGAGTTTTATTTTTGTGACGTTCTTATAAAACATTTAATAAAAATAATTTAATAACTATAGTGAAATAAATTCTTTAATTCGCAATAGCTATTTAAATTAATAATTTTTTTATCCAATTGACGTATAAATATATAGATAAATATTTTAAAAATTTTGTCTGATATTTAATATAATTATTTTTTTATATTTACAGTAGTTAAAATAATACATTGGCAACAATAATATCTGCACAATTGAATTTCATATAAATGAATTTTTAAAAATTTTTCAAATTCAATAAATAAATTTTTTTTGATATTTATTAAAGTTGTCTTGCAATTGTCCCGAAATGTTTTGAGTCGTACTAGAGAAGCACTAATATATATATATATATATATATATATATATATATATTAGTGCTTCTATGCCGATCTCTTGTATATATATATATATATATATACAAGCATAAAGCTAAACTAGTCAATATATAATTAAAATTACCCCAAATCCAAAATTCAACCAGACCAGCAAAAAAATAATATTAAAACAGAACCAAAAGGTTTCACTGCTACAAGCAGACTTCTCAAGTGTAAAGAACTACAAAAACTACACAATATATATAATATTAAACATTACACACAAATTCATTCACTTCCCATCCACCCTTAATATTAAAAGAACTCTTAAATAAGTTAATTGCTTCAGAATAATATATTTTCAATAATAAAGATTCTTTAATTCTTCTTTTGATTTCATTTCTCTCAAAGAAGACAACCATAGCTCCATCAAAATTAAATTTGTTAAAAGTATTTTATTTAATAGTAATATTTGTAAGGATGTAAAGGATAGAGAAAAATATGATTTTATTTCTTTGCCATTTAAATTGTCTTCTTATAAAATTGTATGTAGGAATAGTAAATTGTTTGGAAATAAAAAAATTGCTTGGAAAAGGGGTGTTACATGGAATAATTTATTAAATAATACAAAGGAAATTTTTGATAGAAAGACTATTCCTGGTGTAGTATATTTTACCCCTTGTTTTTTTTGTAAGGGGTTTACATAGGTCAGAATAGTTTGAGTTTAAATGAAAGAATAAAGGATCATAAAAGTAGAGTTAAAAATAGATATCTTAGTTCTGCTTTGTATGTCCATGATAAAGATACAGACCACACTATTAATTTTGATTGAGCTAAGATTGTCTTCTTTGAGAGAAATGAAATCAAAAGAAGAATTAAAGAATCTTTATTAATGAAAATATATTATTCTGAAGCAATTAACTTATTTAAGAGTTCTTTTAATATTAAGGGTGGATGGGAAGTGAATGAATTTGCTATCTAATTTAAATAATTATATGGGTCTGAAAACTCTTCAACTTAGCAATATAACATCATGTAAGACTTAAAAGAAAAACTATAATAGTAAATAAAATCAAGTTATACATCATGTGATTTAACTTGATAATCTTGTATTTTATAAAATAAAATAATGAGCATGGTAATAGTTCTAACCAAGCTTTATTGATAAATACTGCAATATATACAAGAACCATACAGCTGACTATACAGTTAAATTTTGATTTTAGTAAACACTAAATTTATTAATGTTCTACTCATGGCTAAAAAATTATAACATTTCAACTCAAAATAACATTTAAAACCTCCATTATTTAAACAATACCTGGATCAAATCCATGCTCATAGTTTCTTTTATAATTATAAAATACTGATGTATTGTAAAATTACTTTCTACCTCTTTATACATAATTGAATGATGTATTATTCTCTTTTCTATAATATAGATAAAGGTAATCTGATTTACTATATCTGAAGGCATAAATGATATTAGACCAGTCCATTTTATGAAATTTATTTTTTATATTATTAAATATTAAATTCAAACAATTCTAAATCCAACTATTATATATTCTCTATGACTATAACTCCAATTTCAATTCTAATACTTTATATATGTGATAATGACATTTATATTTTTATCTCTTATGAGTTTTGTTTCTTTAGATATTATTTATTTTAAAATGCTTTATATAACAACACACTCACACACACACACACACACATATATATATATATATATATATATATATATTGTAATGGAATGTATCTTTATATGATCTCAAATGAAAATAAACATATGAACTTTTGCAACAATAATCATTAGTTAACCAAGCCCCTAACTTTGAGGTGCCAAATGTAATGGAATGTAAATGCTGCATTCCATTTAAATTGAAGAAAGAAGGCTCCAAACATTGGGAAAGCTAAATGTAATGGAAACTATACAATATGTATATAAACATATCATGCTGACCACGTTGTCATGTCAAATGTAATGGAAAATATCTTTATTATACCAATCACCAGTTAACTAGGTCCCACAGTTTGTGGTGCCAAATGTAATGGACAATATATCATATAAACATATTATAAATCAAACATATTATAAATCAAATGTAAT